>CM042317.1:3025000-3370000 GCA_023566125.1 Zingel zingel | reverse complement strand
TGAATGTTTGGTGTAACATTTGGTTTAACATGTTTTATTCCTATTTTTATTATTATATTTACTGTTTTTTTCATAAGATAAAAGCTGGAGTAATGTTAGGTATCACAGATTGTTTACAGAAAGGTATGTTTTAGTGGATTTTTCATTTATTTTGTATTATTTTATTTAACATGATCATAGAAGGTGCAATATGTAGCTAGATTTTTTTCCCTAAATTGTTCAGCCCTAGAATGGACACCTGCTTTCACCTGTCAGGAAGGGATGTCCACACTATCCACCATGGACACTACACTACTCACTGTCATGACTCTTGGAATCTGTGCTAGTGAGCAAGAGATGCACCTCCCTTTTGACCTTAGTATCTGTTTTTGTATCTACACCCTGCACTCAGCCCTATCTCTCCTGGACAGTGAGGACACATTCTTATGTTAGAATGCTGTACATTGACTTTAGAGAAGCTTTTAGGGAAACGTTCCCTGCTGGGCCTCGATACCTCCTTCTGTACTTGGATTTTGGACTTTCAGACCGAAAGGACGAAGACAGACATCAGCAGCACAACACTAAGCAGGGGCATCCCCCAAGGCTGCATGCTAAGCCCACTGCTGTTCACACTGATCATAAAGTTTGCTGATGACACGACCGTGGTGGACTTCATCAGCAAAAATTATGAAAGGTCATACAGAGAGCAAGCGCAGCAACTGGTGCAACAACAACAACCTCTCTCAAGGAAAAAATAAGGGGGGTAGGGGTGGTTGATTTCAGGAGGACGCTCGCTGACCCCCCTCCACTGTTCTTCAGTGGCTCCACAAGGACAGGGAGAGGAGCATCAGACCACCGCACCCGGTGTCTCAACACCCACTCTGCATTTGTGTATGTGTGTATGTTTGTGTTAGCACCTGAGTCCATGGGAAACCACATTTTGTTTCCAGATACTTTGTGTGTGGAAATGACAAATCAAACTTGAAACTTGAACAGTGTGCAGTGCTGGGTATGAACAGAAGATCAGTACCTGAAACAGGGAGCGGTATGCTTCATCCTTCCTCTCATCTTTCAGGTTTCCTACATTTATTGCTGTGACAACCCATTTCTTCTCTGCTGCAGTGTCTAGTATTACCTGAAGAGTAGAAAGACCTGCACACACATGCACACACACACACGATTAGTTGATTTAGAATATTAAAAATATTTGACTGTAGTGTACAGGAGTAAATGATTGCACTGCAGCTGCATGTGTACACCACATTTTTCACCAGCTACTTGCTTCAAATACTGGAGGTCATGAAGTCAACAGATATCCAGAAGACAGGAGGTGGATATTCCACAACCTGTCACTTAAAATGCCACCCTAACATCTTTTCCTTGTCAGTTTCTGAATTCTATGTCACAGTAATGTATATTGGGATATAGTAGATAAGTAATACTGAATTAAATTAATTGGCTGACTGAGCAAATACCTGACAAATCAAGGTACATCATCACACTGTGATGCCCAAACCATATAAGAATGAAATCAAATTAGAAACTTAAGATGGCCCACACAAACCCCAATACATCTAGACTTGCCTATAAGGAGAATATAGACAAAAGCATGGCCAATATATCAGCTTATATCAAAATGCTAGAATGATAATATGCTAGATCACAGATATATTGGTATTGGCGTATATACAGTATACAAAGAAATTGACAAAATATGTTTGACATTGCTTGTCTACCAGAGACTCTAAAATCAGTCAGTTCCACCAAATCAAAGGATCCTGTAATGGCAGTTGTGTTAGAAGTTACAGTAAGCAGCAGCACTAAAATCACTATGCTTTATGTGATAAACAATGAGACTTCCGTTACCTCTATCACTATCGTAGAGATAGGCAAACTTTTCCCATTTGTAGTATTCCACTAATGAAACCAGCGGCCCCTTGATGTCTGGCCTCATCTGGAGAACAAACTGATTCATCCCTTCTGCGGGGAAAGACGGCGTGATGAAGGAGACGTGGAGTGTCTCGCAGAAGGATGTGATGGTGTTTACCGATTTCTTGTCGTAGAAGCCAAAAATGGCGTAGACACCTCGAGAGAACTGGGAACAAACTAGGAGACAGAGAGAGAAACATTTAAGTAAACTATTTAAAAAAACACAGCTGAAGATAATGATCAATATTAAGGTCAAATTCCTATTAAAATATGTTTTAATTAAGTGTAAATGAATGTCTAAATAAATGCAGGCAGTTGTACAATCAGAGTGTAGAACGGTGTTGGAACGGGTTGCGCGTTGAGTGCACAACACCTGTTGAATGTTAAAGCTCAAACGTCAGACAGCACTGTCTCAGTGCCTGTTTGCGACCATAATCACCTGCTGATGTTGTGTGTATCAATCTGTGGTCATCTACATAATAATGGAGAGATATATTGTTGTTTTCCGTACCTTGAGCTTGTGTATGTAGTAGTGTAGTGCCACACACTGCCCTCCTCACACCACCACTGAACATAGCATGCACACACACACACACACACACACACACACACACACAAACACACACACTTTTTTCACAGTCTTTGATGCATTTTACATGCCGACCTTACACCAAACAACTTTTCAAGCGATTCCTCTGTCTCAGACTAATTTCCAATATCTGAATGAAACCCTGAGAGTCTTGCTTGAGTCGGGGCACTCCTGTCGTCTCCATCGTTTGGTGTAAAGTCTGTCTCTCATCTTGACGTTCCGACAAAATCAAACCTGTTTGATGTTATCCTAGGTTTTAAGTCTGGTAGTGAAGTTAAATCACGTGAACATTGTCAACAACCAATGGAACAGGAAGCAGCAAACGGCTAGAGCCAGTCTTGCTTATGGTGGCTATGGCGTCGCGCTAAGCTAAACGCTAAAGAGGGAAAGTTGCTGATGTTAAACCCTTCTGAAGCGAGTCATCCAACGGGAGTTTTACTGGCCAACCCGTTCTCATTCCGAACTCGTAAAATAAGGACGTTTGGACAGTGGCCGTCAGCGTCTGATGGGACGTAAAAGGCGTCCTTCAGCATATTTATGTAACGTACCGGGGAGAGCAGCAGTTAGATAGGATTTAGTGAGTAGTATGTAAGGGCAAATTTCCGCGCTAGGAGGTTGGTTGGATGGGTCAAAACACAGGACTTTCACCCAGGAGAGCGGGGTTTGCGTCCTGCTTGTCACGCTTGTCATAGTCGCTTTTTTCTTTTCTCCCGTGTGTCACAGAACCGTACGCCCACCCACGACCCTTTCCTAAACCCAACCATCCCGTTCTTCCCGCGTGTCACGGAACCCGTAAGCCCACCCACGAATCTGCAAACTTTCCCTCAAGTCAGCAGCTAACGCTAGCGGTAGCATGCTAGCTTGGTTACATTTTGCTTGTTTTTTTTTTTTTAAACACATCTAGTTGTAGTCTTGCAATGTGTGACCCTGCAAGATCCCCAGTCTTTACATATTATGACAGTCTTTAACGTTAGATGTGAGATGATTTTCTTTAGATGTGAGATAGTGTCACACTTTAGTCTGTTTAAAGTCTTCTAGGGTATGGTAAGCATCAGGCACATTTTTGTCTATGCAGTAGAATGGCGCAAACATTTTCAGGGGTCCAAGCCCGAGAGAGCTGGGGGCCCTGCATGCAAAGCAGCGTGGCCCCCAGCATATTAGATACATCTAATCAAAGGGAGCGAACACCTGCTGGGATTTAAGAACTTTGGCATTTTATTTAAAGGGGGTTCACAGAAGAAGTGCTTTATATCCAGCTATAATTAGTTGTCCTACTTCAATGACCTTCTTACGCTAGAAATAAAAAGTCTTGTTCCATCTCCTTGGGATATTACACTCATGTGCATTATATACTGCATTAATGCATATATGTATCTTCTCTGCTCAGAAAAAGGTGATGCTGTGAGCAGACCTCCTGATTTATGAATATGACTCAACCATGAAAACACTCCTTCATAGATATTTGCTCTATTAAGTGAGTGACCTCAGTGAGTGTGTAGCAGGGAGAGCGAGCGGGGAGTGAGAGAAACTTAGCGTAGTGACTGTGTGAGGGAAAAGCGAGAGGAAAAAGAGACAGTTTTAACAATGTTTCCACACTGCCGACATGTTTGCTGCATTTATAAAGCGTGCGCACCTCTCACTCTACGCTGGTTGCTGGATTTTTTTTATAGATTTTTTGACAAACAGTGTATCACTATTCGTACATCCTGGACTCTATATGCTGATCTTTTGCACATTCCTTAACATTTTTTCCACATCTTGCACTAAACCATTCAGCTATTTTTTCATATTCTACATATTTGTTTTTGCATTTATTGTTTATTTCCTTTTTTTTTTTAAACCATGTATTTATTGAAATTTTTTTACATTTTACAGACAAAAACAGTACAAGGCACATAACATAAAACAGAAAAAAGACCAAGGATCAAATGTAGTAGCTGTAGTATCCACAGTCATAAGCCTGTACATCCATAGGTGTATGCTTACATGAAGAACATACCACCGTTGTTTATCTCAACACCGTACAGTACAGATGGCACACTACAGGCATTCAGAGAATGTTATATTATTTATAACAAAATAAATAAAAAATAAAAACGCTTGGTCCAGCTAGGTATCACTCCGACCATCCACATCCATACTGTTATTCTCAAGAAAATTGAAGAAAACACTTGAGATTTTCCAAAACTTGTCAAGCTTATTTTTTGTTGTGTAATTTATCTTTTCTAGAGCTAAGTAAAAAGTCATTCCCCTCAACCATTGCGATATGCCACAAGGCGTGTCTGATTTCCAAGAGCAAGCAATGCATCGTTTGGCTTCTAAAAAACAAATATTCAGTAGAGACCTAACTTTGTTAGAGGTTATAAAGCTGTCTGGGTAGATATTTAATAAGCATAATCTAGGGCTAAGGTGCACCTCCTCACCAGTGATCTGGCTTGCCAGGTCCAACACCTTCCTCCAGAATGAGAGTACCTGTGGACACTTTTGGTCGTTACATTTGACGCAGGTATCTGGTATGTTAGAATTAAAGCGATGCAACTTAGCTGGGGTTATGTATAGTCTACTTATCCATTTATATTGCAATAGTTTGGAGTTAGTATTTATGGATTGGGTTTGAGCTAAAGAACATGCTTTTGACCATTCCTCATATGTAATATTCTCCTGCAAGTCTGTTCTCCACGCATGTAGTAAGTTTTGTGATGACTCTTTAGACTTACTTACAAACAAATTGTACAGTAATGAAACTTGTCCCCTAGAGTGTAAGAACTTTAGAGTGTAATCTTCCAGAGTGGATCGGGGAAGGAGTTCCAAACTATTGCACTGTTTGGACAGGATGAAACAGGATGAAAGTTGCAGATATTTAAAAAAATGTTTGGAAGAAATCCCATATCTCAATTTAAGTTCTTCAAATGACATGAGGGTTACGTTTTCATTATAGAGGTCAGCTACCTTAGCCACACCTTGAAATGCCCAGATTTTAAAGCCTGCGTCTGCTCTACCAGGTCGGAAGTCATCATTAACAAATATCGGGGAGAATTGAGATAATTTAGGAGTTTCTCCCAGGTGTGCCAGACAATTATGCCAAACCATTAAAGTATTTTTGAGAAAAGGGTTTGCAGTCTTTTTAATTAGTTTTAGCTTGTTAGCAGAGTATATATAAAGATTTAGAGGGATGTTAATTAAATGTGATTCTACTGAAACCCAGGCTGGAGGGTGGTTCCTCTCAAAATAAAACATCCCTGCTCGGATTTGAGCTGCCCAGTAGTACCACTCAAGATTTGGTAGTTGTAATCCACCTCTATCATACGGTAGATACAACAGGGAGAGTCTGAGCCTGGGACGCTTGTTGTTCCATAAAAAATTTGAAAAAAGCTTTTCAAGTGTATGAAACAGTGAAGATGGGGGGGCAAGTGGGATGGATTGGAAAAGATACAAAAATGTAGGTAAAATTGACATTTTTAAGATATTTATTCGCCCAATCATAGTAATTGGTAAATTTGTCCACCTATTTATAAGTTGCGTAACCTTATCTAACAGTGTATCAAAGTTATTTGTTATTACTTTGTTAATAGTAGGGGGTATCTTGACCCCTAAGTAGGTGAAACCCTCAAGTGAGACCATAAAAGGAGTATGAATTGGAGGATTTAGTCTCTCCTTTTCATCCATTAATAATAATTCAGATTTGGAGTAATTTATTTTGTATCCTGCAAAGGTGCCAAAGTAGTCTGTTAGGTCAAGTAGGGTAGGTAAAGTCTGTTGTAAATTTGAGCAGAACAAAATTACATCGTCAGCATACAGGGCTATACGGTGTTCCTTATCTCCTATCCTTATGCCTTTAAAGTTGGTATTATTACGAATTGCCATGGCAAGTGGCTCAATTGCCAGTGTAAACAGCAGTGGAGACAGGGGACAGCCCTGTCTCGTTCCCCTGTGCAATTTAAAGGGTGCTGAGAACAGTCCATTCGTTAAGACCATAGCTTGGGGATCAGCATAGAGAAGTCTAATCCAGCAGAGAAATTTCCCCTTAACACCAAATCTTTGAAGAACCTCAAATAGGTAGTGCCACTCCACCTTGTCAAAGGCCTATTCGGCGTCCAATGACAAGATAGCAGAATCTGTACATCCAGATTTTTCAAAGATGATGTTAAGCACTCTTCCTATATTGTGGAAGCCTTGTCGTCCCTGAACAAAACCGTTTTGGTCAGAGTGAACCATTTGTGGTAAAAGCGTTTCTAGCCGATACCTTACAAAGAATTTTTAGATCATTATTAAGAAGTTTGGTCTGTAGGATCCACATAGGGTGGACATTTTCCCAGGTTTTAACAGTGTGATCACAGCCATATTTAGAGAGGGGGGAAGGGACCCAGTGTCTAGTGCTTCATTATACATCTCAAGCAGAGGTTGTATTAACATGTCCTGAAAAGTTTTGAAAATTTCAATGGGAATCCCATCGGGCCCAGTGGTCTTCCCCCCCTTTATACAACCTACAATTCAGACAGACAATTTCTCACTGGTAATATCAACTTCTAGGGTGACCACGGACTTTTCTTCAAGGGGCCTGATGTCTAATAGATCCAAAATTTATTTTTGTCTTTCTAGAGCTGAGGCTGAATAGTCTGTACTGTATAAATTTGTATAGAACTCCAAAAAGGCTTTATTAATTATCCTCGGGTCACCAGTTTCCAAACCATCTTCTGTCTGAATTGTGTCTATTGTGCTTTCAGTTACCGACTGCTTAATACGCCATGCTAAAAGCTTACTAGCCTTTTCCCCTTGCTCATAATAAGACTGTTTCAGTCTCAGCAGGCTTTTAGTCGCTTTATCTACAGATAAAATATTATATTTAGCTCAAAGTCCATTAAGTTCTTTAAATGACCTTTGAGAAGGGTTTGTATAGTGTTCTGTTTCGGGTTCTTTTATCTTTTTTTCCAATTGTTCCATCTCCACCCTCCAAGATTTGTGTTTAGAGCTTGTGAAATCATCTGGCCTCTCAAGAAGGCTTTGAATGCTTCCCACCGTATAGCAGCTGATGTTTGAGTTGTGTTATGCTCAAAGTAGTCATTGATTTGTATCTCAACAAACTCAATAAATTCCGGGTCCTTAAGCCAAAAAGACTGAAGGCGCCATCTTAGGGAATAATTCAAAGATTGTGGCATGGTCAAACTAACCAAGACTGGTGCATGGTCTGAAATTCTGATGCTGTCATACCCGTTTTTTGAAATCATGGGTACCAGAGACGCGGAGACCAAAAAGTAGTCAATTCAGGAGAATGTCTGACAGGTGGCAGAATAACATGAAAAGGTTAGCTTATCAGGGTTGTATTTTCTCCATACATCAACTAAATTAAGTTCTTTAATAGATTGTAACAATTCCTTTCTTGTTTGAGTGTGGGAGGAATCTAACCCCGTGGATCCATCTATGTCAGGTTGGAGAGTGCAATTAAAATCTCCACCTATGATGAAATTGCCAGACAAAACAGCCAGGGACAAAAACTGATTTTGGAAAAAGGAGGGATTGTCACCATTGGGGCCATATAAATTAACAAGATTTAGCCTAACTGAAAGAATTTCACAATGAATAATGAGGTATCTACCAAATTGATCTTCATCAACATTAATTAGATGAAATGATAAAGAATTATGTATTAGAGTAATTACCCCACGTGAAAAAAAAACACTACCTGGCCATCTCTTCCTCACTTTCACTACATCTTCAGGCGTCAAGTGTGTCTCTTGGAGAAAGACTATCTTAGCTTTTAGT
This sequence comes from Zingel zingel, assembly GCA_023566125.1. NCBI lineage: Eukaryota > Metazoa > Chordata > Actinopteri > Perciformes > Percidae > Zingel > Zingel zingel. The sequence goes on along the minus strand of CM042317.1, from coordinate 3,361,743 downwards.
TGTTTAATCCCATTCATAACCTGCTTTAGCTTGACAAGTTTGTTTAAACCTCTTACATTCCAATACATGAACTGAAGTTCAGACATGATATGATAATGTGTAGCCTATATGTGGGCTGGAGTTGAGTGTTAGACAGAAATAAAACCTAACAAAGAAAAATAAAAAATATGTGCCTTGGAACAATATGAACATAACAGAGTGCATTTCCCCAAACGAAATACACACATCCCTCCCCTAGTTCACACTTCCAATCGGCCCCAAAACGCACATTACTAATCATTGATCACCGCTGTCTCCCTTGCCTCCGCGCCCCGAGTGTCAGCCTTCAGGTCCCGCACAAACGCCTCCGCTTCTGCTGCTGGCAGCTTACATGACTCGTACCTTATCTGCGTAGTTCAGGAACTTCATTACCACCACTCTGGGTCGTCCAATAATTTGTTGATTTACACCATTGTCGTTAATTCTGCCAAGCCGGTGAGCTCTCTTGATTAGGACCGGCCCCGGAAAGTTGTGATCACCAAGCACGTTAGGAATCCACTTTTCCAGAAAAGCGCACATATCACTTCCCTCTGTTGACTCGGGCAAACCCACCAAGCGCAGATTCGAACGGCGGGCTCGGTTCTCCAAATCATCAATTTTAAGAACTAACCCTTCCAAAGCTGCTTTCATGGAAGCGGTCTGTGTTTTCAAAGAGGCTACATCGTCCTCACAGGTGCTAATTCTGTCTTCTGCTTCGGTCATTCGGACGGTCAGTGCCTTCAGCTCACCCTGTACTCCCTGAATAGCACTAAAAAGCCTGTCAAATCGTGACACAAATTCTTCCTTCATTGTGTGGATGGCATCGAGAATTGGGCCACAGCTAGCGGTTGTGTTGTCGTTGTTAGCATTGGAGCTTGCTAACTCGGCCAAGCTGGGGTTACCTGGTGGTTTATTAGTTGTTTTTGAGGGTTTGGCTGGCGGTCTCGTCGGCATTTTCTTTTCCTTGAGTTTAGAGACAAATAGTAACTGTCCACTAATTCCTTGAGGCTACCTGTTTGCTGTTTTATGAAGTTTACATGCGAGCTTTCTGTCACACGTCTGCCTAGCAGCTCGCCATAACCAGAAGTCTTGTTTATTTCCTTTTACTATGTTTATGTAAGCTCTACTCATTAAGGCAAATTCATTGTAAGTGTTACTCACTTGGAAATAAATATTTTTTGTGATTCTAATTCTGATATAAAACACAAGCAAACAAACAAATTCAGCAGGCCGAACTATAAATAAGGTTATTGAATACTGGTGGCTGCCTCTCCCAGGCCACTGCAGGGCACAGATCTTCAGACAGCCGGGGATAAAAGAACAGGCAACACCCGAACAAAACATAGACAGTATGATAAGAACATCTTAAACACATCATTCACTCGTAGTGGTTTCTGTGACATGATACATATTTTAAATGAGTACGTAGTTCGGCTCACAGTTAAGTAGGTGCTCCTTAATGTGGCCCAGGACACCTACATGTACACACTGCATAAAGAATGTGGCCACATGTGGCCCAGACCACCTCCCTCACTCTCTCTCTCACCAATGATCAGAGAGTGCCCCAGGGATTACGTATTCTTGGATTTTGCATTTCTGCTGCAGCCATCTTCGGGTAAAAAACAACTAAAAGGTTTAGGCTGACATTATTACACAGCCTTGATGAATACTTGATTGTGATTTGTCAATCACTGCATTCTGCAGACTGTTATTTCTCTGTAACAGACCATTGCCATGGATGCAGTTCTGATCATAGAGGGTTTTCACGACGCGTCATCAGACCCGAAGTCGCCATGTTGGAGGTACTCCGCATCACAACAAAGCACAGGCACTGAAGTAGATCCCGAACGGCGTCAAGGAAAATGGTTAATTATTGCCGTGTTTTAGGTTGTACCAATAGGTCAGACCGAGAAAAACATCTGGAATATTATCGACTTCCAAAAGTTATTAAAAACCAGAGAGAGGAATGCCAGAAGTTATCAGAGGAAAGGAGGCGCTTGTGGTTGGCAAAGCTCAACCAGGATGTACGAGGGAAAAATCTATCTTGTTCGGTCTTTGAAATGAAAATAAACGATTGAGAGTCACTTGGCTACACCTTGAGTATCACAATGATTTCATACAGTTAAGGTTAGGTTGATTAAATACGTTATTGCATTACTTACTTTGGCCTTCACAACACAACGGTCGTTAATGACTTGGTACTGCGTCTCCCTCACCCATCCACACACCATCTGGTTATAAGCCTCCAAACTTTTGTAGGATTTAAGGTATTCCGCTGTGTATGGGCTCGGCGAAAAAAACAGGTAGTTGACTATATCGGGATATGCAACTGAAGGAAGAATCACCGGGTCACCATGGGTCCAAGAAGAGGGAGCCAACTTGTAGGGATCTGCACCGCCAGTAAACTGTAATTTCTCAAAATATCGCGCCTTTTTTGTGGTCCAAGTCCTTCCATGCCTTTGCATCTTGGACGCATTTTGATGAGCTTTTCTTTTGTTTAGACAAAGTATTAAAGCATCCAAAGTACACAATGCTCCATTACTCCATTCAGGTTCCATGAGGAAGTGTAATAAGCATGAAGGTAGCTGCGTTACTCTGTTTGGTTAACCATGCTCCTGGGGATTTGGCTAATTTCCTTGTTAGATCCAATAGTAAAACCTAACTATCTCGCTAACTTTGTACAGATCAGGTGTCGTCGTTGTAAATGTGCTTGTTTCTAAGTGTCTACAGTATATACCTGTCTTTATCTGTTGATGTATTTGTCCGTGTATATTGCCATGTGCATGAAACAGACTGTGAAAACAAATCTCTCATGGGACAATATCTATCTATCTATCTATCTATCTATCTATCTATCTATCTTTCATGGACAGAATAAATTGGTATAATTAGTAACTACCAACATGTCTCCTTCAGCTGTCTCACTACTTCCTTTTCTGTGAGCATAAAAACAACATTATGAGGGTTTTACAAAACTGAACGTGTTTTGTAAAATCCTCCAACCCTGATAGCATACCAGTCGGCCTCACGTTCACTACATGTCACGTTCCGCTCCTATGTCAAGTTATTGTTTTGTCGTAGATTCTCATTTTTTCACATTTCCTGTTTTATTGTTAGATTCCCCGTTTTCCTTGCGTTGTCTTAGTTTTACTTCCTGTTGTTTCCTTTTTCCGCCGTTAGTGATTACCTATCCCCGCCCTAATGTTTTGCACCTGTATCTCATTGTCTTCTCTGTTTAGTGTATTTAAGTTCAGTCTTCCCCTTACCCCAGTGCGAGATCGTCTGCTTCCTCTGTGTACAGCCTTTGAGCATTTTTCCTAGTATCCTGAGTTATCTTCCTGATTGTTTCCCTTGGATTTTGACCACTGCCTGTATTTTGGATATCCCTCTTGCCTGCTGTTTTGGACACTGTTGCCAGTAAGTTTATTCTGACTGTTCAATAAACTTTTGGCATTCTACGTACCTGAGTCGTGTATTTGTGGGTCCATACATCTGTGAGCCTGATACTACGTCATCGCAGAAGTTTTCATTCCAGCCAAGGCCAGGGCACGGTCTCACCAGGGATCAGTTACTGACCTGCCTGGGCCCCAGCATGGGGGCACGTGACATTATAGATGGCCTCGTCTGTACACAACCATGTGAACTGTTCAACGTGTCAGTCTCCAACACTGATTTCAACTGCAGTGGAAACTTTATTCAATAATTAAAAACAAAGGATGGTGTGCGCATAAGCACAGAGGTTTAATCAGAGGATCTGCTGTGTGCAATTGTGGCTTGACTATGCAGAGCATCACTCCACCTGCAGCCTTCAGGTGGCTGTAAAGGGTGTCACCAAAGCAAAGAAAAAGGTCAACCGTATTGGCTACTAGCTGTTGTGGATGTGTTATTGTTACGACCCCCTCCGTTTTCTGCCTGCTGTTGGCTTCTTTGGCTTTATTGGCTGAGCTGGCAGTTTTGGAGGGGTTGTTAGTTGATTGGTGGACACCTGGGTAGGCCTCAACCAAGGCTTTATACAAGTCATGTCTGATGTTCTCTCTCTGCATTCTCCTTCTCCTAGGCTCCACATCGCCTGGTTTGGGTTTGGTTTATCTCTTTTGTTGCAGTTGTCATTTGCCCACACATCCTTCACTCACACACACACACACACACACACCGCACACACTAGTGATAACATTGATTCCACACCTGTTTTGATTCTTTTGTTAATAGTAGTTCGTTTACTTTACAATAAACACTTTATTGGCATTTTAACCTGTTTGGTCTCCCCTCTTTTGTCACATGCATTGAGCCGGTTTGTGACAGTTATGCTTGCAAGAATCACTCATTTATCTTTCTTCTGTCTCGCTAGGGTTTCTGGTTGAACAATGTAGAATAAAAGTGGCAAGACTAGCAAAACATAAATAAAATAGAGGAGGTGCCTTCATCAATGGAAGTTAGTAGGGGCGGGCGGGGGGGGAATCGATACAGCATAGTATAGCGACATTTTCTGTGGCAATACTGTATCGATACACATGTATCTATTATTATATATGTGTTGGTCAGTTTGTCTGCTTGACAATCACATTTTGCATTGAATAATATTTTGCATTGAACAATAAAATTGAAGTAAGATGAACAAACAGAGAAATGTATCTTTTTAGATGAAACATGTTGACAACGTTTCCTTTTGGGGACATCATTTGAAATTGGGAAAAATTAGAAGTTTGAAAAAAGGTAATAAATTGCAATATATCGCAGAATACTGAAATATGTTTAAAATCACAATAATATAGTATCCTGACATAAGCATTGTGATGATATCTGAACTGTTGACATGCTCCACGCAGGTGGGCAGTGGACCTTACGAGACCCACTCATTCTTGGCACTAAGATTGCAGTATAGCGAGTCACTAACATCCCAAACTGGCTCAGTCGATGAAAAAAATCTCAGGAAAATGCCAATACGAAGCTGCACCGCGACATACATGGATACCAAAATACAACCCCTTGTCTTGTCTGTAGCTTCATTAAAGCAGCAAAGTACAAAATTAGCAGCTCATTTTAATCTAACTGCTGTACAAAATGTTATTTTGTTCAAAAAATGTATCAAAAATGTGAAACTCTAACGTGCAGGTTATCCTGTTGATAACATCATCCCAATTAATTATGACAGGCATTTTTGTCTTTGTGGAGGTAATGAGGGAGTCACAGTACCTACACATCCTATACATAGTATATATTTGTAGCACGTGCAAAACAAGAGTGAAGACAGCAGAAAAATAAGACTACATGCATTCACTGCTATCACAATACTCTGTACTTAAATAGCAGAGCTTTGAGCCTCAGGCCGTCATTACATCAGGCTCTGATAAAGGCAGAGTAAACTGCATGCATGGAGTCCTCATTCCCATTGCTTCTACTCTTTGCTCTGCAACTGAATTTGAAACATAACATGACTCTAAACTGCCTCTATGGAAGTGCATCGGTTTCATCGGATTTGCAAAATACAATGTATAAAATTCAACTAATATATTTTCAACTTGCTCAAATTCAATAAGACAAATTCAGCTGCAAAATGTAATGTATACAATTCAGTGTTAACATCTGGGAACCCAAGGAAAAGCAATCAATTCTAGATTTTAGATTCAGAGCAGCAGTCAGAGGAGATGGAAAGCAGCGTCTGAAAGGGCAGAGAGATCCGTCTCTCTTTAACATACTTGTAAATAATAAATAATGGTATATGTTATTAAGCTTCAGCATGTTATTTATACTTAAGGGGAGACACCAAAGCTTATAATTTTCATTCATTTATGGGCTTATTTAAATCAGGGGTAGTGTACAAAAAATGTATTGGACCAGATATCACAATGCCGATTCCCATCTGTTGTCTCTGGGCATGTAGAAGTTGCACATCTATATAAAAAAAAATTTCAACATAACACTTATGTACATCTGTAGGACAGACCAGTGTGTATACATTCAGAGTCATTATCAGTGCTGAATCACAACAGGAATCTAACACTAGTTTTACACTGACTAAAACTGTTTTGTTCACTTAAATTAAAAAGTTTGAGCAAATGTTGGCAAGCAATGTTTTATATAACAGTCTCCCCTCGTTAAATAAAAGTATGTTAAAGAGAAACGTACTATAACTCTACCCTGTCAGACACTGCTCTTTCCCTCTCCTCTGCCAGCTCTGTGGTGTGTGCGTGTGTGTGTGTGTGTGTGTGTGTGTGTGTGTGTGTGTGTGTGTGTGTGTGTGTGTGTGTGTGTGTGTGTGCCAGCCGACCAGGGAGCTCATTACGCACACAATGGCTTGTGAAGCTTTTTAACTCTGATAACCACAGATTCACATTAATCTTATCATTTATATTTGTGTTGTGTTAATTAAACAAGCGATCAAGGATATAAACGCATCCTGTCCCCGAGTCTCTTGAGAGAGCTCCAGGTGGTAGTGGGGTCTGTAAGCATCACAGGACGGGTGGCCAGCGAGCGATCACAGGAGCCACTAGCTGGCTGCTGTGTCAGTTTGTGAAGCTTCTCAAGTCCGACAATGTCGGAGCACATGTGCAATTATATTATATATACTCAAACTCTACACAGTTGATTTCTCGTATTAGAAAGAAGAATTGATTGCTTTTCCTTAGGTCCCCAGATGTTAACACTGAGTTTTAGACGTTGCTTTTTGCAGCTGAATTTGGTCTATTGAATTTTAGCAAGTTGAAAATGTATAAGTTGAATTTTATACATTGTATTTTGCATCTGAATTTGGTACATTTCATTTTTTAACGTTGAATTGTATATGCTGAATTTGTGAACTTTAAATATAAAGGTGAAAATGAGTTGTTGAAAATTTGAAGATTAAAATTCAGAGGCAAAAATTTCAGCTAGCACTCACTCCACAGGCCGCCTGCCAGTGACAACTGACGGTCATATTGGACTGGTCCAACATGTGTCTACAGAACAGGTATTGGTTAGTATTTCCAAGCTACCAAGGAGGCATTACTTTTGGCCACTAAAGTTTCCTCTTCAATCTCGGTTATTTCGTCGTCTCCCTGAGCAACACTCATTTTCTTACTTTTGTGTTCTTTTTGCTCCACTGGCTCCCTGAGCTCTCTCTTTAGGTCCTTTCTTTCTTTCGCTTCCTTTTGTTGTCTCTGTCTATTTCTTCACTGATTTACGGTTCTGCGGAGGCTTCACACAGCTGATGTTTATACTTGTGTGCTGGTGTGTGCGTCGAGCCGGCATGTGTGTGTCTGTGTGTGTGTGGGGAGTGTGTGGTAGAGCGAGGAAGAAGTGAGAGATTGACGGCGTTTTTTTTTTCGGCGTGACTAGCGACTCTAGAGTCATAGTGAGAGAAACAAAGTGTCACCCCTGTTCTTTCTGACCACGGTGGGAAATCTGGAGCAGGAAAAGTTAACCCTCTCCTTGATTTCATGTTGTTTATGGAGAAGGTGAATTAGGAAATGGGTCGGGGGAAATGCAACGCTACCAAGTGAGGTGCAACAAAGAGTATAGACGTAACAAGAGGCGAAACTCAATAGAACACCGTGCTGCAGCTTCCAATGGAACATTCTATTGAGTGCAGCTCCGCCATCTTGGACTGAATGTAACACAACGTTCTATTGAGTTTCGCCTCTTGTTACTTCTATACTCTTTGGGTACATGTCGGGCAGGATGAAACGCTTCACAAATAAAACAAAATATCGCATAATTATCGCGAGACTTTCGGTATAATATCGCGCAACGTGATATCGCGATAACGATATTGAGTCAATATATCTTGCACCCCTACTACGGAGCCCTGCACTTACTGTACTTCCTGGAGAACATCCCCTTAGTCACAGCAACGGCACCGTGACACCCGCTTTAGAAGGACGTTATGGTACCCACTTGGTACCGAAGTAGCGGTTCTTGTGACATCCCTACTCCACATGAGGAAAATTCAGAGATGGTTTAGTCGCCTGCGCCTCGACCCAATACGGTACAAGAGGCACATGCTGACCATCCCTAACTCTCTACATTTATACCTGGCCTACTGGAAAACCCCCCGCACTCTGACGTCAGGGGTTTCCCTTGAGCGGGTGACGTCACACGTAACAGTGTACACGGATGCGTCTCTCTTCAGCTGGGAAGGGATGTGCGGGTCCCAGATTGTGGGAGGGAAATGGACAAGCCCTCTATCCCTCCACATAAAGGAGGTACTTTCCCTCCACAGTACTGAAAGTGCTGAAACACTTTGCTTTGATACTGTTAGACAGGCATGTAGTAAAAAGAACAGACGGCAATCGCTCTGCCCAGCTATTCGAAATATCCAGGAGCCTGCTGCTGTGGTCACACAGACACCTGCTCTACATTAGAGCGGTGTAGATTTCGGAAGAACTGCACAGCGATGCAGACTTGATGTCGTGGGAGGGTCCTTTTCACAGTGAGTGAAAACTGAATACCATTCTAGTTCAAATGCTGTGAAACAGCTTCATGAGGGCGAAAGTGGAACTGTTCACATCACAAGAAAATGCACAATGTGCACTGTGGTTCTCTATGAACGCGATGAAAAATGAATCGTGCCAGATTAGTAGGCTGCATGGGGCCCAGTATGGTATGTTACCGTCTCATCCTCCTGCACCAGCAGTGTGACTGGAAGAATGTGTTTTATCAAGGGGTTACGGACGGAAAAAACAAAAACATAAGAAAATATACAATAACATCAGATCAAATATGGATATTGATAGCAGCCTCAAAAACACAGTACACTGGTCGGGCTCTGTTCTGTATACATGTAATGTCTCAGAAACATAAAAGCATATAGGAATTATCTGCTACAATAATGACATCTGTTTATCAAACTGTATTTGGAAAAAGATATGAAAAGCGATACTTACAGCAGTTAGTGACAGCAAAGCTGTTGGCCACCTCCAGGTTATCTATGTGTGGAGTAAGTCTGAAATCTGCCATCCCAAACTGAAACATGCCAACTCTGAATGCACTGTACTCCTGATCTGCACCCCTGGGGAATAAACCACCTGAAACAGACAGGACCATGGTCAGAAAGACTGGACATTTATACAATATATATTCTAAAAACAGGATTACAAACTCTAAATACATTGTAGACATTCATTAAGCAATATCAGTTGTCTCTCATTTTCTTTTGCCACTCTGCCCCAGAATCAGTAACGGCCCTGTGCAGCATTTTTATTTTATTTGAACAACTCCAACAACCACCAGATGGCATCTATGAGCGAGGTGGATACCATGAATATGACTCTGGAATCCCTAATTAGTGTACAATGGTAGTTGTAGTCCTAGAAGGCAATGCACTTTACTGGAGGCACACAACATAAACAATGTGCAGTAGGAAGTTATGGCTAGAGTAACACTTCACTTTCCATGTCTATAATGCATTATAAACATACTTAGAATGCGTTAATAAGCTGCTCTGTATAAGTGCTCATAAATATTCATAATGCTTCATAACAATAATCATAACAAATTATAGAGCATTGTATAATGATTTACAGGCTCAGGTATCATAATACTTCATAATTGTTGGTCACTCAATGACAAGTTGAAAAAAACAAAAACAGAAAAACCAAGCCAGCGGCAAAGGAAAATCACGAGCGCCAAAGTGTCTGATTGTCAGCAGGTGGTGGTGTTGCTGAATAAATAAAACTGGCTACATTGAAAGTGTATTAGCGGAGCGTATGTGCGAATGTACGCTTTAACTGACTACACCAGCTGCGCACACACTGTAGGATTGTGTGATTCACAGGCAAGACGGAAAGCTTTTGCTTTGGGATTGTTGAATAACGGATCGGATCAATTTCTGGATCAGCACAAAAAGGGGGGAATTTAAATGATTATTAAAAATGTAATAACAATAACTTTTAACAATAATTACTTCTTTCACCAGTAAATTGCTGTTTAACGACAAAAACAGATGAGAAAAGGGTATTTTACAATAACTTTGAATGCCCCGCGAGGTTTACCAGTTTTAAGTTAACGCAACATCTGTGTTGTTTTTCAGACAACAGCAGTGACCAGAGCTAGTTTGAGTCTTTTAGCTCATAGCTTTAGCGGCAGACTGTTGTACGTCCCGGTGTTGGAATCCTCTACAGTGAAATACAGTCACACTTTTACACCGTTTAGCTGTTAGCATTTTAACCGTGTTTAATCCAGTTACAACTGTAGCTAACGGTGGCTAACATTACCTGCTGTGATACCGGGCTTTTAACGTGAACAGAAAATTGCGTTGCCTGTATCTTTGCACGGCAAACGCGTGTGTGTGGAAAGCAGTCGCACAACAGCTGAAATGTTGTGTTGCGCACAAAGTGTTTAAACCTTACGAAGACAACCAAATAAAATATTGATTTCTTTTAAAATAAGATTTTCCAGTTTTGATTTATATATATATATATATATATATATATATATATATATATATATATATTTATATTTGTATATATATATATATATATATATATATATATATATATATATATATATATATATATATATAAAACACAAATATGAACAGGTGGATGCCAAAGGTGGACCACTAAACGGTTGCCAATTGACTCAATCTGGTTGCCAAGGGCAACAGTTACTGTCAACAACAAACCTCCGCTCTTTTGGGTTGCAGTATGCTATGACTCTGCACTAGATGACCAAAGAGACTTCTGCTGCATCCACAGTCCCACTGCGTCCCAGGACAGAAAGGTTTAGTTCTCTAACCTTTTTTTTACAACCATTATTTCAGATTAGTTTGTTTTGAACATTTATAGTGAATGTTATCAGTGAGAGCATACCAGCATGTGTTAACAGGGAGACGGTTCACAATTCAGTCTTCTTTCAATCATTATTAACGTACATTGCAGAGGAAGAAAAAAAATCAATATCAATTAAAATAATTCTACCTCAGCTCAGCTGAAACCCTTGTGGTGGAGCTGGCAGAATGAGGTCATATTTCCACACACACACACACACACACACACACACACACAATATCTTTGGCACTGAGTAGGGCGAGTATGGCCGCTCGCACTGAGGCACAATTATTAGCTTCTGTGACCGACAAGTCTTAACATGCTCGCTGAGCTTCTGTCATCGGAAACAAGGACACTATTAATAATCGACCATTAACGTAGTCAGGACGTAACATGGGCTCCTACTTCTTTTGTGGCCTGCTGTCAATCTTTTTATACAGTCGGGGACAGTAGAAACATTACTGGGGTCAGGGTGTTTTAGTTCACTGAAAGTGAATAACTCTGTATTTCTAACATGATATGGTAATGTAGAATAATGTTCACTACGGCAAAATTGGGTCAAAAATGTATTTGGTCAAAAAAATTGTTGGATTAAATTTACAAACAATCCAGCAAATCTCTATAGTTGAACCAAGAGGGCATAATGATCAGATCAGATCACATTCCAGTGTGGCTCAGTCAGTGTTGACTAGGGATGTAACGATACACTCAACTCACGATTTGATTTTAACATTACAATCTTCATATAAAGCCTGTGCAAAGACCGTCACACCATCACCATTCAATATGAAATCAGTTCATCAGTCAAACAACCACCTTCTTTACCACATACAAAACCAGAAATCTTCAACAGGGGGTCCGGGACACCTAGGGGGTCCTCCGAGTTACTGCAATGGGGCCACCAAATTATTGTTAATTTTTTTTAAAGTTTTATTAAAATGAAAATGTCTTAACATGAACCCAACAAATTATTATCAAAATAATATATGCCTATTTGTGAAAAAAAACATTAATGATAAAGGCTAACTGGCCTATAGGTACATAGGTATACGGTTCATCCTAAGGATTCACTCTGTCACATGTATGTTTAACATAATAACCAGTACATTTGAAGCTATTTAAACAAGTGACAAAGTAATGCAATCAACCATGGAGCACCTACACAGTCCACACCTCTGACTGATTTTATAATCCACTTCAGGTTATGGTGCCGAGCCACTGCTCTCTCTGCAGGGCTTACATTCTTCATCCACCCACTTATCCAAATGTGTGTCTAGTGTTTTCCTTTCCCACGCAGAGTGAAGTATAAATATTGATGATCCATTTCTAACTTGGTACAGGAACATCACAGAATTTTGGCGGTTGCCAAGTGACTCCAGTGTTGGGTTCTTATCATGGTTTTGCGGTCACGGTTTTCCGTTCAGTTGGGAGCAATGTGGTACAGAGCGGAGGAAGTGCCAATTTCAACATGCTTTAAATTATTAACTGGCAAAAATGTTAAATGTTTTCCTTAACAAAATTCTGGCTAAGAACAAAAGAAACATGAACACTTCTTCATTGTCAAATCGTTATTAAAAGACTACTGTAGGTTTTCAAAGTTACTGAGGGGAAATCTGAGGCAATGATGCTAGCTGGAACATGGCCCTCACAACTGAATGACATGCAGCGATTTAGATACACTCACACCTATCCCCACACAACTATTTAAATCAAACTACAACACATTGTTAAGAAGACTTAACAAGATGGGATGTTCTCCCAATTTCCCTACTTTGTAGAAGAGAAGCAGTGAAAATAAATGTGCTGCCTAGGCTTTTGTTTTTATTTCAGTCCTTGACCAATCACTGCAACGTTTCCGCAAATTTGACCAATATCCGGAGTTTCCTGCGACTTCAACCAATCCCAGCAGTCCCACGTGCCACGTGAGTTTACGTCAGTATAATGTGACTCTGAGTGCCACTGACCAAGCGGGAGTGAGAGAGAGCTTATTTGCGATATGAAGACGAAACTCGAACATCTCACATTTACCAACAAAATGCCAAATGACCCCCTGCCAACCTGTAAACATTTTAACATTAATGTACGCTGTAACGTTTTTTCACTCTAAAGTCAGTGGCTGCTGTTTCAATCCTGTCGGCTCTCTGCAGCGGGCGGGGCTGCTGCTCATACAGTTCCTCCCACCACTGACGCGCACACACACAATCACATACGGTGGATGCAGGAAAACCGGAGATGAGACAACACGATGACCTAAATTGAGGACAGCTACGCTCGTTATTGTAAGTGCAATGATAAGTTTATCAAACCGAATGTGTGTCCCAGGCCAGGTTAGGAAATTAACAATGTAAAGATCAACAAGCCACTGACAGATATGTTCGTATTTGATTCAAAAATAAAAAATAAATTATTATTTTTTGTCTTGCCATTTTCATATTATACCAACATTTGCAGCATCCTGAGCCTTTTTGGTAAGGTTACTAGGAAAACTCAGCCTAGAGTAATTTTATTGTCCCCAAAACAAGTTTCCTTTTTATTTTGAAAGAACTATACAAAAAAAAAATTTCTTTCACTGTCTCCCGCAACTTCATTGCAACTTTTATCGCAATTTTTTACAAAAGCTCCCGCAAAATCAGGCATTTTGGGCCGCAACAATCTCAAAAAAAGGCCACACACACACACACACACACACACACACTAGGGTGACCAGACGCCCCGAAAAATTCGGGACAGTCCCGAAATTCAAGCAGTTATCCCAAATCCCGAATCCTGCCGTAATTGTCCTGAGAATTAGAGCAAAGTCTCAAGAGCAGACTCTCGAGTAGCTATAATCTGATAGAACGTTAAAAACTGTTGCTGCTCATTGGCTGCAACAGTACGTAGGCGGCTAGGTGCGAATTTTGATAACACGCATTGCTATTTTTCATTCATTCATTGTTAAAATGGAGGCTCAGGCTGGTGTCCCGGCACCCGACGAACACGTAGCTAAAAAGCAAAAACATCTCTGCAGGTACCTCCTACCCGGAGGACTGGGTAGGGAAATACCCCTGGATTACTGCACTTTTACGTGATGCAAAGAAAGCGTTTTGCAATGTATGTAGGAAGGGGTTTGCTATTTCACATGGGGAGTCAGACGTCAGGCTGCATGCTAGCAGCAAACTACATATAACTAACAGCACAACTGTACCTACAGACCAACATTTTGGTCTCATCCTTCTTTAAGCAGGAGGATGACTCCATGTGTAATAAAATAGCTGCTGCTGAGCTGATTTTTTATTTGTATTTTCGGGTTTACATGACAGACAGTTGAATTCCTGAATAAAAATAATAATTTTGGTGCGGAGTTTTGAAATTCATGTTACACCCCCCCCCCCGTCTCGTCTCGTCTCGTCTTGTTTCGTCCGTCCTGAATTTTACCCATTCTCATCTGGACACCCTAACACACACACACAGCTGATGGTGTCGCTGCGACTTAGCTGTTCAAGTCATAGAGGCAGGTTTTAGATGGTTTCAATGGCCAATAGAGAAGTCAGCTGGTAAAGTCAGCTAAAAACTAAAAACTATAGAAATAAAATTATCAATAATCCATTTTATTTCTACGTTACAAACAGCTTTACGAAATGGCAGAGTTTTAGACGGCGCGGAGCCTCAACAACCGCCCGAAAGCACGGTAGCGTTAGCTATATGGTGGAGAGAGATAGAGAGAGACTGAAGAGAGGGAGTTAGAACAAAGCCGTGAATCAGAGAAATAAAACGTGTTTTCCCCGATTCATCACTAGAAATGCAACTGTAGCAAGCACGTCACTATCACTAACGTTATCCACATTCATATTTACACAAATCAAATGATATATCCAGCTTCAAAAAAGTCTGAAAGTCGGGAGTTAGGACGGAAGTGCATTGTGCAAAGAGTGGTTGCTATGGAGACGAAACACTGTCTCATCTGTTGACAGCTGAGTTGAGTTCCGTTGCTCTGATTCGTTGTAGGTCTAGCCAATGAGTGCAGAGGAATTTTCTTTCCTGGTTTGGTTGGTTTCAGGCTGACTAGAATCTGAGTATGACGATGTCATAAAAAAGAGAGAGGGGGGGGGGGGGGGGTGTTAATTCTTGCAAAACATGCAAGAGTTAACCCCCCGCCCCCTCTCTTTTTTCATATATGGCACCCTAATTATATTCCATTTCTGCCTAAATCCTACACACTGCTCCTTTAAGTAGGTTAACTGTATGTCTGCTTCTATCCTATTCATATTTTAATATGATAGCATGTGGCTGAAAATTCCACTCCGATTGTCTCAGGGGGCGCTGTATATAGGCAAGGGAATAGAGGAAACGTCTGAAGTGCTGGATTGTATTTCTTTTGGATGTAGCCTACCTGACTGTGTGCCAGGTAACACCTTAAAGACATACAGACGTGCACATATGCGTGCGCGCGCACATGCACCACAGGCTGCACTGGTGGTTAGATGCACGCACAAATAAGCACATAGGCCTACATAATATAAAATGTGAAAATGTTGACATAATTAGAACACTGCAGCAGCCGTGCCGTGCCGTGCCGTCAGGAGGCCTCGTGTTACTGAGAGCGGACAGAAGGACAGAGTGAAACAGGCCCGCTTTAGTGGGAGGAAGACAAGGAGCGATGAATGGTGGAAGGAGACAAGCCAACACTGAGAATGGTTTAGACAGACCATTCTCACTGTTAGCTTGAACGGGAGAGGTGAAGATGAGCACGGAGGGGTTACGACAGAAAAGACAACCCTACCGATCTGGACGCTCGGAGATCCGCACAGCGCCTCGCGCCACAAGAGCGCCAGCACAAACAGCAGCTTCGTCATGGTGTTGAGGCTCCTCACGCGACGCCACATCAGCCACGGCAGCGCCAACTACCAAAACGTTTCCTCCATCACACACGGCGCGAGCTCATGGCGTCATTCCCGCTCTTCCTCAGAAGCGTCTCGAGCTCTGCAGATGCCCTTTCCTCTCCCCGAAGATGCGCGTGCCGCGGCCGCCGCTGCTGCTGCTGCTGCTGGACTGGGGGCGCGCGCCGAGGGTTGCCCAGGAATACCGATGAGGCACGAGGAAGAACCGAGAGCAGCCGACAGCCAAACGTAAAACAGCGTTTATGAGAGCAAAATGAGGCTAGCAGTAGGTCGTATATGTTATCATGATAGATGCATAGCCTTCTGGAGGACTAACACATAACATACTATTCGGTATCATTTTTATATAGGCCTAGGCGAACAATTGATTTGACCTGATATCACACAACAGGCCTGCCTGAAGACTGCCAGCTCTCAGTTTGCCCCTAAGGTGGCGCAGAGTGACATAATTCATATATAGGATATAAGAATAATAAAATAGGGTGATGCATGATACACAAAACCTCTTGTCCAATAACAACTACACAACTATACGCCTACTAAATAGCATTAACATATACATATGAACATAGTCCAATGGAGAGGTGACTTTTGTCAGAATGCTTAAGCTTCCTTTCACATTATTTCTTCCTTACCTATGAAAACAAAATCTGTTACACCATCTATAATATTAAAATACTATAGCTTATAATGTAAAGCTGAATGGAGCAAGGGCAGATACTGCAGGTGAATAAGTTGATTACTGACATTAAGAAAAATATTTGTTGTGTTACAAGTTTCCAGAAATTTGATGTTTAAATATGCAAAATAAGCATCTTGTTAAATATGCGCTAATGCATACATTTCTAGAACAGAAATCTGAACTTTGGATAAACCAGGTTCAAACTTCTTGTTTCATTTTGTTGACAGTTGGAGTCAAAGGATCTTACAGAGGGGATTTTGGATATTTCTTTTTATCACTCCAAAAATTTAGAAAAAAAACTGTCAACAGCCATAAAAAATAAAATGTTGCCATGAATGATATATATACAAACCTATGACATCAGGTTTGTGTCATATCTCCCAAGTGTGATAAAACTCACGAGCAAATTGTATAATTTCACATGCGCATATATTATTCTTTGCGCACCAATTCAACAATGGAGAGTTGTACAGGCAGCTGCGAGCGTGAAACAAAACAGGGAAAGGCAAAGAGTGGCACCTGCGCGTATAAAAATGAGCAGCACGCGCACAGAGCAGCCACCACGAGCCACAAAGTGTCTGAAACACTGTTTGAATTTTAAATTAAAAACATGATATGTTACCTAATCTACCCACGGACCACCATGGGGACACTCTTTGAGAAATACTGAACTATATCACAGCAGATGAGGCATCCCGTTATATTCACACACTAAATTATGTTTATTACAATGTGTAATTTTGCTTGCACTTTATTTTTAGTTTGTGCTTGTAAATTAACAAAATTATATCAAGAAGGTTAAAATGCAGCCTCATAATTTTATTAATGCTGTGAGTAAAAACTGTCTAAAGACTGACAGACATAAATCTAGTTTTGCATAGACAGACCCTCCTCCACAGCACTGCGGAGAAAGGTCTAGCTAGTCCACACAGCATTCTGGGATGGGAGAAAAACGTGCTCTGGTTTATTGACATTTCTTTAAACCAATCACAATCGTCTTGGGCGGCACTATGCGCCGCACGGAGCCGCGGTGCCTCTGCTAAATAGCCTTGGGAAGGAGCTTGTTTTGGTGGAACATGTGTAAATTCAAAGGTTGTTTTAGTCGTGCAACAGAAAACTCAGATTGGACAGATAGTCTAGCTCGCTGTCTGGATTTACCCTGCAGAGATCTGAGGAGCAGTTAACCATAGTCCTCATTAATCCACCAGAGAATTACAACCCAAAGGAAGCGATAGGTACCGGACATCCTGCCGAAAAGAGTGAAATCCGGAGGAATTTCCAGCTGCAATGGAGCAATCCCTGAAGTGAAACCACAAGGATATAGACTATCCAACATGTCACTGAGAGCAGAGCAGTGTCCTTCTCCTCTCTCACCTTGTGCACGCAGGCAGAGTTACTACAGTAATGGAAATCTGCGTCGCCAGGTCCTTTTCATAATGTAAGCCTATATGAAACTTGACAAAAAACATAATAGTCCCATGTAAATGAGCGATAGTCTTGGTGACATACAGTAACAGCCTGAATGCAGAATGTTAGCAGTTCTGCAGTTTGGCTGATTGTTGACTCCTCCTGTGAGGTTAATTATTGTTCCGTTAGCATTCCATTGACTGCCATTCATTTTGACGTCACTATGACAGCGAATAACTTTACATCTGAAGCATTTAAAAACTTTATTTGTCCATTGTTTATTTCTAAAGAAACATGACAATGTATAAAAGGCTCCATTACCTTGTAGCTCACGTTATGGCTCCGTAGCAGGCGTTTTTGTAAAAATAGGCTAACGATTGTGTCATAACCACGCGACTTACTGTCGCATAGTAGAGGAATTACCGTATAGTACAGGAGAAGCTCGCAGGCAGTTTCGACGTACATTAGCTGTTTAAGTTTAATGTTACTAATGTTAACTAGCATTTTAGTTAGCAATAATTAGCCTGTGTCTATGTTATCTCCTTACATATACCTACACTCTCCATCTCTGCAAGATTCGGAATGATTGAGATTTCTCTTGGCACAGCTACCTTTCTTACAACTTTCAGACAGGTTGCTCACATCACATTTATATTTTCTCTCTCAGTTGGAGGCTGCGCAGTAACGCGTAGTGCTCACTGGACAAGTGCTTCTAATATCCTTCACTGGTCTCCGTCCAGAGACATGGGATCTGTTGGTCCAGTTTATATACTGTCTATGTTCACGCCTCTCCGTCGTCCATTAATACCTGACAATGGACACCTCGCCGGGCATTAACCCTTACATAACGAGTAACATAACTAATTACTTTTGATACTAAGTAATAAGTAAACTTAATATTATTACTTGTTTAAGGAGTACTAAGTAAAGAGTCTCTGCCAAACGGTCTCTGCCTTGCCTTTGGGATGTCACGGTGGCTGAGCACTGACGCCTCCCAGCATCTTCTCCCCGTGTTTGCGTGGGTTTACTCCCACCACCAAAATAAAAATGGGACACATATCTCCTTTATACAAGATTATTTCCACATTATAACCATGACACATACTTCTTCCAAAATACAAAGTTAAAATTGTGATGATGAAATAACAGAAATGTTATGTTTGTAATGATTTATTCAATTATTTAACAATATGTTTATTCTTTGTATGCTCATACATTTATTTCCTTGTCGTGTCTTGTTTAGTTAGTATTGGCCGTTTTGGAGTTCTTTACCTTTTAAAGAGAAATTTTGTGTTTTTTTTTTAACCTGGTCCCTATTTTCCTATGCATAGGTGTCTAAGTGACTAATGGAACAACAATCTATGAAATTGGTCCAGTATTGAGTGAGAATGCTGTAAACCAGGATGCAATGTAACCCTAAAGGACAAATGTTGACCGTCAGTTAGGGTCCACTAAAAGTTCTGTTTTTGCCGCTGACAGGCTCCGATTATTATTCTAAGTGTCTGACAACATTATGGAAAGGATCCCTACAAAGATAGACCTTTTTGTTAAAGAGTCAGATCTCTTTAGTTTAACATGAAACAGCCCCAAAATCACCATCACCAAACAAACCAGACTCCATGTAAATAAACACTAATTTTAGTGTGTAGAGAGCCAGCATATTTCCACATGTAAATGGGTGAATTAAGGGTTTATTTCAACCAAACCAGAAAGGTGATTGTTGGAACAGTGGAAAGAGAAACCAAGACGGCTTTTGATAGTTTTATTTAGTTTCTGTCGACTTTGAATGAAGTGTGTTTTACGATGATGAAAGTACAGATTATTTACATGGGAGTCTGGTGGGTCCAAACCCACCAGACTCTATGTAAATAATCTGTACTTTTCATCATGATGGTGATTTCAGGGCTGTTTCATGTTAAACAAAAACGATCTTACTCTTTAACAAAAAGGTCTATCTCTGTAGGGATCCTTTCCATGATGTTGTCAGACACTTAGAATAATAATCTGACAAAACAGAACTTTTAGTGGACGCTAACTGACGGTGCACAATAGCCCAATAACTTACATTGTAGCTTGTTTCGCTGACTGCCGACTGCAGCGGTCTTGTTTAATTCTGGACCAATTTCAAAGATCGTTGTTCCCATCAGTCACTTAAACACAAAAACTCAGGAACATAGGGTCCAGTTTGAAAAAAAAACAAAGTTACCCTTTAACATACTCAGTGTGACTAGTACTCTTACCCCCAATAAAAAGCATATATTTCTAATGCACACGTATCACCACAGCAGGGTTTAGTTCACATCAAGCACAATGTCCTGTATCAGACAGAGACACACATGCAGTGTCTACTTAATGCCTGGGTTGAAAGGGGACTCAAGCCAACAGCCTACAGTTACTCCCAGGGACCACAGCAGTCTCTGTAGCTCTGCAAACATGGCTCGTAAATGTTGCAAATCTGGATTTTAACAGTATATAGTTCAGTATATGAATTTGCTATGTCATTTGTAAGTTCAATGTAGTTTCAATATCAGTATGGTGACAAAATACAGGATGAAAACCACTTTATTTCCACCTGCTCTCCTCTTCCACCCCTCACAGATAGACAGACCAGTAGACCACATTAAAGAAGAGGAAGGTGAAGGGGAACAGGGCTCTTGCATAGAGGTCGATGCGTTTGGCAGCAGCAGGTATGACAGGTTTGGGTGGCGCAGGTTTCTTTTTGGCTTTGGTCTGGGATTTGAGGGCCCCTGACACTTCAACTGGTTTACCGTAACAGTCAAAGTTGGAAAGTTCAAAGTCTCGAGGTAAAGATCCCACGATGCTGAAGTCATGGGAGCGAAGATCCGACTTGGAGGTGCAAACTTTCTTACAGCGAGTTTCTACCACCTGGTAAAAGACAGAGAGTGACTGAGTATTGTCACAGTGTTAGCTGTAAAGAGTCGTCATAAGGTTCAGGTCTTGTCTTACAGCTTCTAGTTCTTGCTGGGGCACTAGTTCAATGCCATTCTTACTCTTTTACTCATTCCTCACAACTCAAAAAAAACAAAAACAAAGCTCCAGATTAATCAAACTAAGCTTTTTATGTGTTTTTTTATAATACATGTAATTTCCTCCGAAGGATGCTTGTGATGATTACTACAAATAATATAAGTGAGAGAAATATATTCATGCACACTGCTGGTCCATTTACCTGCAGAGTGTTGACATGTATGGGTGTTCCACCAGTCCCATTCACTGTGTTGTTAGTTTTATTCGAAGTTTTATTCTTTCCTTCTTTCTCTTGCAAAGCTTTCTCTTTCGTGGCCATTTTGGCTTTCTCCTCCTCAATCAGTTTGGGACTGTTCAGCATCACCTACAGAGAAAGGTTGAGGGAAATAGAGAGAGAGAGAGAGAGAGAGAGAGAGAGAGAGAGAGAGAGGGAGATAGATAGAGTAGAGCGAGAGAGAGAGAGAGAGAGAGGGAGATAGTTAGAGCGAGAGAGAGAGAGAGAAGTAAAGGGAGCAAAGGTCAGAGAGAGTTCCATGAGAAGCAGCTGCATCAAAATGAGCTCCTGATTTGGTCCTTTTTGTTACGTTTTTGTTTTTGAAAATGAGACAAATATCTGCACTGAAAACTCAACTATACCTTGAGGAAAAAAAAGAAACATCAGGAGGAGGAAAAAAACCACAAAGGAAAACAAGAAAATACTTGCGGAACAAGTGAAAAAAACCACCAACTGTCAACTGTCACCATCAGGATGAACAAGAAAACATTTCAAATCTAGACCCATTTTTCTACAAAGTGAGTGAATACGTAACTGTGCTGATATTTTGAAGTATTTTATGTTTTTATTTTAAAACTCTTATTTTTAAAAGAAATATTTTGAGCGGAAGCTAAACTCTAACTGAAGAGCAGAGTAACGTTGCCTTCCTACTGGCACTTGAAATCAGCTCCGATACGGCTGCGAAACGACCGGAAGTCATTAATTTCCTATGGAGAAAAAAATGGAACTCTTGCGACAGGCTACGGACAGTTCATATCCGACAGTTCCTATCCGACAGTTCCAGCGGAAGTTAGCGTTGCTATGGTACCGATAAACAAACCTGCTAATGGTAATTGGTTAGCTAGCAACAGCCATCCAACTATTATTAGCGGTATAATTGACATTATACCGCTATATCACATTTAACCGACCTGACATGTCAACATCCTAGGCAACTTTTCTCCACGCAGCAGCCTTTCTATTTATATCTCTATAACCCTCATCAGAGAGGTCATAGAGAATCGTACATTCAGACACTTATCAGTTGTTCTAGTCTCTCCACCATTTTTGTGAGTAGCTTCCAACCAGTGTCGGCGCTATGGTGGGGCATTCGAGGGCCGTGCCCCCCCTAGCAGTCATTGATAAAAAAAAAAAATCCCTTTTAGTTATTATTTTAATATTAAATGTGCAAACTGTAACTTAAATTAAATAAAATGAAATTAACGGGGAGAACGCATAATTTTAGTTGTGCACGCATAGCAGGTTACTAGGCTTGGTCAATGCTCATTCATTGGTCAAACCAAGTTTACTCAGCGGCCCTTGAATGCCCCACCATAGGATTCTGCGCACTGCAGCTCAACTTGAGCTGTAGTTGTCTTTGTTTTGAATCGAAACAAATAGAGCTAACAGTTTGTCCGTCCCCATAGGCAGTTAGCCTAACTATCAAGAAAAAAATGGATTTACGAAAATGGCTTCAACCACCTCCTCCTCTTCAGCATCTTCCAGCAGCAGACTTTGACAATCCGGCCACCACCACCAGTACAGCCACAGTCTCTGAGAGGTGTGAGAGCCGACCTTGCCCTTCGGCTAATGCTATTGCTAGCTTTGGACATCCGCCAACGGACATAACGGACCAACGGACCAGCGCAGCGGTTGATGATCTGGGGACTGACAAGCCTGTTCAAATTGTGTTAAAACAGTATCCTGTAACTGTTTACAATGGTAAGGGGCAATCATTTGTTGATAAATGGTTTCACAACAGAGAGTGGTTGGAGTACAGTGTCAAGGCAGACGCAGCATTTTGTTTTTGCTGTCAGATTTTCAGCTTCACAAGAAAATATGGAACATCAAATGCCTTCGTGAGTGTGGGCTATCATAACTGGAAACAATCCATGACCAAACACCGTGGAAATTTCGAAGGACCACATGTCTTGCTATGCAATGTGGCAGGAGAGGGAGATGCGTCGCAATATAGGGAATGAGGTATCAACCCTTGTCAATGCAAGTCAACTAAGGAACAACCGGTATTATGTGTTGTCACTAATAGATGTAGTTGGGTATTTGGTTGAAAACCAGTTGCCGCTACGGGGGAAGATTGATGCTTTTGATGACATGTCGGAGGGTCTGGACTTTTCCTTTCAATGCTTTATTACACCATTGAAAAGGATCCTGAATTGGCTAATGTCGTGAAGACAATCCCTCACAATGCCACTTACACCTGTCATGATATGCAAAATGAACTTATAAGAACACTCAGTAGTGTCGTGACAGAGGCTATAGTGGAGGAAGTTGGTGACTCCTATTACACTTTGAAAGGAATGGAACACGTGACCCCACAGGGTGTGAAAATATATCGATTGTGCTTCGGTTTGTGAATGATTCAAACAAAGTCACAGAAGTTACTACTTTGCATTGCTACGGCTCAGAAAGGTGACACACAGACATTAACCGTTCTGACTGAGCTTAACAAGGTTTGCCTGGATACCTCAAAAATTCTGAGTCAGGTATATGATGAAGCTTCACTTATGTTGGGGAAACGTGGTGGTGTTCATAAAATTCGACAGGAGAGACTTGGACGTGAGATACCATATGTGCACTGCCTCAACCATCAGTTGCATTTGGTTGTGGTTCATGCCATGTCTGCAGAGACCGCACTTTTGGAGTTTTTTGACGTGTGCAATTCCCTCTACAAATTCTGTAGGAAGCCAATGGTTGCTATGCATTATAAAGGTGCACATCTTAAACATCTTCTGGAGCAGAGATGGACAGGGCATCTAGCCACTGTCTCTTTCATTCTTAAGTCATTTAATGACATAAAATCGATTCTGACCGATACTGTGCTGAACTATGGCGCAGAGACGAGAATGGAAGCTACAGGCCAGGATTCTTTCTCTATTGGACCCACCGAACAAGCTTCTCCAGAGAGAGGACCCTGACTTGTTGATGGGTTTAAGTGTTGTGGCGAGTGCAACAGCATGTGTTAAAAAACTCTGTTGTGATGAAGAGTTTAAACAGGTGCTGGATACTGCCACGGCCACCAGCGAGTCACTGAGACCCGGGCCCAAACGGAGACGCATAGAGAGCACACGGATGGATGGTTACATTGTTATGGGACCTACAGGAGGACACAGAGGTGATGATGACTTGGAAACTGAACTTCAGAGATTGTACTACAACACTGTTGATTCGGTGGTTGGGAAACTTGAGCGTAGATTTAGCGAGCACAACTAGCAAGTGCACTTGCAGCACTAAATCCAGAAGGCGATAACTTCCTTGATGTGAAAGCTGTGAAGCATATTCTCAACCTGTCACAATCGATTATAATTGACGCTGAGTTCGAAGTTGCTAAAGAGTTTTTAATGTCACAAAAGCAAGCAATGGAGGGAGACTGGACCATACAGCACATCATCTCAATGTACCACAACCTTCTGATTGCCATGCCTAGTGTGCTGACTGCTTTCAGACATGCATTAACATTTGGTGCATCCACAGCAATGTGTGAGGATTCATTCTCCACTCTGAGAAATGTTTTGTCGGTCAATGACGCTCAATGCTACACGAGAGAAAAGCCCGGTTGGCGCAGCTTGCATTCGAGAAAGACTTGACACGCAAATGCACAAGCGAATGGAAGGACACAGTACTTAGAAGGTTCAGCAGCAACACTCGTCACCTGCAACTCTTCTGAATAGCCGCTGCTGGCCATTTCAGTGCCTATACTGTATTAAAGTATCCGAGTATTTCTCTACAGGACGTGTATTAAAGTATCCGAGTATCTCTCTACAGGACGTGAAATAAAGTATATGTAGTATTTCTACCAGAGAAAAGTATCTATATACATGTACAAAGGACATGTAGTAAAGTATCTGTAGTATTTGAACCTGAGTAAAGTATCCAAGTATCTCTGCGGGATGTGTATTAAAGTATCCAAGGAATTGCTATGTGGTGCCCCACACCCTGCCCTTGACGCAAAAAAAAAACAACACGTTTGTAGTTGATTGTGATGAATCATAAATTGTTAAAACATTTAAATGATAACTCTAACACACAAACTAAAATAAAAGGCCTAGAACTTACCGACCATTACTGTGTGTGTTTCTAAACATTCATTTGAAATACTGTAGAAATGCTGTTTGACTTATACATGGTGCATTGTCACTTTAAGAGCTGAGTCTTTATATTCTCATTATGCTCTTTTGCCTTTGCCTTGTTTACAAGCCTGGTTTGTTTGAGCCACACAAGAATATGCACAATATTAAGTTGTTATAAGCAGCCTTCATTGCTTTGGAAATTGAAGAATGTAATGTAATGCATTTTGCTTCACATTTCTGTGGTTTAATAAAGTAAATATATCTCTGGTTATTTGTACTATTACTGACATTCAGTACTTCCTCCACCACTGGCTATCTGAATGGAATGCGTTATCTTTTGGTCATTCGATTTTCATTTCATAAACAGGTATTAAAAACTAAAAAATTAATGGTTATTTGATTTTCATTTTAAAATACAAAAATATTTCTTAAACGGCAGTGCCCCCCCACCAATGACCCAATGCCCCTCCAATAGATCTGCTCTGGCGCCGACTCTGCTTTCAACGCTTTTCAACGGTGTAGTACGACGTCCACTGGGGGCGTATTGCGTATTACAAAGCTGATTTCAAGTGCCAGTGGTAAGGCGGCGTAAGTCAGCCAACAGCAGCAGAACATATCAACCGCTGCTAAGCTCAGAATGCCCCAACTGCCAGTCAGTGCTGAGAACATTTCTCTAGCCGCCAGAGGCCAGAAGTGACACCAGCAGAAAACAATACAAACAAAAAGTATTGATGGAAAAACCAGAGGATCTATACGCAGACCACTACAAACATGGTGATGTGAGACATCATAATCATCCTTTTCACCCAACTGCCAAGTGCGTGGCACTCAGCCATCTGCTCACACTAAAAGTGGTTCAAAAGAGAAGGGATCTGCAGTGGGTGGAAAGTCAAAATTAAAGATAAAGAAGAGCCCGACACTGTCGCCATCACAGTCAACATCTACAAAAATAAGACATTATGGTACAAGGTGACCTAAGACAGTTTGAGAAAGATTTTCAGACTATAAAAGAAAAACCACAGAGAGAGAAGACAAACTTGAGTGAAACCATCCAGGAAAGCCAAACTGACACCGCTCCCTCAAGCGGCACCACATCGGAAGCTCCAGAAAGAGAAAATGACCCTCCCAGTTCAGATCAAGCTCAGATACAAAACACAATGACCCTCCTTAAAGAACAGTTTACACAACTGGAAATAGAGCTGGTCCATCTGAGGGAACAGGTGACCAGACAACAACCAGAGAACACCACGCCAGAGAAGCTGCTCTCCACCAGGCTCAGAGAGCAGCACAACAACTTGGAAATAGAGCTAAAAAGTGCTCAACAAGAAAGAGACCATCTGAAGCAGTGGCAGCTTGTCAATAGAGGGCGCTGGGGCGCCGCCCCCATCAAAATTCCAGAAATATAAATGTATACAAAAATGATATAAAAATAAAATTAAAATTGAAAATTAAATAAAATAAAATAGTTTACTCATACGATGTGCAGGTTGGTAGTAAGAGCCTCAGCATTGAATAAAAACTGACTTTAATCGGTTAACTATTTTCTATGTTTAAATATGTTTCAAGCGGTTTCATGAGCAGGGACGCTGGCCAAAGGAATGTGTATGTGAGTCCTCAAACTTTCAGCCAGCATGTGACCTGAAGCTGGTCTCTAATTGGTTTCTTAAAGATTCTCCTCGGGGCGCAGCTCGCTGCGTCCTGGCGAATCAGAATTGGATACATGTTATTTTATCCAGTCTGATTGGTTCTCAACACCTGTCATTCAACTCTTGGCCTGGCCGCTAGTGGAGAGAGAACGTGAACACAATAGTAGGGCCAGCAGGTAGCTCTTGTGTCGTTGAAATGGTCTAACCACCATTAGAAAACTAGCAACAGTAAACAAGGAGAGATTCTTGAAAGTGTGAAAGGTAAGTTATACAACGCTGTGGAGCTGCCGACCCCATCCGAACGGCCTGTGAATGAACTATTCCGGTGAGTTAGCTTAGCTGCTAGCTAACAGAAAATTAGTACTATCGGTGTTGTTAACCTTGAGAATTGTTTCTTGATTTGTGTTTTAAAACCAGTCGGAATTAGCTACTAACCTGATGAATTTACAAAGGGTATGGTTGGTTAATATTGAAATTGTTGTCATTGTACATTTAGGAAGATGTTAACTTAGCTGTTGGTTAGCTAATTCTGCTACAGACACATATGTATTTAACGTTGTTGTGACTGTGATGTTTTCTGTAAGCTAGTCAATTAAGATGGACAAATAACATTGAGTTTAAGCTAAAATGTTTAAGAGAAATGTGGTTAAAATGTGTAGTATTTAAGAATATTCTGTGAGGAGAAACACAAGTGAACTGTTACTATGGACAACTGAGTGATTATTCTGCACGTTTTGTGCAGGCTGGTTTTTTGGTGAGACTACTAGAGACAGAACTGTGCTGCTCAAGTCACCGTCGTCATACTGCCTCCTGGGTTTCATCTTCATTGTCACAATCTTCCTACCGCTCACTGGATCATCATCTCCACTACTCACAGGATTTTCCCGTCATCTACTCCATTCTCTGAGGAGCCAGGATGGACAGTTTTACCTGCTAAGGGTGGTGGTAGGAACTTGAGTGCACTCAAACTAATGAAACGGGGTTAAACAAACAAAGACTGATTTAGTATTCAACTGGTTATCTCTACGAAATGAGAGCTCAGATTTTGGTTAATTTGGTTTTATATTTTTTATTTTCTTTGTTGGGTTTTTGATATTTAAGTTGTGGTTTGAGTACATTGGGTTTGAACCTAATTGGCCTATCTCAATTTGATTACCATACTGAATCATTTAGTTTAGCCATGCTAGACTTCTGGTAAAAGATTATTTTGCATAATCTCAAGTTGAAAGTAGTACTGGTTGTGGGTGCAATTTGTTTCATGCCCAAGGTATGAGTTAAATGAATTCTGTGAGCAAAATGGAAAGCATAGTGCTGTATATTATCATACATATGCAAGGCTGTTGTTCTAACTGAGAGGAAATAAAATAAAAATAAATAAATACACTACAGTTAAATGCAAAAAGTTACTCTGTTGTTGGTGTGAGTTTAAAAAAAAAACTCAGTCACTATATTATGTTTGTAACTTGAATCTTGTATCGTATTGTCTTGCTCTTTTTAAATAATTGTTTAAATAAAGTAGTGCTGGTTGTTTTTCTCAGTTTCAAAGTACTGCTCTGTATTTATTTGCCCACCCACCAAGACAAAAGCGCCCCACCCAAAATAATTATCACCAGCCGCCACTGATCTGAAGAATGAACTGGCTGGTCTGAGAGAGAGAGAGAGAGAGAGAGAGAGAGAGAGAGAGAGAGAGAGAGAGAGAGAGAGAGAGAGAGAGAGAGAGATGCTGACAACCTTCAGGAGCAGCTAGGCCTCCACCTTACCCACTGCACCCAGCCACCTAAGAAAGCCACAGTATGTCCTCCACAGCTTACCGCTCCCCCACTAATCC
This sequence comes from Zingel zingel, assembly GCA_023566125.1. Taxonomy (NCBI): domain Eukaryota; kingdom Metazoa; phylum Chordata; class Actinopteri; order Perciformes; family Percidae; genus Zingel; species Zingel zingel. The sequence goes on along the minus strand of CM042317.1, from coordinate 3,333,211 downwards.
AAACTGCACCCTCTTCACCCCACCCAACACCTACACCTGCCTCACTTCACCCTGCCCAACCTGCCTTATCCTGAAGTTGTGTATAACTTGTGCATTTTTTTCAACAATCAAAATTTTTTGGATAACTTTTCATCATGAGGGTCAACAGACACTACCTGCAAGGATTCAAGAAGATTGAAATCACGGCCTAGGACTAGTTCGAAAGAATGTAAAACACATGAAAAATGCATAAATTAATAATGGCTGCCTTACGGTTAGGCGGATCTAATGAAGGTAAATGGGTAATATGTCCACAATGATTAGAGCAATATGTGTATTAAATCTGGTGAAGATCGGAGCAACTATGTCCAAGTTAAGCCCTTCCACGCCTTATGGGGCGCTATGGCGCCCGCTTACAGGTATGGGCTAAATCGCGTACAGTCTCGCAAAGCTCCCACGTATTCATGTGGGCGCCAAATTTTGTGAGTTTTCGTATATATTGAGGCCGCCAAAAATGTGCCCAAGGGCTAAAACCAATTAGGGGGGCGTTATAGAGCAACCATACCACACCCAAGCCTAAATGTGAATTCAGATGAAAGAGTTTAATATTCTGCACATGGCAAATTTTGAGAGTTTTCGTGCATCCTAAAGTCTGTGCCTCGCACTTTCAGTTTCAATAGGGCCTTCGTCGCTGTCGGCGCTCGGGCCCTAATAATAATTCCTTCAGTTTCAATAGGGCCTTCACCACTCTGGCCCTAATTACATGCAGTTCACTAATCCCCAACAGTGTCCATCAGTGCACACACAATGACCGGCAGTTAACAACATATACCTCTTTCACACGAAACCAGGGTTAGGCTAGGGTTGTCTGATCAGGGTTCAACCCTCCTTTTGGAAATTCAAACCAAGCCAGTCTACATGGGTATATCTCTGGTCATGAGAATTCAGATACGACCTGGGTCACAATCCGGGAACAATGCATAACCAGGGTTCATACAGGTTTCACCAAGTCAAAGTTAAGACTTTTTAAGACTTTTTAAAACCAATATGAATGAAATTCATAAAAAAAAAATTGGAGTCCCGAAACATTGTCTGAAACAATTCCTCGATTTCCTCATTGGCATTATAGGACTGGTGTATAAATTGGCTGCAAAATAAGTTGCATGTTCGTCTCATTTGTAGTCGTAATACAGCAAATTATATTTGGATAGTGACAGAAAGAACTACAACAAACATTCTAAAGTGCTGCAGGAACATTTCAATGAGCATTAGAGGTAGTGTTACATTGACGTAGGAAAATTAAAACCTGTTAAAAAATTAGTTAAGACCTAGAACACAATTTCAGACTTTTTAAGGCCTAAAATTTTGATTTCGAAATGTTAGACTTTTTAAGACCCCGCGGAAACCCTGATAACAATTACCTTAAGTGTAATATTCAGTGAACAGCTAACATCACATACTCCAGTCCAGCTGGAGTAAAGTCAAAGTCAAAGATGACTTATATAGTTGGTCAAGCTGGAGAGAAGCTCAGTCAGTTACTCCGGATTTCCACTGAATGCAGAACGTCTGCGGACCGGCTCCGCTGCCGAACGGCTGCATGCTCCGGCTGCGGCCATGACTCACAGCTGTAGTCACAAGGACCCACAAGATCTCACGAATTCACGTAGAATAGAACCACAAAACCAACAACAGTTTGTTTCCATCCAGAGGAGTCGAGTGGAAACAACTGTGCTGTGTTTTCAAGGTGTAGTGCAGGGAAATATGATCCGTCGTGAGCACGGTGTATTTTATTTTGAAAATTAACCGGATGTTTATTTTGTTTCTGTGCTCGACTTCCTGTCCCGCACTATCTGCCGTGTGCTGAATTGCTGCGGTGCTCTCCGGCGTCCGGCAAAAATAGAAGCTCTGCGTATCTGTTCCGGAGGGCTGCGGACCGCTGGTTAGTGTTAATGAAAACAACTGAAGCAATATTCTCAGATAGGCCTGTTTTCATTTAATATAGGCTATTTATTTTAGATAATTTTTCTGTTACAGGTGTTGCAGCGGTATAATTTCAAACAGGAAAGGAAAGTCATCGCATTTTATTTTGATCACAAAAATAAAACTGCTTGTGACATATCACATGGCTTTTAACTAAACATTTAGCCCAGAAAATACTGATATATATATACACACAGTACTGTGCAAAAGTCTTAGGCAGGTGTGAAAAAATGCTGTAAACTAAGAATGCTTTCAAAAATATAAATGATTGTTTATTTTTATCAATTTACAAAACGCAAAGTGAGCGAACAAAAGAAAAATCTAAATCACATCAATATTTGGTGTTACTACCCTTTGCCTTCAAACCAGCATCAATTATTATAGGTACTTTGTAGGATTGTACTCAGGTGTATAATCAACCAATTATAGTATATAGGTAGTTATACTGCATCAGCAAGGTCTCTCCCAGACTGCTGTTTCAAGATGTGCTGTTCAAGCTCTTTTGAAAAAGCACAAAGAAATGGGCAACGTTGAGGATCGTAGACGCAGTGGTCGGCCAAGGAAACTTAATGCAGAAGATGAAAAACACATCAAGCTTATTTCCCTTCGAAATCGGAAGATGTCCAGCAGTGCCATCAGCTCAGAACTGGCAGAAACCAGTGGGACCGCGGTGAAACCCATCTAATGTCCGGAGAAATGTGAACAGAAATGGTCTTCATGGAAGGTTGCAGCCAAAAAGCCATACCTCTGACATAGAAACAAGTCCAAGCGACTCAACTATGCACGAAAACATAGGAAATGGGGTGCAGAAAAATGGCAGAAGATGCTCTGGACTGATGAGTCGAAATTTGAAATATTTGGTTGTAGCAGAAGACAGGTTCTTTGCCGAAGGGCTGTAGAGCGGTACAATAATGAGTGTCTGCAGGCAACAGTGAAGCATGGTGGAGATTCCTTGAAAGTTTGGGGCTGCATTTATGCAAATGGAGTTGGAGATTTGGTCAGGATTAATGGCGTCCTCAATGCTGAGAAATACAGGCAGATACTTATCCATCATGCAATACCATCAGGGAGGCGTATGATTGGCCCCAAATTTATTCTGCAGCAGGAAAAGGACCCCAAACATACAGCCAAGGTCATTAAGAACTATCTTCAGCTTAAAGAACAAGAAGTCCTGGATGTGATGGCATGGCCCCCACAGAGCCCTGATCTCAGCATTATCGAGGCTGTCTGGGATAACATGAAGACAGAAGGATTTGAGGAAGCCTACATCCATAGAAGATATGTGGTTAGTTCTCCAAGATGTTTGGAATAACCTGCCAGCCGAGTTCCTTCAAAGACTTTGTGCAAGTGTCCATCCATCCATCCATCTTTGTCCGCTTATCCAGTATCGGGTCGCGAGGGGAGCAGCTTGCAGCTCCAGCGAGGCATTCCCAGGCCAGGTTGGAGATATAATCCCTCCACCTAGTCCTGGGTCTGCCCCGAGGCCTCCTCCCAGCTGAATGTGCCTTGAACACCTCCCTAGGGAGGCGCCCAGGGGGCATCCTTACCAGATGCCTGAACCACCTCAACTGGCTCCTTTCGACGCGAAGGAGCAGTGGCTCTACTCCGAGCTCCTCACGGATAACTGTGCTGCTCACCCTATCTCTAAGGGAGACGCCAGCCACCCTCCTGAGGAAACCCATTTCGGCTGCTTGTACCCTGGATCTTGTTCTTTCGGTCATGACCCAGTCTTCATGACCATAGGTGAGGGTAGGAACGAAAACTGACCGGTAGATCGAGAGCTATGCCTTCTGGCTCAGCTCTCTTTTCATCACAACGGTGCGATAAATTGAATGTAATACCGCACCTGCTGCGCCAATTCTCCGACCAATCTCCCGCTCCATTGTCCCCTCACTCGCGAACAAGACCCAAAGGTATTTAAACTCCTTCACTTGGGGTAATGACTCATTCCCTACCTGGAGAAGGCACTCCATCGGTTTCCTGCTGAGAACCATGGTCTAAGATTTAGAGGTGCTGATCCTCATCCCAGCCGCTTCACACTTGGCTGCGAATCGATCCAGTGGCAGCAAAACCAACAGTATCTCCCGGGGGACCCAGTCATATGCCTTCTCCAGATCCACAAAGCACATATAGACCGGTTGGGCATACTCCCAGGCTCCCTCCAGGATCCTTGCGAGAGTGAAGAGCTGGTCCGTTGTTCCACGACCAGGACGGAATCCGCATTGTTCCTCTTCAACCCGAGGTTCGACTGTCGGCCGAACCCTCCTTTCCAGAACCTTGGAGTAGACTTTACCAGGGAGGCTGAGAAGTGTGATACCCCTGTAATTGGCACACACCCTCTGGTCCGCCTTTTTGAACAGGGGAACCACCACCCCGGTCTGCCATTCCTTAGGCACCGTCCCAGACTTCCATGCAATGTTAAAGAGGCGTGTCAACCTAGACAACCCCTCCACACCCAGAGCTTTAAGCATTTCTGTACATATCTCATCAATCCCTGGGGCTTTGCCACTGTGGAGTTGTTTAACTACCTCAGCAACTTCCACCAGGGAAATTGACGACAATCCCCCATAATCCTCCACCTCTGCCTCTACCAGAGAGGGCGTATTAGCTGGATTTAGGTGTGTAGCTGGATTCAAAGTGCTCCTTCCACTGCCATATTACCTCCTCAGTTGAGGTCAACAACGTCCCATCCTTACTGTACACAGCTTCCCCCTCCTGAGGTGGCGAACGGTTTTCCAGAAGCACCTTGGTGCCGACCAAAAGTCCTTCCCCATGTCTTCTCCGAACTTTTCCCACACCCGCTGCTTTGCCTCTTTCACGGCAGAGGCTGCAGCCCTTCGGTACCTTGCAACTGCCTCTGAAGTCCTCTGGGATAACATATCCCGGAAAGACTCCTTCTTCAGTTGGACGGCTTCCCTGACCACCAGTGTCCACCATGGTGTTCGTGGGTTACCGCCCCTTGAGGCACCTAAGACCGTAAGACCACAGCTCCCCGCCGCAGCTTCAGCAATGGAAACTTTGAACATTGTCCACTCAGGTTCAATGCCCCCAGCCTCCACAGGGATGCACGAATAGCTCCGCCGGATACATACATATACATATATGTATATATATATATATATATATATATATATATATATATATATATATATATATATATATATATATATATATATACTAGGCCCTACCACTTCTGTTTTTTGTCCTTCTTCCATAATCCCAGACTCTCTGGCCATGGAGGTATAACCCAGTGATGAGTATGGAGATGTATATGTACAGTTGTACGTGCACTGTTAGACTTTTTATTGTAAATATGCGGTAGTTACTGTAACTACTCCATTACAGTACCATAAGTGTACATGCTTTTTACAATATGATGCCCTTACCGCAGTTCCATTGTACAGTATAATACCCTTACTGTAACTTAGTTTTACAGTATAATAACCTTACAGTAATTTTACTGTAATTACAATTTGCTAAATTATACTGTAATTGTCATGATGTATTATAGTTTTACTGTAATTGTGGTTCACAGTATTACACTATTTGGCATTGGTAGTACAAATAATTGACTTTAGTCCATGTACAAAAGTAATACATTTTTATTTTCGTATTATACAGGTACAAATACCAAGATAATTTTAAGTCTGAAAGTGAAAAAAAAAACCGACACAATTTACATACAAGCGATAATACAACCATTTTTAAGAATGTGCCAAACAATGGGCAGCCTTCATGTCTGAACAATGCAGTTCCCATTTGAATTGACTCAAAGAAAATTTAAATCCCCAGATGGAACTGCAGAACACTGAATAACCTAGCCAAAACATCAGTTCATCTTGGCAGTTGTTTTTTTAAATATTTTTTTATTCTGAGTATGTATGAAAAATGTGGTGTGGTTGTTTACCACAGAGGTGAAGTTGTTGGGCATTTGGTTGGGGAGGTTGAAGGAGGAACAGTCTGTTTAGAAGCATTTGTGAAGTAGGCCGGACCCATGATACTCCTGCTTGCTGATCCACATCTGTTGGAGTGGTCCGTCATGGACTGTATGGGAAGCAGAGAAAGGTCATGAGTTCATCTCATCTAAACAGTTAACAGACTTACAATTTCTGCAAAAACATAGAATATGACAGTATAAAAAATAACACATCAGTCATCAGTAGTAGTAGTTTACAGGGTTTTTCCTCCCCAGATAATTCAAAGGTCTTTCTACTTTCTTTTGCTGTCTGTCGGTCCCAGCACGGTTAAAAAAAATGTTTTCCCTGTTTGATTAATTTTGTAATTTCAGAATTCATACACATTTTTACTAATATATTTCCATGACTTTTCCATGTCTTTAAGGCATATATTTATGACCATAAATCCTCTCAAACATCTGTATAAACATGAAAAGTAGAATTAAAATAAATTACAAAATGTACCATAGTATACAGTATATCCTAAAGGTTAGCCTTTTTTTTTTCTTCAACATGGACCCTATTTTCCTATGTTTTTGTGTCTAAGTGACAACAATCTTTGACAATCTCTGACAACATTATGGGAAGGATTCCTACAGAGGTCAACAGTTCTTCTGTTAAAGAATAAGATCCTTTTTGATCGTCTTGTGGGTTTGGTGATGGTGATTTCGGGGCTGTTACTTGTTTAAAAAAAAAGGATCTTCCTCTTTAACTAACATGTCTATCTATGTAGGGATCCTTTCCATAATGTTGTCAAGACACTTAAAATAATAATCTGAGACCGTCAGTAGCAAAAACATAACTTTTCGTGGACGAAATTGACAACACACATTTGCCCTATATGATTACATTGGAGCCCGGTTCGAAGCTGCAGGTCAGTGTTCTCACTCAATACTGGACCAATTTCAAAGATTGTTGTTCTTATCAGTCACTTAGACAAAAAAAACATATGAAAACTTGAACTAAAATTAAAACAACACTATGTAACTTTTTCTGAATAACTGTGACCAATGCTAAGTAAATAAACAAGTGGTAAATACAGGATGCCGGTGCATTTAGTTCTGTCAATGTTGGAGCAGGCAGGGTACGTAGCTGCACTGTTCATCGTACTGTGTAATCATTTTTCTGATGTTAACTATATTACATCACACAAGAAAATGCTTACCTAGTTTGATGTCTTTCACTGAAACTTGGTGAGTCGTTGGAGGAAGGTAGTGACTTGGGATCTGATGCTTGTCACCTTTCATTGGACAACTCCTCCCGTCTTGCAGTTTGTACCCACTTTGGCCATGCACTTGGTGCCCTCATCTGGGTTAATCCTTAAGAAGAAACTGGTTTTAAATTTTCATAATAATCAACATCCGTCATCTTTAAATACAGCCATTTATCCCCCTTTAAATATACAGTATGTATGGAAGAAAGCGAAAAAACACTGGCACGTACGTGTAGCGTATAGCTCATGAACCATAGATATATGCCTGATCGCGCACCTGGCCATTCATACCGAATGCGTTTATCTCCGTGCCAGTCACAAAGCCATCCTTCTTCTCTCTACCCTCTTTCTCTCTCCAATAGAAAGACACAGGATGAGTGGGGAAAGCTGTGGTAATTGTAGCCTATATACAGTATATGTGTGTGTGTGTGTGTGTGTGTGTGTGTGTCACTCTCTCTGTCCGTCCACCGGTCTCTCCCTCCTTGTGCCTGATTGGGTGTCTCGCTGTAAGAAGTCAAGACAGCCTAAATCCCCATGAACCTACTGTGGTCTTCCTGTATGCGATTAACTGCCTTGCTTGACACATTCTCCGAATGACACAAAATGATTACTGCAGCTCGCAGGCCGAAGTGGCCGCTCCGTGACCAGTATGAACGGATAGATTGGATGACATAGGCGCTGAAATAAAAATAGCTGCGCTACGCAGCTATGCGCAACGCTTACGTGCCCGGTGTGTTTTCACTGTAAGTTACCACAGTAATAGGGCTCCATATACCCAATTCTTTTTCTCAGTTGTTTTCTCTTTGTCATTAAGTGTATGGAGTGCTCATACAGTCATTACCTATTAAATGCTTTATGCAGATAATTACTTACCTCTGTACAAACTCCAGTGTAGTAGATGCTGATTCTTGATATTCAAGATTGAACGCATAAAAAGGAGCCAAAGAAGACGACAAAAGCACTGGCGAAGTATTTAAGTTGGTTAGCTTCAAAGAGGACCTTCCCCTCAATGCTGGCCATCCAATGGGTGGAAGACATCAAACTTCTTCCTAAAAAACAAACAAATATCTCATCTCAATTGCAGTGTGTCACAGAATACCAAACATAGATTGTTAATAAAACATCCTCCTCTTCTTCAAACTATTTCTCGTACCTAGCATGATCACCCTTGGTGTGGTCGACAACTTCACCTCCTGCTCAATGGAAATCTTGGTCAAGGTTGGCTGCAAACCAAAAAAGAAAAGCATCTCACATATTGGAAGTAATTTCTGTTTAAATAAAAAATGTTGAACTGATAGTGAGGCTGTAAGAACTTAACAAAGAAAGTGCAATTACATCTGTCAAGATGGAGATTCGGTCGTCTTGCTCTTGAAGTTCATTGCCTGGTGGCTCAGCAAGTGATGAGGGACCATGTGCTCCTCCGGTCAGACCTTCATGTCCAGCTTTCTTCTTCCTCCTGTCTCTCTCAGTTGTCTGTCACAGTTTTACGGTCACTAGTTGTTGTTCTACATATGAAATGATGAAAATTATTATTTTTAAGTGCATGCATGGGGTTATAAAACACAATTACAACTAGATATAAAAAAAAAAATGCATTCCATGCATTCCATGCATTAGTATGCCCGGAACCAGTATAATGTAGGTAACTCTTATATTGTTAGAATGACACAGAATGTTATGAGATGCATTACAAGTTAATAACGTAATAGATAGCTAGATAGCTAACAACAACAACAACACTATTTTGTCAAAAAAAACTTAAAGCCATTATAAAGAGTCCTTAAATCACTTGTTTAACGATCGGTCGAATTTAAGGTTAAGCGGCTAGGGAAATAAATACATTTTACTTTTCCCCCATAAGCCATGGTAGCTATACACTCAACTCCTAACACTATATTCTTTGAGTTACACAATCGTTTGCTTAGGTCTCATAAACTAAAAAGGATGAATTCAATGAAATATCACATTACAGAATGCTATAATACTACTGTAACATTGGGCACTGAGGCTAATTTTTGCTGGACATCTTGATGGTTTTAAGTGGCCAAACTCTGAAGCCGAGGGAAAAAAAATGCTATCCACAAATGCTCCACATTAACGTTACTTAAAGACGTCTTCCCTGTCACCCGACATAACTTTTAGAGTGGGTGTTTTTATTTTAAAAGATGTAATGTTAACATTGTATGCTATTAAAACTAGATGGGCAACTGTAGAGGTAACTGTTTAATGTTAACTTTACCTCCACTAATGTTAGGTTAATATAAACGTGGTACGTTTTGCTTAATCATGCTAAAACACTGACAAACCAATTCACAGACTCAACATTAGCATTAAGCGGAGGTAATTTTAGCCAAAATGCGGCAACAGCAAGCTAAAAAGCTAGCAGTTACTGACCTTAAACTTCCAGAATATGGGTTACGTTTTAATTCAGACAAAGATAATGGTGGTCTGACAAGTGAAAAAGATGTCAGACGAGCGTGTAAAACGAGTTGTGTTAACTACTGAACGTCGTCATTATAGCTAATCCTCACCACGGAGAAAATTAAACTAGTTAACAGTTTGCTCTTGCCTAGCTATGACGCAGGTCAGTAAACTACATCTAACGTCGCTGCTTGCGAAGGCTTGTGAGCAGAGAAGGTCACAGAATTAGCAAAGATTGGTCTTACCTTAACGCTGCTCCAGCTCTCTTCGAGGAATGTGTGTGACCGGACTCTGGTGCACACAGACCAAACCGGACGGTACTCCTTTGAAGTCTCTCCTTTCAACGCCTTTGAAGTATCTAAACGCTACTCTTTTGAAGTCGGTCAAGCATTTATATCCATAATGCATTTCTTGTTTCTCTCAATAAATGATTTACACTGCTGAAAAACATGTCACATTTTTTTATTACCTTCACTGCTAAAAGCATAACAAATAGTGATATTTTATTTTTTCCATTTCATTTATATGCTTCTATAACATTAACTAACAATTTTATTTAAGTCTGTCTTATTCAACTACAGTAGCACTAGTTTGCGGTAGTCTGCTGTAAAACAACAGCAATTTTACAGCAGACTACTGCAAATTCAAAATATACAGTAAATCACTGTAAATGAAATGTTATTACCCATAATGCAATGCATATTACAGTAATTAACCGAAAAAGAAAATGATGGTATTTTACTGGCCATTTTGTGGTAACTGTAGAAATTACAGCTAAGTCTAACAGTGTGTGTGTGTGTGTGTGTGTGTGTGTGTGTGTGTGTGTGTGTGTGTGTGTGTGTGTGTGTGTGTGCTTGTTTTACTATATTCGTGGGGTCCAAAAACCGGGGAATACAGTATACTTGTGGGGTCTGCACAGACTTGTGGGGCCCACAATGCTGGACCCCACAAGGTTAAAGGTCTGTTTGAGGGTTAAGACTTGGTTTTAGGATTAGGGTTAGAATTAGGTTATGGTTAGGGTGAGGGTAAGGGTTAAGGTTAGGCATTTAGTTGTGATGGTTAAGGATAGGGTAAGGGGCTAGGGAATGCATTATGTCAATGACGGGTCCACACAAAGATAGTGAAACAAATGTGTGTGTGTATGTGTGTGTGTGTGTGTGTGTGTGTGTGTGTGTGTGTGTGTGTGTGCGTGTGTGTGAGAACTGACCTGCACCACAGCGTATTCCACCAGTGAGGAGAACCCATAAAGGAGGCAGGTAATGAGCCAGATATCAATGGCTTTTACGTAGGAAACCTTTGGTAGCTCTGTCGCCAGAAGCATACTCTCACTGGACAGAGAGAGGACTGATAAAATACCTGGAAACACACATATGTTAACACATTAATGTTACCACATATGAATGATTATTTTAAGTTAAGTGACATTTGTGTCAAATTAAAACTACTTAGAGAGGGAAGAACACGGGAGACAAAAAGTGGTTGGTTAGTAGCAATGATGTGTTAGTGTGAGATTACAGATGTTTATTGTTACAGCGGGTATACAATTCCAAACGTGTGAAATGCTTATGCTGATAGGCTCCAGTAAAGAAAAACAGTAAGTAGAAAATGTAAGGAACATATTAAAATATAATAAAATAAGTAAATAACAAATCTGAGAGGCAATGAAGGAAAAACAGTAAAAATAAAAAGAATACAATATAATAACAAAATATAAGAAGAAATAAAATACACTGTACATCCAAGGCATATTTACAAAACAGCAGGTGTGTTCAAATACCCATACTACCATACTATTTAGCATGCCAGAAAAAGATTTAGTACGTCCCAATCCATAGCATGGCAAATGCAGTATGCCAAAATGAGCAGGATGTCTGACTGCATCTGCTCACATTGCAGTTTGCAAGCCAGCGTGATTTCCTGGCTATTCTGAGCCACAATCCTCTGTGCAGCATATATGACTAAGAGGGTCAAAGTTATAAGGCACATTGTGTGTCCTAATTGTATGCATACTGCACACAACAGTACTTATTTAGGTCAGATGCAGTAAAACTAAAAGTAAAAAGAAAAAGTATTTGAAACACAGCAAGTGACTATTGCACACAGAGTGAATATTGCACAGGGGGTTGAATGAAATTAATGTGTGTGTGTGTGTGTGTGTGTGTGTGTGTGTGTGTGTGTGTGTGTGTGTGTGTGTGTGTGTGTGTGTGTGTATGTGTGTTAGTGATTTATTTAGCAGTCCTATGGCCTGGGGAAAAAAACTGTTCCTCAGTCTGCTGGTGCGTGTTTTGGTCCTCCTATCTAAGGGCAGCAGGAAGAATAGGCAGTTGTGTGGGTGTGTGTTGGGTCCCTGTGTGTTGACCCTCAGGGACTTTCTGAGGCGTGTGATGATGTCAACATGTAAAATACAATTAACTAGATTGTGGGATGGCATGATAAAGCAAGGCTGGTTTGATCAATGAATGGATTAATGGACTAAAAGCATGATGGAATACCTGATGAAGGCAGAATTGAGAAAATCGATACTAACTTAAAAGGCCTTCTACTGGAGAGTTTCATAAGTTAAACATTAAAATATGTTGTGAAGACCAGTATCAGCCATGTATGCATATTACTCAGTACATAATATTACATTCATTTAGAAAAAACAACTTGCTGTTTGTGCTTAAAACCTCGATAAGAACAAGAGCTAGATGGCATAAAAACCTGAAGTGCTAGTTATACAGAAAGTGCACAATCAGTGCTCCAGTACATGTGCTTAGAGGTTTCTCTGTGTTTATGAGAAATGACACATCATTACAGCAAGTGCTGACATTGACACAAGGTGTCAAGTTGCAGTCGGAGTAAGGTTTTGTTAACCTGCTGTTGAAGATGGTGACTCTGCTGGTCAGTGACTCTGATGGTCAGGGACTCTTATGGTCAGTGTCACTGATGGTCAGTGACTGATGGTCAATGACTCTGATGGTCAGTGTCTCTGATGGTCAGTGTATCTGATGGTCAGGGACTCTGATGGTCAGTGACTCTGCTGTCCTGATTTTAGTGGGGAGTTAACCGAGATGAGGAACTCACATGGTCCTCAGAGTGACGGGGCAGCCAATTGTCCAGAGGCTTGTGCAGGGTGGGGCCATGGCTTTAATGTACACAAGCAGTTCCCTTTAATGTGGGGTTAGGCCTTGATTCAGATTCATTCCAACATAACTTTAATGAATTTAATGTCTAAAGCTTCAAATCTTATGCACAAAGGAAATTAAATCAGTTTAATAATTGAGGATTCACTGTGAAAAAGTCAGATTTAAGTTGTTGAGGAGAATCTTCTCATATTATACCAGTCTATAAAAACATTTTTTTCCTCTTGCAGAGCAACAGGGGAAGAAGATGTGGAGTAAAAACCTTGTACAACTACAGTAATCAACCAGATAAGCATTCAGATATAGGCTTCTCAAACCAGGCTATTGGCTGGTTTGTAAACTACCTTCAGTCGTAAGCAGTGTGTGCAGCTTAATGGTCTCTCATCCAGTTATTTAGAAGTCACCAAAGGTGTGCCGCAAGAGTCAGTTTTAAGACCCACTCTCTTCACAAAAATGTGGGTCAGAATGTTGATGATGCATCTTAGCATATGTATGCCGATGACACAATTGTTTATTGCCGTGCAAACACTGTTGCTCTGGTCTTTGAACATCTGCAGGCTGCATTTGACGCTATACAGTCACACCTGTTCCATCTCAAACTGGTGTTAAATGCTGACAAAACAAAGGGTATGCTGTATTCAGACAAGAAGAAGGTGTCAGCAGTTCTCCCTTCTATTACATCCACACAAGGCACCCCTATCCAATTTGTAGCCTCTTATAAATATCTAGGCATTTTAATTGATGAAAATCTTTCTTTTAAGTTACATATTGAACACCTTTTAAAGAAAGTCAAAATTAAGGTTTTTACTTTTGTAACAAATTGTGTTTGTTGGTGCCACATTCTCACCTCTCCTGGATTATGGTGACATTGTTTATATGAATGCAACTCTGCCAGCTCTCTGCGGATGTTGGACGCTGTCTATTACGGAGCACTAAGATTCATTACTGGTTGTAAACCCCTCACCCTTCATTGGACTCTCTGCTCAATTGGCCATCATTATTCATAGTACACTTTCGCACTGGTATAACTTTATCTACAAATCCATCCTTGGATTGCTGCCAACATATTTATCCAGTTACATGTCATGCAAGCACTGCAGTCACAGCCTACTCTCCCAGGCCTTCATTACCTTCAACGTCCCATCAGTTTGTACAGAGCTTGGCAAAAAGTCTTTCTCTTTTTCTGCCCCCTCAACCTGAAATACACTGCAGCAGGATCTAAAACTGTCCAGCTTGATCCCACTAGCACAGTGAATCCTCAAAATGAATGTATCTGTCGATGGCCTTAGTGACTACCTTACCTATAGGCCAGTAAGCAGTGAGGATTTATATTTGCTAATATGTTGGATTCATGTTTAGACTTTTAAAGTAAAAAAAAAAAACTAAAAAAATGAACAATAATTTTGTGCCCCCCTGGATTAACTCTGAGGACCCCATGTTGAAGATATCTGCACTAGGGAATTTTAAACTCTTTTTTTGGGGGGGGGGGGGGGGGGAGGGCAATTTTGGGCCTTTTATTCAAACAGCTGAAGACATGAAGGGGGAGAGAGAGAGAGGGGGGATGACATGCAGCAAAGGGCCGCAGGGCGGAATCAAACCCATGACTGCTGTGTCAAGGAGTATACCTCTATATATGGGCGCACGCTCTACAAGGTGAACTACCCACACTGTAAAAAAGTACAGACCAATTTAGTTATGGCCACTTATTTCTTATTTTTAACTGAACAAGCTTATACAAGTTGTGGATTTTGAACTCAACTTTATGAGTTTTTGAAAGTTAAACTTGCATTTATTCATTGGGTCAACTATTTAAATTTTTTGTCAGATATGTATGTGTTGATTGAACTTGGGTATGTAAGTTAAGTTATCAGTTGAAAAAAAAGCGTGTGTGTGTGTTGCAACAAAAAAAGAGTTGCTTTTCGAGTCTTCTTTCACGGCAAAGTTAAAGCATGGACACAATAAATTAATTATACACCGCAGATAAGTGATGTAGCCTATTCAAATTTTAAGTAAAATATAACACGTGTTGTGGCAAACAAGAAAGCACTAGTGCCACCGGCGGAGGGACTACCTGTCAACGGCTTGTGAATTGTGAATTTGGCATTTCACTCTTCTCAAATTGAAATGGAAAGTACTTTTCAAAAGTCAAACGTTTAGCTCCGCCCACATTTAGCCCAACCCCGACAGGTGCAATTGGTTCATTGGCTGGTCAATTCCCATGATGCAAGGCAGTAAATAGAGTTGTGTTCAAATTTGCTGAAAAGTTTGCAGTTTGTTCAAAATACAAATGTAACTTTATGAATTCCATTTATTAAACGTGTCTGCTTAGAATGTAGTGTTTTGTTGCCTGGTAATTGTCATTGTTGTGCTGGTTTACATTTGTAACCATGAGTTAAGTGACTGTTACGTTTGATAAGAAGCGCTGGAGGATTACAGTATTAGACTTTGAGCAGTACTAGGCTTTCTTCAGTCATTAAGTTGCAGCGTGTTACTTCACTAGCGGCCCTTTTGTGTAAAGTGACGCAAGATCAGCGGTTTTAGAGGGTTCCCTATTTCGCATTGGGCCCTTGGGTGGCTGCACCCAAACACCCATGCTATCTCTGCTATAAATGTGGTTATGTTGTTTTAACTTGAAACTGTGAGTTATTGTTTTTTTTTATATTTTTACAACATACAGAACAAACAAATACAATTGAACAAGAACAAAAACCCTCTCCCACCCCCCACAGTCTCGAGGAAAACAAAACAAACAAACAGAAATCACACCTAGCCTAGTCACTCTCCTCTAATTCTTGTGACGCTAAGGTCATTCGGTCTGATACTTGTGCTGCTGCGCTTTTCCATAGGTTGATAGTCGATGATTTGGCTTTGTTAATCCTTGCTGTAGAGAGCTCAAGCATAACTATGTCTAGAAAATACGCCAACCACTGTTTTATACAAAGTGAGTGGGGGGGGAGCCAGCGTTGAGCTATCATTTCCTTGGTTGCGGATGAGCCGGCTAGCCAAATTTTCTTCTGTCTTCCAAGCAGGTGTAATTTAGAGTTATCATTAAGTAACAAAACAATCGGAAGTAGGAATTCTACATCAGATATTATTGATGTTGTTTTATTCCAGAACTCATGCACCTGTTCACACTCCCAGAGCATGTGCAGGAAAGTTCCAGTTTGTTCAGGTTGACAGAACGTGCAATAGGGACAAACAAACTCCAGGAGGAGGAGTTGAGGAGCTCCATGAAGTAAGGCGACAGCCAGCAAGCGCCTGCCCCAGCCTCTAGCTTGTCGCTCGGTCAGTCATGCTCAGACACCTCGCTGTAAGCTCGAGGTCTCTCAGACCGCTCTCGTAAATAAGAGGCTTTTATTTCGCCGTTGACGGTTTGTTTGTTTAAATATCACAACACATGTCCATCATAAGATTAACGGGAACCTGTGGTTAACTGTCTTTTCGGAGTTAAACTACACAAGTGTGTCCTGCGGCTCTCCGGCCGTCACACACACACACACACACACACACACACACACACGTCCACAGCGCAGCAGGCAGAGGCGGGGTCTGTTCTGAGTATAATAAAGTATAATAAAGCCCCGTCTGTGTTGAGCAAAACATTACGTGAATTACTACGAGAATGGGCGGAATGCGGAACTCGGAAAAGTGGACTGATGCGGAGGTGCAGGCACTGCTGACCATGTACGCATTTGTTGTTGTTGTTGTTGTTGATGATGCTATAAAGACCGGACAAAATAAAACACCGGGGCCTGTTTCACAAAACCAAGATAAGGGATTAAGCTGGGATTTCCCCGTTATCCTGGATGAATTTAGCCTTGACTCGGTTTCACGAAAGCGGAGGCACATAAATAATAAAAAATAAAAAAAGTTTTATTCTGTGCAGCTAGCCTGCTCCCGACCAGGCTAACAGCCAGGATTTATTTAATCCTGGAGCCTTTTCTGATCACCCAGCAGTGGTTTTACCCTATCAGCCTGGATTAACATACAACAGGTGCATATTGCTGTTCATTTAAGTACTGTTATTATTTAAAGTTGGGACCATTATTCTTTTTTTTAACAGTCATTGTTACTGTTATATTGCTGTATGAAGACTGCTGTTCATATTGTTGTTAGAAGTTTGATGAATATATTATGACAGTTGTTGAGAAAAGGTTGATACAAATTCAAATGTGTTTTAAATGAAGTCTGTTACTAAGGGCAATACATACAATGCTGTACATTTCTATAGTTGACCAATGCACCTTGAATTATTTTAGTTGATTTTTTTTTTTTAATTCTTTAACAATAAGCATCATGTTTGTTCTGCTTCCATATTCATTGTATTTGGCATTCTTAGCACACAATTTGTGTTGTCCAGTAAACTGGGACTATAATTTGGGAGGACTGTACAATTTGAAGAACAAATCCTAATTGTACAATCCTCCCAAATTATAGTCTTAGTTCACTGGACCAGTAGCTATCTAGTGATGTAGGCTACTATACATTGATGTAACAACAGGGAGAGGACACCTCAATGGTTATATGGACCTTATATTTTGCTGGGGGGGGGAAATAACTGATGAATATACTCTGTTCCATTCATGTTTACAGTGTGCATGGGATTTATCACTTAATTATCTTTATAGCTTCTAGATTTTAGAGTCAAATTGCTTCGGTGTCTTTATTTTCTATGTCCATATATACAAGGGAGCAAGGCATATACTATGTAGAGAAGGAAACTCGTCCTCTATAAAAAAATAAAAAATAAAAGAAACGTGAGAAAAAGTGTGGAAGATAATAGGCTAGCAGACAGACTGAAATATACATTTATGAACTACTGCTCTTAACTGAAACCATTCAATGAGTCACTGTCATTTAAAAACGAACAGTTGTACACTTTGCATTAAAAGCGAGCAGTGGAAGTTAAAATGACTTAGGAAATTTATATTTTAGCCCATGAGAGAGAGGGAGGAACAGAGTGAAAGAGATATTTACGCATCATAGCCTAGAAAATTGATCTTCATGGTAAATTTCCTGAGTAACATTATCTTCTGCTTACTTTTAAGGCAAAGAGTACAACTGTTATTTTGTGCAAATGATTAGTAGCCTAATCCTTGGATGGAATGATTATGACGGTTTCAATTCAGAGCAGTGGTCAGTTAATGTATATATTTAGGCTACTTACGCATTCAGTCGGTCCGTGATCGTCTGCCACGCTTTCTCTCGCTGTTTCATTACAGCGGCGAGCGGCCGTTTTTCTTTTCATTTTATACAAATAATGTGTTTCACGTCATCATACTTCCACAAGAAGCTGCTGCTCACTCTGTATAAAGTATGAACAATGTGTATTCTCCATTTTGGCGTCAGTAAATCTGTGATCGACCTCACGGTCTTTTGAGGAAAGCCGTGGACGCGCATCTATCTGAATTACTTCAGCCTGGCTCAACCTAGTCGCTCCTCCTCAGCCTGGCTTGGCCTTCGTGAAACGCACCAAGCCAGGATGCACAGATTAGACTAGGTCAAGCCTCGCTTTATCAGTTATCCTGGATTTATAAATTCTGCTTTGGTGAAACAGGCCCCAGCATATTACAACATGAGAAACATCACATTCATAGCCTTAATTATTACAAGCCACTTCCAAAAACTAATATAGGCTACATAATGTGATTGTGGACATTAAGCTATAGCGTACATTTAAAAAGTGTTGATGTCGGGTATTTTTCTAAGATACGCCGAAGGGAGGCTACAATATTACAATAGACGCGAGGAAATTATATAGGCCTATTATTGTTTCAGATCAACCCAAAACAAAATGTTGCTTTATTGATGTTAGCGATTGCTAACATCAATAACATCACTGTGAGGCGATTAAGGCATATACAGATCAACTTTATTTTTCACCTTTCTTGTAATTGTACTGATTCGTTATGAATGCGTTTTTGGAAGTGGCTTGTAATGTTTAAGGCTATGAATGTGATGTTTCTCATTTTGTAATATGCTGGTGTTTTATTTTGTCCGGTCTTTATAGCATCGTCACTAGACATTAGCGCCACATACAACAACAACAACAACAACAACAACAACAACAACAACAACAACAAATGCGTACATGGCCAGCAGTGCCTGCACCTCCGCATCAGTCCACTTTTCCGAGTTCCGCATTCCGTCCATTCTCGTAGTAATTCACGTAATGTTTTGCTCAACACAGACGGGGCTTTATTATACTTTATTATACTCAGAACAGACCCCGCCTCTGCCTGCTGCGCTGTGGACGTGTGTGTGTGTGTGTGACGGCCGGAGAGCCGCAGGACACGCATGTGGAGTTTAACTCCGAAAAGACAGTTAACCACAGGTTCCCGTTAATCTTATGATGGACATGTGTTGTGATATTTAAACAAACGAACCGTCAACGGCGAAATAAAAGCCTCTTATTTACAAGAGCGGTCTGAGAGACATCCAGCTTACAGCGAGGTGTCTGAGCATGACTGACCGGGACAGGCGGGGGCAGGCGCTTGCTGGCTGTCGCCTCACTTCATGGAGCTCCTCAACTGTCAATTCGGCATCAATTTTCGCAAGACTGCCTATATTCAAAATCTAAACAGTTAATTTCTCGCCTAAAACGTTGTCAGAAGTGAATTTAATGATGACTAAGATGGTGAAAATTGTTAAAAATGTCCCGCTGTTGGTTGTTGCTCTGTCTGCAAGTTCCGAGTTGGCAGTGGGCGTGGCTTTAGTCCCAACCCTACACTTGGCGACACATTTAGATATAACATTTAGATTTAACATTTAACATTTAGATATATATTTAAGATTTAGATTTAGATATAATATTTAGATACATATTTAAGATTTAGATTTAGATATAATATTTAGATTTAACATTTAACATTTAGATATAAATTTAAGATTTAGATTTAGATATAACATTTAGATTTAACATTTAGATTTAACATTTAGATATAATATATAATTTCTGTCTCAAATGTGAGAAAAATGCGCTAAATGTGAGGAAAGTGAGCTAAATGTTGAAAATTTATCAGCAAAAAAATTGTAACCGAACTTTTACATTCGGCACCCCATACCCAACTGGGTCGTCTTTTTCGCTGCCCTCTTTTAGTCCAGTGATGCGAATATTGTTACGTCGTGATCTGTCCTCCATTTTGGCAAACTTGAACTCAAATTTCTTCTGGTCATCAACACAGGCTTTCACCGTGTTTCTCATCTGCCTGTTGTCTTCCTGCATCTTATCCAGTCATTGCACCAGATCCCGTACCGTAGCTCCCTGTCTTTCAAGCTCTGTCCTGACACTGATTAAAGCCCATTTTGTTGTTTTTCCAAGACCTTGGTCATCAAGTTTTCCATGTGCAGGTCCGCGCTAGCATCAGTAGCCGTGTTACCATGTCTAACCCTAACAATCTGTGTCCGGGTAAATGGCAACGAGGCCTGCTTTTTTGCTCCTGCTGGCATTCCACTGAGTCACTGTGTCGACAAATAAAAATGATTGACGTCGAAGAAGAAGGAATAGACCTGGTCTTTCAATGAAAATACGGAGGTGAGTGCTGAGCTTTAGCCTGGCAGCCATTGCGGTCGTCGGTCACGTGATCTCCTCTGATTCTGACCTTTTAAAGCGCAACAAATGAGATTACAGCTGTATGTGACGTCCAGAAGCGACACATGCAAGCAGGGGAGGTAGCGAGTGAAATAAGAAAAACTATCAAAAGCATACCACAATCTCACCAGGAGAAGTAATGTCAACAGTCAGATGGGGCTACCAGGTTTGTCAATAGGCATATAGCTTACAAACTTAGCTAAATCCATGCCAACGTTTTTATTGATGTATACCTGTGCTGTTTTTTTACTCTGGAAAAAACTAAAAAGCATAGCAAGTAGCAGAATTGTGCTTTGCGTGGTGCGCCTAACTGTGAATCGTGAAGGTTGTAGGCCTACATTATTTCTGTAAAGATTTGAATACTGCATACATGAATGTAAATTGCAAATACAGCATGTAAAATGTATAGGCATGTGTCGTACTCACCC
Source organism: Zingel zingel (assembly GCA_023566125.1). Taxonomy (NCBI): domain Eukaryota; kingdom Metazoa; phylum Chordata; class Actinopteri; order Perciformes; family Percidae; genus Zingel; species Zingel zingel. The sequence continues at coordinate 3,312,518 of CM042317.1, read as the reverse complement.
AATGGCACCCGTGCAGCTGAGGCATCAGGGTTTATCCAGAATGATAACCAGGACAAAACAACAATCAGCAGAGTTGGAGCATAAACTCCCATCAAGTAGAAGCCAACCTGCCGACGCAATTTGAAAATCACCTCAATGCAGGTGTAGTATCCTGGAAACAGAGAGCATAGGGGTATTGCACAAAACCAGGATAAGGAATTACAGCAGGATATTCCAGTTATCCTGGATGAATTTAGCCTTGACTTGGTTGTACAAAAGCAGAGGCACGTTACCAAGTTACCATGGAGATGTATTCTGTGCAGCTAGTCTGCTCCTGACCAGGCTAACAGCCTGGATGTATTAATCTTGTAGCCTTTTCTGTTCACTCAGCAGTGGTTTTACCCTATTATTATTAGCCTATAACAGGTGCATATTGCTGTTCAGTTAAGCACTGTTATTATTTGTGCTTGAAATGTACCAATTTTGTAACTTTCTGTGGGAATAGCAGGTGCAGAAAGACATCATTCCCGCACACAGACACCTACACTCAGACACGCACACATACAGACGCACAGACACACACTCACACTCACACACACACACACACACACACACACACACACACACACACACACACACCAGGCCCAGTTAGGAGGAGGACACAGTTAAGTTTCATAGCATGTATGTATGTATGTATGTGAAACTGTATGTTGTCTTGCACGCGTATGCTTTTCTTGGCCAGGTCGCCGTTGAAAATGAAAACCTGTTCTCAACGGCCTACCTGGTTAAATAAAGGTTAAATAAAATAAAATAAAAAATACATTTATTTATTTATTTACCTGGGGTTTGTTACATCTCTGTACATGCAACTGTTAGAAACATGCCGGGTTTTTTTTAGGTCAGGTAGACTCTATCTCCGTTGAACCTGTTCGATCTTTCCCTCTAAAAAGTTTCTATTTTTACTGTACTGGAAATTAAGGAACTTTTATTGCATAATTCAGAGTTGTTGAAGCATGTCATTTTATTGTGAAGGACAGAAGTACGATCCGGTAGTTTTGACAGCATTGATGGGACTTAATACCCCTGAAAAACCAGCAGTGCCCAGTGTTTACAGCGAGGAGATAGGGGTGTCCAGTTATTGAAAATACTGGCATTAGCATTGTTGTCAGAAAAGATAGTATTTCAACTTAGCATGTTTCCTTAATATCTAAAGACGCATTGGGGTCATTTTTGGATTTATTAAAGTAAATATATAATACATATTGGACCTTTAAAGTTTTGACCATTATTTTTTATAATTATTCATGTCATTCTTACTGTTATATTGCTGTATGAAAACTGCTTGTTGTTAGAAGTTTGGTGAATATATTATGGCAGTTGTTGAGATAATTAGAAAAGGCTGATACAGTTGCAAATGTGTTTTAAATGAAGTCAGTGATGAAGGATAACATATAAAGTACTATATACGTGTTAGTGGTTCAACAATGGCAGCCTACGGTGGCCCTGAAGTGCAAATCACAACAGCAAATAGAAAAACGCAACAGCAAATCATAAAACACAACGGCAAATATGAAAACACGACAGCAAATAGGAAAACACGACAGCAAATATGAAAACACGACAGCAAATAGGAAAACACTACAGCAAATAGGAAAACACAACAGCAAATATGAAAACACGACAGCAAATATGAAAACCTGACAGCAAATATGAAAACACGACAGCAAATATGAAAACATGACAGCAAATATGAAAACACGACAGCAAATATGAAAACCTGACAGCAAATATGAAAACACGACAGCAAATAGGAAAACACGACAGCAAATATGAAAGCATTTCAACAAGTGCTGTCGTGTTTTCCTATTTGCTGTCGTGTTTTCATATTTGCTGTCGTGTTTTCCTATTTGCTGTCATGTTTTCCTATTTGCTGTCATTTTTTCCTATTTGCCGTTTAGTTTTCCTATTTTCCATTGTGTTTTATGATTTGTTGAAATGTTTTCCTATTTTCCGTTGTGTTTTATGATTTGTTGAAATGTTTTCCTATTTGCTGTTGTGATTTGCACTTCAGGGCCACCGTAGACGACTGGTCGGAGACCAATACACCTTTAATTATTTAAGTTGATTTATTTCTTTTTGTATTCTTTAACAAAGGATCATGTATGTTCCTCTTCCATGTGCATTTAATTTGGCCTTCTTAGCACACAATGTGTGTTCTCTCCAGTGAACTGCAATTTGGGAGGATTGTACAGTTATAAAAACCTATCTTTGTTGTACAATCCTTCCAAATTCTAGTCTTAGTTCACTGGACCAGTAACTATATAGGTGAGGCTAATGTACATTCAAGGGAGAGGACACCTCAATGGTTTTTGACCTTATATTTTGCTAGGGGAAAGAATAACAGATGAATAATCTGTGTTACAGTCATGTTTACAGTGTGCATTCAATTTATCACTTATTATCTTTATAGTTTCTAGATTTCAGAGAAAAAGCGTGGCAGATAATAGCGGACCGACTGAATGAATGATATATCTAAAAATATATACTATATTTACGAACTACTGCTCTTAAATGAAACCATTCAAGGAGTTAGGCTAATTATTTCCACAAACGAACAGTTTTACACTTTGCCTGAAAAGCGAGCAGTGGCACATATACTCAGTAAATGGAGTAATAGACTGCTATGCAATATGAAGACGACCCAACATTTTTTAAAGAAGTGTTAAGCCTTATCTTAGATAAAAGTACATGCATCGCTTTGAATCATCATTGTAAATAAATGGGACTAGTCAACATATGGCGATATGAATACCCAAACGGCCGAGATTTCACATTGTAGTCCACCAGGCAGTCATCGTATTCACACATTGACCTTTAATTTACACCTTGTGTAGAAGCACATAGAATAGTAGACTGCAAAATATGAAACTTTCAGGTAACTTTAGTGCTGGTTGAATGGGATTTGGGTCATGTTGTAGAATGGCCTGCAGGACCTTTGTATTGGCAACTGTAACTTGCTTATTTGTTACATTCATTCTTTCAGTAGTGTTAGTGTTAATGCTGTAGTTAATGTATGTTATAAGTATAATTATGTAACTCATAAATACTAACCTGTTCCTTTGTAGTACTTTGTGCAGTTCCCATATCTGATGTCCTCTTGTTTGATGTCGAACTGAGGGAGAGCAATCTCATCCATCTGAACTGGGTCAGACTGCCACATGAACACAAGATCACTGGTGGTATAGCCAACTATAACATAAAAATGAAAAAATGACAAAATAACGGCAACATTTTCCTATTTACATGTTGTGATTTGTATAGTCACAGCGTGTACAAATAACAAGGTTACATGAGCCATCTTCTAACCATATACAAACTGGCAACTATATTCTCAGAAGGCGAAGCACTACAACTTCTGCTACTTGGGCGGAGTAATTTCCTCGCAGCCGTGATGAGGAGCAGAGAGTAACAACGGTGCTTTTCAGGTGTTGCGCTGTTGTTGTTGCTGAGAATATATATACTAGGATTTTTTCAAAGTTTACACCCGTGGCATACTTGTTCGACTTTAGTTGGCTTAGTTTGTCTTGATAGACATTTGACCAGTGTTGGGGAAGTTACTTTTAAAAAGTAGTGTTTGCTTGTTACTCGTTACTTCTTAAAAAAGTAATCCGTTACTTTACTTAGTTACCCCCTATGGAAAGTAACTTTTTACTCTACTTTACTTTTCTGGAAATCCTTGCGTGTCCGTGCAACCGACACAAGTCCACAGCAGTCCGCTGCGTGTATGTATGAGGTCATCTCCACTGCATCAATCTGTGAGGTTGTCAGCTTTGTGTCTGCCTGGCTCAGAGCGCCGTCCAGCAAAAAGCCACGATGCTTAAAACGCTGGAATATCCAACATTGTGTGTGTGTGTATGTGTGTGTGTGTGTGTACTTACAGCTCTCCATCTGCATCTTACACAGCTGTGTGTCCATTGGGAAGAGTTTAAGATCCAAGGGACAGGACAGTGTCACAGACAGCCTACACACACACACACACACACACACACACACACACACACACACACACACACACACACACACACACACAAACTTACTACTTAATACTTATTAAATTTTAAATGTCACTTGTTTACTCTGATTGAAATCTCTCTCTATGCGGTCTTCTACAGCCATCTACGTCCTCAGAGAGACCAACAGATAAATCAAAATAACATTTTGTGAAAAGTATTAGTTCTTATTTTATGTGTATGTATATTCTTGCAACAATTTACTGTTTTTGAGTATAATTCTAAATGTTTCTTGTATGGGCCCAGATCTACAGCCGCACTAAGCCGCTCTGTAAAGCAACATTTAGGTGTATAAATCCTAATGTTAATATGCTAACATGTTTACAACGACAATGCTTTTCATTCTGACGTTAAGTAGGTCAATGTTTACCATGTTCACTATGTCAGGTTAGCATGTCATTTTGCAGGTATTTGGTCATAAGCTAAAGTATTAAACAATTAGAAACTGGTGTGGACCCACCGACTGAAAAACCGACATTGAAATGTGATGATTATAAAAGATAACAGTGGTTGACTGCAAAAGCAGCAGCTCTGTCGCTGGGAAGGCAGCGATATATAATGCAGAGAGGGAGATTGATAAAAAAGAAGAAAAATGTGAGTGTGTACCTCATACTGATTAATACATCTCCATTCCTAAAGATGAAGAGCAGAATGTTGTCCTGGGTGACATCGTGAAAGTTTGCGTTTTTCTCATTGGCAAAGAAAAGGTCTGGTTTCCACAAACACTGGAACATGTTAGGGTCAATAGTTAAAGCGTCATTCTTAAAGTCAGTGGGAAGTCGTAGGCGAGGGTCATTCCATCTCTGACGAAGAAATATGTTCACTCTATAGTCCTGTAGAGAAAGAGACATTGTACTATTAATAGTCACTACGTCTACTGCTGCTCCTGCTAATTATTCTGCTGCTACTCCTACTGCTATTTCGAGGACAAGCAATATTGCTAATATTGCCATATTGTGCTTTGATCAGTGTAAAAAGGTCAGTTCGACAGAAAGATGAAAACATTATTTAACGTTAGTGATATCTAGCATTAGCCGCACTATAAAGACAGAAATGCATATGTTTAAACTAAATACAAGAAAAAAATAACATTAAGTGTGGTTGTAGTATGTGTGTGTGATGTGTTACCATAGTAGTCTCCTGGATGGACCCAAAGCTGTTAATGAAAATGTTTACCCTGGACTCAACTGGGATGCCTGAAACATACATACACATAAGACAAACTTAAAGCAATATGACACCAGACTGTTCAATTACATCTAGAACAGAGACAAACAGTAACATGCTGATGAGTTACTCTATTTGGGGAAAAACACATTCTCCACTAGAAAATTCCACATGAATGCACTGAAAGTACATTCAGTAGTAGCACTTAAAGGGATACTTCACCGATTAACATTAAGCTTTGTATGAGTAGAAACCCGGTAGTATTTTCAAATGACCGTGCTTCCCTCCCTCATGTCCCCCCTGAGACGAGAGATCTCTGTATTGTGTGTCTGGAAAAAAGCCTCTGATGACGCAAAAATCGTCATTTTGTGTCATCGGAGGCTTTTCTGGCCAAAGGCTATAGACTACAGCCAGTTAGTTCCGCATGTTTTAAACCCGCCCATAGGGGGTGGGAACTCACTCCCAGAATTTCCAAATAGTGTCAGCCATCTTGAAGCTAAGCTAACAGGCTATTGCGCTGTGGAGAAAGCTGAGTAATTAATTCATACTTTAGTAGGCTAACCATGATGGCGGAAGGTAGGTTATGTATCGCAGTCATTTGAAGTAGCTGTGCTAAAACCTCTTCTGAAAAAAAACACCCTCGATCCTGAGGTCTTAGCCAACTATAGACCTATATCTAACCGTCCCTTTCTCTCCAAGATCCTTAAGAAAGTAGTCACTAATCAGTTATGTGATTTTTACATAGGAATAGTCTATTTGAGGACTTCCAGTCAGGATTCAGAAAGCATCATAGCACAGAGACGGCACTGGTGAAAATTACTAACGACCTTTGGCATTAAAGGAATTGCACTAAGTTGGTTTAAGTCCTATTTCTCTGATCGATCTCAATTTGTTAATCAACGGTAAATCCTCCAATTATGCTAGAGTTAGCCATGGCGTTCCTCAAGGCTCAGTGCTTGGACCAATTCTTTTCTCCTTGTATATGCTTCCTCTAGGCAATATTATTAGGAAACTTTCAATTAACTTTCACTGCTATGCAGATGACACCCAATTATACTTGTCAATCAAACCAGACGAAACCAGTCAGTTAGCTAAACTTGTGTGCATTAAAGATATAAAAACTTGGATGACCTACAATTTTCTGATGTTAAACTCAAACAAAACTGAAGTGACTGTGTTGGGCTCCAAACACCTCCGAACTTTATTATCTAAAGATATAGCTACCCTGGATGGTATTGCCCTGGCCTCCAGCACTACTGTCAGAAATCTAAGAGTTATTTTTTATCAGGATTTATCCTTCAATGCCCATCTAAAACAAACCTCAAAAACAGCCTTTTTTCATCTCCGTAACATTGCCAAAATTAGGAATATCCTGTCACAAAACGATGCTGAAAAACTAGTCCATGCATTTGTTACTTCTAGACTGGACTACTGCAATTCCATACTATCAGGATGTTCAAATAAATTCCTTAGGACTCTCCAGCTGATCCAGAATGCTGCAGCACATGTTCTGACAAGAACTAAGAAAAGAGATCATATTTCTCCTGTATTAGATTCTCTGCATTGGCTTCCTGTAAAATCCAGGATTGAATTTAAAATCCTTCACCTGACCTACAAAGCTCTAAACGGTCAAGCACCTTCATATCTTGAAGAGCTCATAGTACCTTATTGTCCCACTAGATCACTACGCTCCCAGAATTTGGAGCTTCTCGTGGTTCCTAGAGTCTCTAAAAGTAGGATGGGAGCCAGAGCCTTCAGCTATCAGGCTCCTCTCCTGTGGAACCAGCTCCTGATCTGGGTTCGGGGGACAGACACCATCACCATATTTAAGAATAAACTGAAATCACTCCTCTTTGATAAAGCTTATAAGTTAGGGAGTGAATAGAGTAGAGGGAGGCAGGCCGATACAGCCCGGTGCGGTTGGGGAGAGTTCTAGCCCAATCAGGCACCTCTCTTTGGCCTGCCTCTCTTAGTTATGCTATTATAGTTCTAGACTACGGGGGGAGTTCCTTCCTTCCTGTGACACACCGAGCTGCTCTCTCCTCTCTCTTTTCATTTGTTTCCATTTGTGTGCATCCTTGCCCCTGAAATGCTTATTACTAAACTAGCTCTGGGGAGTTTACTCCCCGGAGTCCTTATGTTTCTTTTCCCGCCCAGAATATTCCCTTGGATTAGGGTGGCACCACGATCTTGGTTGGAGCTGTCAGTGTGGTCCAATGCTCTGCAATGCCCTGCAGTGTCCGGCGATGCTCTGCAGTGTCCAGCTGCGTCTTGCCAATTATCTGCATTCTGCTATGCCCACCCATGCTGTGCTGTGCCATGCTACAACCTGTAACGCCCATGACATGAACTACTACGACTACCATTTGTAGTCACTGTTCCATTATCTTTGTGACTATTATTGCCACTGTTCAGCACACCCCCAACCAGCACCGTCAGACACCGCCTACCAAGAGCCTGGGTCTGTCCGAGGTTTCTTCCAAAAAGGGAGTTTTTCCTTGCCACTGTTGCATTAGCCTCTGCTAATGATTGCTCTTGGGGGAATTACTGGAATTGTTGGGTATTTGTAAATTATAGAGTGCGGTCTAGACCGACTCTATCTGTAAAGTGTCTCGAGATAACTCTTGTTATGATTTGACACTATAAATAAAGTGAAATTGAATTGAAAAATTAGTTTTGAAGATGATATGGCAGAAGGGGATTTTGAAGATCTGGTGCGTGAATCCGATGCTCGTGGTTACTGTTACAGGGTATCCTGTTGCACTGCTTAGGCAACAGCTCCACCCTGTGGGGAAATTGAGTATGTTAACATGTAACAGGAAGTCAGCAGTGTTGGGGCGCTACTGGTTGTGCGTGTCAGTTGTGCAGCATGTCAATACACGGATCTTAACCCACACTTTGTATAGCGTCCTTATTCACCAACTTGCAACACTACCTGTACGAGCCGCAATACAGTGAGGAACAGTTGCGGATGATGGAGGAATAAGAGGTCGACCGGGATCTGCTGCAGTAGAATGTAAAATGTTTATCTGGCAAAGACTTTTTCAGCAGCAACCTTGCAATTATGTGCATTCAAACTACCACACGTGTACCACCAGGATACATTGGTCGGAGAATATGCAGGAAACTTTATTACAGACGGAATACTCTACACACTACACAACGCAGACCAGCACCTCAGCCTGCGGTATCGCTTAATGCCGCTAGCCAGGGAAAGGGACATCGATAGCGGTGTGCGAGAAAGCGGAAATGCGGAACAAGGGCAGGAGTTTGAGCTAAGTGCAAAGCTAACGCTAGCCGGCCACCTGTCCCATCCATCCTGCTTGCAAATCTCCGCTCATTAGACAACAAACTGGACTAAATCCAACTTCAACGAAACTCACAACGCGAGTTCAGAGACTGCTGTGTTTTTGTTTTTGTGGAAACATGGCTGAACAACAGTGTACTGGACTACGCTATCCAGCTACCAGGCCTGGTAGCGTTCCCCTCAGGGCTCAGCTCTCGCTCCCATTTCTTTACTATTGGGAGTTCTCCTATGGATCCTTGCACCAGTTTAGCATAAATCTTGGACACTAATCCTCTCACAGGAAAAGCAACAAACCATTTAATGACTGGGTGTGCCTCAAGACTGTTTCATCATGGCACTCCATAACATTTTAGGGCTGATCTAAAGCGAAGATAAAATAAGGATGTCCTGGGGACCTCAAAACCAGCTCTCAGGTCTTAAAAAGTTAACATACCTTTCTCATTGAATAGCTAGTCTAAAGTATAAATACATCTGTCACTACACTGGTTATTGGTGTAGCGTAGTTGCTCCTCCACCTGTTTAAAGTTGGTCAATGTGTTGGTAATAATAAGGCCATAGGCTAGCATACACTTTTTTGGACACACACCTGCAAAGGCAAGGTCTTGCAGTTTTAGACTTCCAGTGGGGTTTTGCTCTATTTCTCTCCTTGGAACTGTAGATGAGGGGTCCATCTACACTCTGAGGGCCCGTAGCTGAAAGGCTCTGTGATATATTTTAAAGTTGGGGAGGGCCAGGCCTCCCCTGTTTGTGGTACATTGCAGGGTAGAGTATTTTAGCCTAGGTTGTTTATTATTCCAAATATACTGCTGAATTAAGGTATCAAGTTTCTTTCAGAAATTTATTGGTGGGGGTAAGGGATCATTGTACTTAAGAAATTCTTACAAGGAACTATGTTAATTTTAACAACAGCAATCATGGACCATAGCGATGCCAGCAGTGCAGACCAATTGGCCAGATCCCTTTGAACACTACTTAATATAGTTTCATAGTTGTCCTGGACAACTCGCTGTAGCGATGAGTGTATGGTGATGCCCAAATATGTAATTTTGCTCTGGGTTGGTAATGTACCACTATGCAAGCCATTGGTTGAGACTATGGCCGTGGGATTCGCATATAAAGTACACACCATGTCAATGAATTTAGCCCCTATGCCCAGCCTCTCCATTACTTGCCACAAGTAGTTCCACTCTAGGCGGTCGAAAGCCACTGATAACACTGCTGCCGTTGTTGGAAGGTTTTTGGCTTCTTCTATTACATGAAATAGTTTGCGTACATTGTCTGCAGCATTGGTATAAAACCTGATTGGTCGGGGTGGACTAGCTTCTCTATAAAGCGCTCTAGGCGGAGAGCCAAGACTTTGGAATAAAGCTTAATATCAGCTTAATGGGCATGACAGAAATTAGCGCAGTGTTGTTTTTTTTGGTGGAAAGTACCCTTCTCTATGGCTGAGGTTAAAGCTTGTAAGATGGTAGGTCCTAATATGTCAAATACTGTAGAAGTTCCCTTTTTTAACTGTTTTAATGCTGATTTAAGTTCCTCTAACGTTATAGATTGACCCAGTTCTTCTGCCTCCTCTGGGTCAAGAAGAGGCAGATGTAGTTCTTTTCGGAACTCCTGGCACTGTGTCGGATCTGAGTTGCAGGAAGACTCATACAACTTTGAACAGAAGGATTGAAAAGTGCTGCTGATATCCTTAGGATTTGTTGAGATACCTCGGTCTGTGCGGATGCTGTTGATAGTAGCTCTGGATTTGCTTTATTTTAATTTCAGAGCAAGCAATTTGCTTGGTTTACAGCCATTAAAATAATAATTTTGCCTCACTCTTTGCATTATGAATTCAGCTCTCCTTGCAAAAAACCCACCAGCCTAGTAAGAGTAATACAGTAGACATAGATCATAAACTGAATAGTCCGCATTCATCATGTTTTTCCACCCTAATTAAATGTCTTTAAAACTTGGTTCCAAAACTTACATACAGTACTCGAGTCAAAGTTGTACAGTACTCCAGATAGCGCTAGTCCATAGCCGCTGAGTGCGCCAGCCCTGGTCCCTCCGCCGGCTTCTGCCAGGTGAGGTGCTTTAGACCTGGGCAGCCATTGGTTGTCGGTCAGTTTGGCATTGGCAGAGAAGATTTGGCAAATTTTTCATGGGCGCAACCCACATACTCAGCGCTGCTGCTCATCCCACAAATGCATGTTCCTTACAAATGGGGCACCATTTGAAAGGGAACTACACAGGCTTTCCAACGGTATAAGATTTATTGCCAAAAAGCATTGTTACCGCAGAGAAATAATCTACCAAACACAAATTTCCTTACTTTTTGTGCTAAATTGAGATTGTAGGCTGAAGCTCACTTTATCACTCCTTTTGTTTAAGATCAGCCTTTCCTCCTGCAGATGGAGCCCATACATCTCCCCCTACTGACTCCTATCCATCCGACCTGTCCAAATTACCTCCTGACTACCATGAACTTCGTGAGGTATTAAGTAAAGATAGAGCCCTTTCCTTGCCCCCCCACCCCAATGACTGTGATTAATCTGCTGCCGGGGGCTCCGCTTCCCTCCAGTCATTTAAACAATCTTTTACATCTGGAGAGGGAGGAAATTGAGAAATACATCTTTAAGTGTCTGGCAGCAGGGATCATTCGGCTGTCCTCCTCACCATTAGGGGCAGGCTTCTTTTTTGTCTCTAATAAGGAGAGCAAAGTTCTTCTAAACTGGACCTACGCAATGCCTAAAACCTGGTGTGAATTAAGGAGGGGGATGAGTGGAAGACAGTGTTCAACACCCCGCTTGGACACTTTGAGTACCTGGTAATGCCTTTAGGTCTTACTAATGCTCCCGCTGTCTTCCAGGCTTTCATTAATGATTTTCTCTGTGACTTTTTTCACCAGTTTGTTTTCGTCTACTTAGACAATATTCTATTTTTTTCCCCAGTCAGCCGAGGTGCACGTCTCTCATGTGTGCCAGGTACTCATTCAGAACTGCAACAGTCTGCATTGTGAGTTTTGTTCTGTTGTGACTTAGATGATGATGAGGTCACAAAATATAGGTTTGCTCAGCAGCCAGCAGGTTGTAATGACTGGTTGGATAACAGTTGGTATTTGTGAGTCGTGAGGACCAGGGCCTAGCAGTCTGTAAAACATTTTAATGTTTCTTTTTCTCTCTGTCATTGTTCTGTATACTGTGTTCTTTCCGCAAAGGCAACATTTATACTTGCCACATAGATAATTGCAATCAGATCCAAAAATTGCACTCTGCTGCGAAACATGATATGCTTGTTTGTAATATAATTAGCACAATATCTTTTGTAAATCAGACCGTGAAACAGTGGAGATAGCGGTTGGAAGCAATGCGCACGTTATCATGCTATCAGCGGCCGCAATTCATTCTTTGTGAATTCGCCCATAAGTGTATTTTGTTAGCATTCATTAGCAAAGTGAATGGACTCCTAGGCACTTTATAGCTAACCCATCTTATGCTATTGGCTTCTGTTTATTGTTTTCAACATGGAAACCCTGAAGATTTATCCGATGTGCTACAAGTCGATGCTCAGAGTTCCTGGACTACGCGGTACAGGCCGAGAGACTGTTAAAAGCTGCAGATTGGACTCAGAACTCTTAACCAATGTACCACACATTTTGTTGCTATCTTTTTTTATGATTGACAATTTTTATTTTTTAAACAGCATATAAAACAAACACATCCCCTCCCCCCAAACACCCCCACTCGCCACCACTTACGCAGAGAAAAAATAAGACGATAAGATAACATAATAACCATAATATTCAATTCAAAACAATAATAATAATAATAATAATAATAATAATAATAATAATAATAACAAAATTAAAAAATAATAACAAAATAAACAACTGTAAAACAAATAAACATATGTATATGTGATAAAACAATAAGCCCATAGTATACACCTCTCCACAGTACATGGCTTCTTAGGAGCTCTCCAGAAAGTTTAAGTACTTTCCCCATTTTCTAGTATAGCCATTCAAATATTGCAAACCGTTTATTTGACATCTTTTTAAACGCTGCCACCCTAGCAATCTCACAAGCCCAGTCTTGAATTGACGACACCCCTTCATTCTTCCATCCTCTTAAATAATCTGTCTGGCTATCATTAAACTAGTATGGACCCAGCTTCTTATGTGTTTATCCATCCCTCTTAGGGTTGATCCATCTCCCAAAACAAATAATCTTGGGCTGAATGGAACCTGGGCCCCTGCAATCTGACATAGGTTATCATGTATCCCAGTCCAAAATTCCAGGACCTTATCACTGGATCACAAGTAATTGGCTGTCCTCTGTCTTACATTTCCAACAATTTAGACTGTCTTCAATATATCAAAAATATTGACACAAATTATTTGTGTCGACGCATTTACGTAATCGATAACGTCGACTACGTCGACAAATCGTCCCAGCCCTAGCTATGACATTAATGTACCTTTTTTGGGTTTATTTCAGAAACTTCCTTCATATATCCAGCAATGTACAGCTTGTGACTACCTGCAATGCACCATCTTACTACCAAGTAAAAAGCTGAACTCCACCTGGTGACTCGTGCTCTCTGATAGGAGCCAGGGAGCAGCTTATACACATTATCTAACATTCACAGGGTTAAAATCCCAACAGTTACAAATATTAAAAATATTACAAATCATTCCTTGTACTGCTGCTACAGACAAAGGAATTGTGAGTGTCCTTTAGGCTAAACATATTAAATTATATTAAATAATATTAAAGCTGCAAGCAGCGTTGGACGGGCCCTTGCTCCTCTGCGTGCGTGCGTGTGTGCGTGCATGCGTACGTGGAGTTACTGGCGGACGCTGCTCCTTGCGACCGTGCATTTGCACTCAGACACTGCAAATCGTCACCAATGAAAACGGGAACTCTCTGTTGAGTTCAATAATACCTCACAAAATTGTGTATCAAAAAACGGTTCATTAGTTATTAAAGGGGGTGTGTCTTAAGCATATGGGGCGGGGCAAATCATCACCAATGAAAAGGGAACTCTGTGCTGAGTTCAATGATACCTCACACAAGACTCTACCTTAAATGGGCCACCAGTTATGAAAGGGGGTGTGGCTTAAACATAGGGAGCGGGCCGAACCATGACCAATGACAAACGAACTCTCTGCTGAGTTCAATGATACCTCACACAAGACTCTACATCAAATGGGTCATTAGTTATGGAAAGGGCCTTGACTAACGCATAGGGGGCAGGTCAAACCATCACCAATCAAAAAGGAACTCTCTGCTGAGTTCAATGATACCTCACACAAGACTTAAACGATTCAAAAGCCATAAAGGGGGGCGTGGCTTGAGTACATGGGCATGGTTAACCCTTGTGTTGTCTTCCCTTCAACCTTGAAAAAAACACTTTTTTCTGACATTTTTGATGCCTTTTTTTCACAGTTTGTTTTTGCTTTTTCCAACGTTTTAAATTTTTAAATTTTTCTTCTACACATTTTCAGCGCTTATTTCTACGTCCCATATTTCCTGATATAAAACAAATATTTAAAACGGATTCATGTGACCCGAGGTCAACACAAGGGTTAAAGTATAGGGCCGGCTCAGTATCACAAGTAGACCACACATTCTAAGTTTCATGTAAATCAGATGATGTTTGTCATATAAGGCTGATTTCCTGTTGCCAGCAGTGGGTGCTATGACCAAAAGTCAATATTGGCCTGTATATGTCCTCAGGCCTGGACTCTTGTTGATTGTGGGAAATTTCAAGCAGATATGACAATGTACACTGTAGTTACAGCCACTTTCTCGTTCATAGCTAAACACTCAAAATGGCTGGCACGCCACGGCCACACCGTTTGACGAAAAGTTTTTCTTTTAATAACTTTTCATCTGTAAGGTGTTGAGATGGCACAGACCAAATTTGAAGTCCATCGGATGAAATCTCTAGGAGTTCGCTAAAGTATAGCCCCTTGACTTTTAGTACTACTTCCTGTTGCCATTAGGGGGCGCTATGACTTTGAGCCAATATCTGTGTGCATATGTCGTCAAGGTAGGACTCTTATGAATCCTGAAAAGTCTCGAGCCAATTGGACGATGTACACTCTAGTTACACCCACTTCCTGTTTTGATGGCAAAACATACAAAATGGCTGCCCCGCCACGGCCATGCCCTATGACGAAAAGTTTTTCTTTTAATAACTTTTCATCTGTAACGTCTTAAGATGGCACAGACCAAATTTGAAGTTGATCGGATGAAATCTCTAGGAGGAGTTTGTTATACGACGTAGAAATGGCCAAAATCGCAAATTTCAAACTTTCAATTCAAAATGGCGGACTTCCTGTTGCGTTAAGGGTATGGCTCCAATGACGTTTTTTGTACATCTTGATATGCTACATATGTGTACCAAGTTAGTCTACGTTAAATGTACTGCAGGGGCTTTTTTAATTGGTGGCTTCTAGCCTCTCCGGGAACCATCACCTTATCGTGGTGGAGAGGTTTGTGTGTCCCTATGAACCTGAGGACTGTGTTGTCTGGAGCTTTGTGCTCCTGGTAGGGTCTCCCAAGGCAAAGTGATCTCAGGTGAGGGGCCAGACAAAGAATGGTTCAAAAACCCCATGAGTCAACGAGGGGTTTTTGAACCATTCTCCTGGCCCAGACGGAGGGCTCGTCAGCGAGCGTCTGGTGGTTTGCCATGGAGCCCGGCCGGGCACAGCCTGAAAAAGCTACATGGCATCCATCTCTCCATCCCATGGGCCCACCACCTGTGGGAGGAACCGCTGGGGTCGGGTGCGCTGCCACACGGGTGGCAGTGAAGGTCAGGGGCCTCGACGGACCAGACCCGGGTGGCAGACACTGGCTCTGGGGACGTGGAATGTCACCTCTCTGTGGGGGAAGGAGCAAGAACTTGTGCAGGAGATGGAGCTCTACCGGTTAGATCTGGTGGGGCTTACCTCTACGCACAGTCTCGGTTCTGGAACCATACTCCTGGATAGGGGTTGGACTCTTTTCTTCTCCGGAGTTCCCCAGGGTGTGAGGCGCCGGGATGTGGGGATAATCACAAGCCCCCGGCTGAGTGCCGCTACGTTGGAGTTTACCGTCTAAATGAAGAAGGAGTCTTTCCGGGATATGTTATCCCAGAGGACTCCGGAGGCAGTTGCAAGGTACCGAAGCCCGCCCGCCTCTGCCGTGAAAGAGGCAAAGCAGCGGGTGTGGGAGAAGTTCGGAGAAGACATGGAGAAGGACTTTCGGTCGGCACCAAGGTGCTTCTGGAAAACCGTTCGCCACCTCAGGAGGGGGAAGCAGGGAACCATCCAAGCTGTGTACAGTAAGGATGGGACGCTGTTGACCTCAACTGAGGAGGTAATAGGGCAGTGGAAGGAGCACTTTGAGGAACTCCTAAATCCGACTAATACCTCTATGGTAGAGGCAGAGCTGGAGGATGATGGGGGATTGTTGTCAATTTCCCTGGTGGAAGTTGCTGAGGTAGTTAAACAACTCCACAGTGGCACAGCCCCAAGGATTGATGAGATCTGTCCAGAAATGCTTAAAGCTCTGGGTGTGGAGGGGTTGTCTTGGTTGACACGCCTCTTCAACATTGCGTGGAAGTCTGGGACGGTGCCTAAGGAGTGGCAGACCAGGGTGGTGGTCCCCGGTGTGTGCCAATTACAGGGGTATTACACTTCTCAGCCTCCCCGGTAAAGTCTACTCCAAGGTGCTGGAAAGGAGGGTTCGGTCAATAGTCGAACCTCAGGTTGAAGAGGAACAATGCGGATTCCGTCCTGGTCGTGGAACAATGGACCAGCTCTTTACTCTCGCAAGGATCCTGGAGGGAGCCTGGGAGTATGCCCAACATGTGCTTTGTGGATCTGGAGAAGGCGTATGACCGGGTCCCCCGGGAGATACTGTGGGAGGTGCTGCGGGAGTATGGGGTGAGGGTGTCCTTTCTCAGGGCCATCCAATCTCTGTACGACTAAAGCGAGAGCGTCCGGGTTCTCGGCAGTAATTTGGACGTGTTTCAGGTGAGAGTTGGCCTCCGCTAGGGCTGCGCTTTGTCACCAATCTTGTTTGTAGTATTTATGGACAGGATATTGAGACGTAGTCAGGGTGGAGAGGGGTTGCAGTTCGGTGGGCTGGGGATCTCATCGCTGCTTTTTGCAGATGATGTGGTCCTGATGGCATCATCGGCCTGTGACCTTCAGCACTCACTGGATCGGTTCGCAGCCGAGTGTGAAGCGGCTGGGATGAGTATCAGCACCTCTAAATCGGAGGCCATGGTTCTCAGCAGGAAACCAATGGAGTGCCTTCTCCAGGTAGGGAATGAGTCCTTACCCCAAGTGAAGGAGTTCAAGTACCTTGGGGTCTTGTTCGCGAGTGAGGGGACAATGGAGCGGGAAATTGGTCGGAGAATCGGCGCAGCGGGTGCGGTATTACATTCAATTTATCGCACCGTTGTGACAAAAAGAGAGCTGAGCCAGAAGGCAAAGCTCTCAATCTACCGGTCAGTTTTCGTTCCTACCCTCACCTATGGTCATGAAGGCTGGGTCAGGACCGAAAGAACAAGATCCAGGGTACAAGCTGCCGAAATGGGTTTCCTCAGGAGGGTGGCTGGCGTCTCCCTTAGAGATAGGGTGAGAAGCTTAGTCATCCGTGAGGAGCTCAGAGTAGAGCCCCTGCTCCTTCGCGTCTAAAGGAGCCAGTTGAGGTGGTTCGGGCATCTGGTAAGGATGCCCCATGGGTGCCTCCCTAGGGAGGTGTTCCAGGCACGTCCAGCTGGGAGGAGGCCTCAGGGAAGACCCAGGACTAGGTGGAGGGATTATATCTCCAACCTGGCCTGGGAACGCCTCAGGTTCCCCCAGTCGGAGCTGGTTAATGTGGCTCGGGAAAGGGAAGTTTGGGATCCCCTGCTGGAGCTGCTACCCCCGCGACCCGAAACCGGATAAGCGGATGAAGATGGATGGATGGATGGTGGCTTCTAGGCCGAGAAACGCCAGAAAATGTGTTTTTGGCTGATGTGGATGAAAGACACCAAATCCCAGTATGCACTTGCTTCATTGCTTTAGCGTCTACTCCCAAGCCACGCCTACCATTTACAGACAGACAGACAGTGAGACTCAACTAAAGTGTGTTTTATTGTCATTTCAACCATTTACACGAAATGTTTCACCGTGGCTCAAGTGGTGTTACACATTTAAAATATATAAAAACAACATTATATTAAAACGACATAGGAAACAGTCTACATTTAGTGCAAACACATTATAGGCTCCGTAAAGTTCAGCTAATACATAGCTACTAGCATTTTGCTTGGTGGGCTGTAAATACCGAGTAGAAACACAGCCGTAAATTTGCGTGGAATGTAGAATGGTCGGCATTTAACAGTCACAAACTCCACCAGCAGTTAGCAGTTAGTTGGATACAAGCACCCCATTTCTGCACCAGGCAGTCCGTGTTAACACAGCCCACCTCCACTAGCTAGTCTTACCCGGCGACAGAGCAGTCGGCCTGGTAGCTGGATAGTCCGATATGTTTCCACAACAACAAAAACACAGCAGTCTCTGAACTTGCGTTGGGAGTTTTGTTGAAGTTGGATGAAGTCCAGTTTTTTGTCTAATGAGCGACCACTTGCAAGCAGGATTGATGGAACAGGTGTTATACGTTGTTGAAACGTATGATGAGCTGCATGTCCCCTGCCCTTTGCCATAATGTGCAACATAACGCATGCGCTATGCCTTATGTGCGCGCACTCACATATCAAAAAATGCATTGAGGATGGCGACACCAAGTCCTCCCAGAGTTGTGCCTTTTGTCATTAGTTTTGCTTTCAATAACTCCGTAAACAATGGCAGTAAGCGAACAGCTACATGCAAGGTGTGTGGCACCAAGATAAATGATGCCGGATCAACAACGTCGAACTTCATCAGGCATCTCAAATAGGTCAGTCACTTGCTAATGTGAAAGAGACGTTACATTTAGCATATATCGTCACAGGTAACAAGATAACCATCGCAAAGTGTTGTGCTAATGCTGGGAACAAGCAAATTGTATATTTATAGTTAGTAGTTGCTGAGGCTCAGACATCCATAGCGCACAGGAGGCGGGACGCACGGATCCATCTCCCCAGAACAAACGCTGTATCGGGTGGGCAAACGCATGTGATGCGTAATTGATCCCATGGAGGATTTGTAGGCTATTAAGTGAACAAGGTGTACCGAGTCCACCAAACACTGGGCCATCCTGACTGTCTTAATTCTGCACATATTTCTGTTACTGTAGTCCTATTTACTATTTCATTATTTCATCCATGTGTGGCGCAGCAGATCCGTGCGCAGTGTCTCCTGGCCTCACTAACCTCTCCTCCTCTGAGTTGGCTCTCCCTCGCGCTGGACTCAGTTTCACTGAGCGTACTAACACTTAATAAATGGCATTACATCAGTGAGTTCAAACTGCTTATTGTGCGTAATTTGGACTGACACTGAGATGCATGTTGTTCTGTAACTGGTGTGGCGCTGCCACTATTCTCTTGAGTTCCACTTCGACATTAGACATTTTTTTGAGTGAAAGAGACGTTACATTTAGCATATATCATCACAGGTAACATGCTAACCATCACAGTGTTGTGCTAATGCTAGGAGCAGGCAAATTGTATCTTTATAGTTGTATCCATATGATGTGACAGACTTAGGTTAATATTTCACCAGGTCTGTGGGCTAGAGGGATTTGTTAAGTAGACCCCATGAAGTTATCCTACAACTGATTTTGATACTGTACTGTATGGATGGTAGCTACAGGACATGCTTTGAATTCATAAGATTTAACAATACAGTTTAGGGACAGATCAGATGGCCAGAGATTTGACACTTGACTTGGACTCGAGCTCAAAGACTTGAGACTCGACTTGGACTTCCAAAAAATTACTTGTGAACATCTCTGGTTGGGAGGTATACATATCTTATCTAAACATCATAATAAATCTATAGCTGTTTGGGGCACTTTTACCTTGGTCCCCCAGATAGTCGCCTACCTTGCCTAATGGTAAATTCTGCTCTTGATGTTTAATCCATGAATAATGCATACTTAATGCATAAGTAATGCTTGAAATTGAGTTAGAGAGTCCCACTGGATCTGATTGGTTGTTTTCATTTGGGTTGAAGATGAAGTTAAAAGTTGATTTTAGCAAATTGGATTTGCTAAATTCAGTCATGTGCCAAGATTTAAAAAAACGTTGAACCCATCCCTTAATGGAAAATATATAATACACATAAATGTAGTAGTTGGTAATGTGTGGCCACAGTCTTTCTGAAAGGAAAATGTTTGTCATCACATACCTGTATAGTTTGTGGCATTACCTTGAAAGTTAGGCCTTATTCTTGCGTCATAGCTGGCCATCAGACGGTTTAAGATGTTGGAGGTGGCGTTAGCTGGAACATCGGCCAAATCTTCTGGGGTCAATTGGCTGTTAAATAGGAATGAAAACAATTAACATCCAAATCTAAAGTGCTATATTTCTTCTTCCCAACAATGCTGGATACATGTGAAATAGCAAAATCTGGGAAACAGAAAGGAAATAAATCATTATTTAACACTAGAGCCACCAACTGTTTGAATTAGGGCTGTCAGCATTAACGCGTTAATCATGATGCGATTAAGGGCCGAGCATAACGTGTACATTTTTCTTAATTGCATTAATCGCATGCCGCCATTTATTAATTTATTTTACACTTCACTCGGCTTCGTGTCATGCCTAATAGGCTACTATTTTGACCGCTTTTTATTTTCCAAAACTCCCTGACGGCTCAGAGGTCGAAAGCCATATGCACACTGTGTAAAGCCGAATTAAAATATCACCGAAGCACGTCAAGCTTGAGCTACCACCTACGAGCTAAGCATAGTACAGTGACGTGACTGGAGAGTGCTACTAGTTGCCGACCTGTGGATGAAACCAAATCCCAAAAAAATACTACAGCTCTTGCGAAATGGATATCTTAAAGACTTACTACGTTTGGCATGTTCTGACCCGTCTTATACATTGCTGTTGAGGGGGACAGTAGTTTCACGCATACACAGCCTGTACGACACGGAGAAAGCAGCCCAACTGGAACTGCTGCAAAGTGCAAACGCTGTCTCATTAACCGGTGATCACTGGACGTCAGCGAGTGACCAAAATTATTTAGGAGTTACTGCACACTACTAAAAACTGTTCTGAAATGCAAAGTAATATAATTTTAATCATGTGATAAAACATGCGCTTTAACTATAGAAATTCAGCGATTAATCACGATTAAGAAAAAATGTATCGTTTGACAGCCCGAGTTTAAATGCATGTAACTGTAATTATAAAACCTCTTCACCTCTCAGTTCATGACTTTTCCTAAATGGTTTTAATAATCATCTAGTTAGTTATGGGGGGATGTGGTATAAAAAGAAAATATGATTATTTATACCTAAAACCGCAAACCGGTTATTTTTACCCTCCTTATATTAACTGCTGTATATTGCTGCGCTTAGCATTCACACCGCGATCTGTAGCCTAGCAGCGCTAATTGTTTACACGTTTTGACAAGGAGGCTGTGAGCAAAGTTTATATTTGTTAGTATCAGCTCAACCATTACAGGATGAAACTGTCTACAACCGGGAGCACGCACTGGGAATGTCAGGCAGGGCAAACAGGGGACTCAGGATGCAGGTCTCAAACACGCAGTAACAGTCAAACAAAATGGATTTATTGTACACACTGGTACAAACAAAACATGCAACAGTTTTCAAAAGGCAGGCAGTAAACAAAAAGTAAATATGCCGACAGTATCCAAAAAACACTAAACTCAGATTCAAGTCAAAAAACTGGCGCAAGATCAGAAACACTTACAAGCTCACGGGAAAGAAAAAGCTGAAACACTAAACTCGAAGGTATAAGACAAACTGGCTGAGAACAAAGAGCAAGGGAGTGAATATATATACACATGAGGGAGGAGGGGAGACAATTAGACACAGGTGCAGGACATTAGGGCTGGGAAGGTGATCACACAAGGCGGGAAGGCAGACAAAGACCGGAAGGAAAGTGACACAAACACATGGTGAGTATCAAAATAAAACAGGAAGTGAGCAAAGTAAGATGAATGTGAAAGAAAACTGAAAACATGACCTAGGAGTGGGAGCTGGGCATGACAGTACCCCCTCCTCTAGGGCCGACTCCATGACGGCCAAGGCTTATTTGGGTGCTGCTCGTGAAACTCCCAAATGAGGTTAGGGTCCAGGATATTGCTGGCCGAAACCCATGATCTCTCCTCAGGGTCATATCCCTCCCAGTCGACCAGATATTGCCGGCCACGGCCCTTCTCCTTACAGCCAGCAACTTTTTGATGGTGTAGGCCGGTACAATTTAACATGCGCAGTGGAAGGTCTCGGGTAGCCAGCCACACCCTCTGGCCCACTTGATAAGAGGCGCCTCAGCACGATGTCGGTCAGCCATCCTCTTATAATGTGCCAAACTTCTCAACAAGATCTGGTGGCATGGGTCCAAGTGAGCCTACACCTGCAGACCAGAACAACAGCTGATGGGACCTCCACCTCCCTCACCAGCGCAGAAAACAAGGGAGGCTGGTAGCTATAGGCGCATTGGAAGGGGCTGAAGACGGCGGATGCACAAGGTAGGGTGTTGTGGGCGTACTCGACCCAGACCAGGTGTTTGCTCCATGATGATGGATTACAGGAAACCAAACAGTGCAGCCCCTTCTCCAGCTCTTGATTAAGGCAAGTTAAAACAGAAACGGTTGAAAAAAAGTGCCCACCTGGCTCATCGGGAGTTTAATCTCTTGGCAGAGCGGAGATATTGTTCTTGTAGTCCATCCAGACAAGGAACGGCAGCTCCACCTACTCCAGCCTGTGGCACCACTCCTCCAGGGCCAACTTAACAGCCAACAGCTCCTTGTTCCCAATGTCATAATTTCTCTCTGCAGCCAACAACTTCCTGGAAAGAAAGGCACAGGGGTGTAATTTTCCATCCCTTGGTTCTCTCTTAGAGAGTACGGCCCCCACACCCACATCTGAAGTGTCCACCTTGACCAAAAACTGCTGCTGGGGATCAGGGATGATCAGCACTGGGGCTGTGGTAAAATGCTCCTTCAGCTGAGTGAAGGCTTGGTTGGCTTGGGGCGGGGGGTCCACTGGAACCTGAGCTTAGGAGAGGTAATGGCATGCAAAGGGGCAGCAACAGTACTGCAGCTTCTTATGAATTTTCTATAGAAGTCAGCACACCCCAATTAACGTTGAACTTGCTACCGGTTTGTGGGAGTTGGCCAGTCCTTCACAGCTCGCACCTCTCAGGGTCCATCTTCACCTCCCCCTCCGCCACCACGTAGCCAAGGAATGAAACAGTCGGGATGTGAAACTCACATTTCTCAGCATTGACAAACAGCCGGTTGTCGAGGAGCTACTGAAGTGCAACACAAACATACGGTGAGTATCAAAATAAAACAGGAAGTGAGCAAAGTAAGATGAATGTGAAAGAAAACTGAAAACATGACCTAGGAGTGGGAGCTGGGCATGACAGGGAGAGTGCAGCCACAAAACATCTTGTGTGTATTTGATCTGTAATGAAAGAGCCTAAAGCCTGGTAAACTGACTTTTAAATAGTTACTTTGTCATTATTTTTAAAAAATAGATGAAAATTAACAACTTAACTGTTTCAAGAGATGACATTTTTGCAAGTGCCAGCTGGTAAAAATGACCCTCTCGGTGGTTCTAGGTATAAATGGAATGCTGGCGGTTCTAGTGTTAAATACCACAGTGGCTTCCCAAAAAAAGGAGACTGTCACCGAAAATTGCCCACATACGTTCTTTGTTCAAGCAGCAATTACAACCTATATTGCCATAGTAATTATGAGGGGAAGCAAAGCAGAAAGTACAATGACAAAGTATAAGAAACTCTGCCAAAACTCTGCATATGGAGGAAGGTTGGGTTGTATGGACGGGTCAAATGAACACATGATTTTCACTCAGGAAATACATCTTGTCATGTAAGTAACTTAATAAATGTGCTGATTTTAACCTAAACCATAATCTTTTTCTAATAAAAAATTTAAGCTATTAGTAAACCAGCTTTAGGTTACATTCAGACTAAAGTGAGCAATTTGGCGATACACCACAGGGTTGTGTGGCGGTGGGAGTGTCACTTATATGGCCCATTTGTGTGACGTCTTGTTGTGTTATAAGTAGATATTTCACAATTGTTGTTTTCTGTCAGACCATTCATAGATATCGACATTCCCGACCGCACTTGAAGGCAGCTTCATTTGTGGGGAAAGAGAGAAAGAAAAGAAACAGAGGGACTGTGCTTTGATGTTGCAGGTCGGTTGGAACGGTAGGCAAGCAGTAGTGGGTCCACTGTGCTGGGTAGTGAGAAGCAGATGTAATCCTTGACCAGTCGTAATCCTTGACCATCACTACAGAGGTGAGCGCAACTGGGCGGTAGTCATTCAGGCCTGTGTTTTCTTGGACATAGGAATGATGGTGGCCTTTTAGAAAAGGTCAGTTTCTATGGTCACTTGGCCAGTGTGAATGCAAATGGAAAAAAAAAAACGGTTTTGGGAGGAAAGTAGTTAGTAGAACTGTTTAGAAGTGGACTGTTCCTATAACTACGTTCCTGTAACTACTTACAGAGGCTTTGGTGTTTACATGCTTAAAGCCCTCCTGACATCATGCTCAAAAGGAAGATAGGTGTGAGCGGTGCACCCACCCATCCCTCTGGGGTCCAAGGGTGTTTTTAGACACTGATGATTTTGGCATGCTCTGATATTGTCAATTTGAACAAATCTAAGCAGTATTTTTAAAGTACCATGACCGTTTTGTATTCAACACAAGTTTATTTCCAATAATATCTATCTAGAATCTAGGGATATCACGAGAACCGATACCTTGTTACCAAGTTGATAACAAAATTCTGAAATTGTATCTGTCATGTATTGGATTAGAAAGGTCACATGTCTGATAAACAGGAAGTAACAAGAGAGTAAAGATGGAATAGCATGTGGCTGTAATAATCGTGTTCGGAAAATAAAGAAAGTAAAAAAAAAAGCTCCATGTGGTGATTAAATTCAGAATGAACTGTCTAATTCAGTATTAAGATAGGCACACAACAATGGCGACAAGAAGGTCAGACTTTTGAAAAAAAAAAAGTGCAGCTAAGTAAACGTGAGTGAGCTAACGTTAAGCATGGAAAAGTTGGGACTTCAGCTGTTCACACAGACCCCGCTACGTTAGGACCAAGATGGACGCGGTGGCTGACATCGTTTGAGTTATATGCGGATGGAAAGGACTAATTATTAATGATGATACAACGGATGTCCTGCTGCGCCGATTCTCCGGCCAATCTCCCGCTCCATTGTCCCCTCACACGCGAACAAGACCCCAAGGTACTTGAACTCCTTCACTTGGGGTAAGGACTCATTCCCTACCTGGAGAAGGCACTCCATCGGTTTCCTGCTGAGAACCATGGCCTCCGATTTAGAGGTGCTGATACTCATCCCAGCCGCTTCACACTCGGCTGCGAACCGATCCAGTGAGTGCTGAAGGTCACAGGCCGATGATGCCATCAGGACCACATCATCTGCAAAAAGCAGCGATGAGATCCCCAGCCCACCGAACTGCAACCCCCCTCCACCCCGACTACGCCTCGATATCCTGTCCATAAATACTACGAACAGAATTGGTGACAAAGCGCAGCCCTGGCGGAGGCCAAACTTTCATTTGAAACGAGTCCGACTTACTGCCGAGAACCCGGACACAGCTCTCGCTTTGGTCGTACAGAGATTGGATGGCCCTGAGAAGGGACCCCCTCACCCCATACTCCCCCAGCACCTCCCACAGTATCTCCCGGGGTACCCGGTCATACGCCTTCTCCAGATCCACAAAGCACATGTAGACCGGTTGGGCATACTCCCAGGCTCCCTCCAGGATCCTTGAAAGAGTAAAGAGCTGGTCCGTTGTTCCACGACCAGGACGGAATCCGCATTGTTCCTCATCAACCTGAGGTTCGACTATCGACCGAACCCTCCTTTCCAGCACCTTGGAGTAGACTTTACCGGGGAGGCTGAGAAGTGTGATACCCCTGTAATTGGCACACACCCTCTGGTCCCCCTTTTTGAAAAGGGGAACCACCACCCCGGTCTGCCACTCCTTAGGCACCGTCCCAGACTTCCACGCAATGTTGAAGAGGCGTGTCAACCAAGACAACCCCTCCACACCCAGAGCTTTAAGCATTTCCGGACGGATCTCATCAATCCCTGGAGCTTTGCCACTGTGGAGTTGTTTAACCACCTCAGCAACTTCCACCAGGGAAATTGACGACAATCCCCCATCATCCTCCAGCTCTGCCCCTACCATAGAGGGCGTATTAGTCGGATTTAGGAGTTCCTCAAAGTGCTCCTTCCACCGCCCTATTACCTCCTCAGTTGAGGTCAACAGCGTCCCATCCTTACTGTACACAGCTTGGATGGTTCCCCGCTTCCCCCTCCTGAGGTGGCGAACGGTTTTCCAGAAGCACCTTGGTGCCGACCGAAAGTCCTTCTCCATGTCTTCTCCGAACTTCTCCCACACCCGCTGCTTTGCCTCTTTCACGGCAGAGGCTGCAGCCCTTCAGGCCCTTCGGTACCTTGCAACTGCCTCCGGAGCCCTCCGGGATAACATATCCCGGAAAGACTCCTTCTTCAGTCGGACGGCTTCCCTGACCACCGGTGTCCACCACGGTGTTCGTGGGTTACCGCCCCTTGAGGCACCCAAGACCCTAAGACCACAGCTCTTCGCCGCAGCTTCAGCAATGGAAACTTTGAACATTGTCCACTCGGGTTCAATGCCCCCAGCCTCCACAGGGATGCACGAAAAGCTCCGCCGGAGGTGTGAGTTGAAAGTCTGTCGGACAGGGGCCTCTTCCAGACGTTCCCAATTTACCCGCACTACCCGTTTGGGCTTACCAGGTCTGTCCAGAGTCTTCCCCCACCCTCTGACCCAACTCACCACCAGATGGTGATCGGTTGACAGCTCCGCCCCTCTCTTCACCCGAGTGTCCAAAACATACAGCCTCAGATCAGATGAAACGATTATAAAATCGATCATTGACCTTTGGCCTAGGGTGCTCTGGTACCAGGTACACTTATGAGCATCCCTATGTTCGAACATGGTGTTCGTTATAGACAATCCATGACTAGCACAGAAGTCCAACAACAAACAACCACTCTGGTTTAGATCAGGGAGGCCGTTCCTCCCAATCACGCCTCTCCATGTGTCTCCATCATTGCCCACGTGCGCGTTGAAGTCCCCCAGCAGAACGATGGAGTCTCCCACTGGAGCCCCATACAGGACTCCATTCAAGGTCTCCAAGAAGGCCGAATACTCCGAACTCTTGTTTGGTGCATATGCACAAACAAGAGTCAGAGTTTTCCCCCCCACCAGCCGCAGGCGTAGGGAGGCGACCCTCTCGTCCACCGGGGTAAACTCCAACATAGCGGCGCTCAACCGGGGGCTTGTGAGTATCCCCACACCCGCCCGGCGCCTCACACCCTGGGCGACTCCGGAGAAGAAAAGAGTCCAACCCCTATCCAGGAGTACGGTTCCAGAACCGAGACTGTGCGTAGAGGTAAGCCCCACCAGATCTAACCGGTAGCGCTCCAACTCCCGCACCAGTTCCGGTTCCTTCCCCCACAGAGAGGTGACATTCCACGTCCCCAGAGCCAGCATCTGCTGCCCGGGTCTGGTCCGTCGAGGCCCCTGACCTTCACTGCCACCCATGTGGCAATGCACCCGACCCCAGCGGTTCCTCCCACAGGTGGTGGGCCCATGGGCTGGAGAGATGGATGCCACGTAGCTTTTTCGGGCTGTGCCCGACCGGGCTCCGTGGCAAACCCGGCCACCAGACGCTCGCCAACGAGCCCTCCGTCTGGGCCTGGCTCCAGACGGGGGCCCCGGGCTTCCTCCGGGCAGGGTCACTCCATCCCTTCCTCGATCTCTCATAGGGTTTTTGAACCATTCTTTGTCTGGCCCCTCACCTGAGACCACTTTGCCTTGGGAGACCCTACCAGGAGCACAAGGCTCCAGACAACACAGCCCTCAAGTTCATAGGGACACACAAACCTCTCCACCACGATAAGGTGATGGTTCCCGGAGAGCACCGTTGTGACGAAAAGAGAGCTGAGCCAGAAGGCAAAGCTCTCAATCTACCGGTCAGTTTTCCTTCCTACCCTCACCTATGGTCATGAAGGCTGGGTCATGACCGAAAGAACAAGATCCAGGGTACAAGCGGCCGAAATGGGTTTCCTCAGGAGGGTGGCTGGCGTCTCCCTTAGAGATAGGGTGAGAAGCTCAGTCATCCGTGAGGAGCTCAGAGTAGAGCCGCTGCTCCTTTGCATTGAAAGGAGCCAGTTGAGGTGGTTCGGGCATCTGGTAAGGATGCCCCCTGGGCGCCTCCCTAGGGAGGTGTTCCAGGCACGTCCAGCTGGGAGGAGGCCTCGGGGAAGACCCAGGACTAGGTGGAGGGATTATATCTCTAACCTGGCCTGGGAACGCCTCGGGATCCCCCAGTCGGAGCTGGTTAATGTGGCTCGGGAAAGGGAAGTTTGGGGCCCCCTGCTGGAGCTGCTACCCCCGCGACCCGATACCGGATAAGCGGACGAAGATGGATGGATGGATGGACAACGGATGTCAAAAAACAGAGGAGACGGGCTCTACTTTTTCACCTCGCTGGACCAGATGTTCAGGATATATTTTCGACTTTACCGCACACTGGAGAAGCATCAGACTACACAGCCGCGGTGGGATCATTGAATATATACTTCATTCCCAGAGTCAATCCAGCGTTTGCCTGCCAGACGTTTCACAAGTTGTGTCAGAAACAAGGTGAGACTGTGCAACAATTTTCTACACATCTTAAGCAGCGGCGAGAGGCTGTGATTTTCGAGTTGATACAGATAACCAGATAAGGGATGCAATCCTGAGTAAATGTACATCAGACTATGTGTGCAGAAAATTACTAGAGGAAGGACATGGACTGACACTGGCCCACACGTTGGAACTGGCCTCACAGTGTGAAAGAATTGAGGAGCAGATGGTGGCTATGTCTCTGAATGGACAACAGAAACTGTTCATCATGTCAAACAAAAAGGAGGAAAGTACATGAAAACGAAGAAAATTGAGAGGTAAAGATGACGACAAAACTGGAAAAAATGTTACAGATGTGGATACACTGATCACATGGGAAAAGATCCCAAATGCCCTGCATGTGGACAGACATGTCACAACTGTAATGGAAAAGACCATTTCTCCAAAATGTGCCACACAAAAGGATCAAAGAAACAAAATGTGAACAGTGTTGAGGTAGACCAAAAAGACTGCATTTATTGTAAAAGAGGATGAAATGTCAGAGAGTCTTACCTTTTGTGTGGGGGGAGTAGTAAATGTGTACTCATATTCATCCAGCCAGTCACTGTCAGTTAAGGGGGCATTTAAGTGTGAAATCACAATCGGTAATAGGACTGATAAGGCAGAGTTCAATGGTGAACCACTCTTGGGGAAAAGAACAGCCATGAAGCTAGGTGTGTTGAAAATAGGTGATGTCAGCTGACAGACATCAAAAACACACTCCAGCAGCAATATCCAAATGTGTTTAGGCTATACATCGACCAAAAGGTGAAACTTGTGGCACAGCCACTGAGATGTATACCATACAACGTCTGGGAGGCTTTAGAGAAAAAGATAGAAGAACTGATGGACATGGACATTGTACAACTTGTCGAAGGCCCCACCCCCTGGGTAAACCCAGTGGTGGTACTCCCAAAACCTGACAAGGATATCAGATTGTGTTTAGATATGAGAAGGGCTAATGAGGCTATCGTGAGGGAACAGTACACTATTCCTACTGTGGATGAGATACTCCAAGGCATTTATGGCTCCGCTTTATTTAGCAACTAGACCGGAAATGGGGCTACAATATCATCAATTAGAACTCTAGAGTCATGAGAGATAACTACATTTGCAGTACACAATGGAATATACAGGTACAAGAGACTGATATTCGGTGTGTCATCGTGGTATTGCCAGTGAGCAATACCAACATGAGATAGCCAATGCGTTAGCTGGCATTGAGGGTGTGGAATTACAGACCAGGAAACACATGACAAGCACCTGCACACTGTCATGAAGAGACTCTCAGAATGTGGACTAACACTGAATCCAGAAAAATGTCAGTTCAACATGGACAGACTGATATTCATGTGGATCCTTCTGTCAGAGAAAGGAATCGGACCAACAGAAGAGAGAGTAAGTGTCATGAATCCTGCCTCCTGAGTTCTTGTTTTTCGCCTGTGAGTCTGTGTTTTTCTTGGAGTTCCTGAACGCACCCTGTCTGGTTGCCTGGCAACAAAGCAAGGCGGGAGAATCTGCAACCACCCACACCTGTGTCTCATCTGCAATCTGCATACCTGGTCCTGATTGTCACCTCTCCACCATTTAAGCCGTGAACTGACATCCATTCCCTGTCGGATCGTTAGCCTTACCAGTATGTTTGAGATCAGTCAGTTAGTTTGAGAAGTTTGTTCTGCTGCTTTGTGACTTTCTGCCTGTTGCTAATCTGTATCCTGTTCCTCTGTCTGCAGTTTTGACCTGGGAAATTCTCTCAACCTCTGCCTTGCTGTCTGCTTCACCATCATTATTGGATCTGCCTTTACCCATCAGCCGACCCACTTCCACCCACTGCCTCACCATCTGGACTCACCTGCTTCCACGTACAAAGCCAAATAAATACTCACCTTTTTTTTTCATTCTACTTATCTTGTCTGCTTTTGGGTTCCTGTCCTAGTGAATCGTGACAGTAAGAGCTGTAATTGAAACCAGAGAACCAGAGAACACTACAGAGGTAGCTTCCTTGGAATTGTTGGTTACAGTAGTAGTGTTGGGATCACACAGACCTGAGAGCATCTGCCTCTGAGAGAAAAAAGAACATGTGGTCTCCCTGAACAAAAAGTGGCCTACGTCACAAATTCCAAGCCTGTAAACCAAACTTCCACAAAGAAAGTTCACAAAATGGCCACAGGTCAGAGAGATGTGATTCTTCTCATTGGCTGGAGGAACTTGAATGCCCCAGGGGGGCTGTGTCCAGTGACAAACTATAAAGCTTTCTGACACATCTCTCTCTTCGTCTTACCCGGTGACTTTGGTTGCTACAGGGCGACGCAAACGTTTGTGCTGTATTTAGTTCATTTTTCGGACAAACTGGACTATTTTGGTGTTCTGGAAGCACCGTTAGATCTTATGAAAACACGCACCAGTGTAAGAGGAAAACATTTTTTCTTAAGTCGACATAGATCCCTTCCTGCTGCCTTTGGGAGGGAAAAGCTTTTCCGTGAAATTGCCGACGGGCAATCAAACGGGCTTGAGGTTTCTGGGCAGAGAAAAATAGTGTTTATTAATGTCAGTAAGGCTATTGTTGCCATTGTTACGACATTGAATGTGATTTAATACGTGTGCCACTGGTGCATGCCTTGATTATTAATCTGATTGTGGTACCGCCACGTCACAGTTTGCTGTGAAAGTCCTAGATCATGGGACACTGTTGATACGTTGTGTTAAATACTGTAGCTGATTTGAAACGGTACAGTACAAGCGAGATACTAAGCACCTTTAGTCAGTCTGACCACAGCCTGCGACATGATGCTGTCACCTTGTGTCCTGTGTAGACCAACAGAGCTGTGTTACCTCTGTGGAGAATCAGCTGTTAGCCCACCAGGCAGTATGATTAAACATTTCCCCTCATTAGCCTCCGGCCATAACATCACGTTGGGCACAGGGTCCTGAGTGAACGAGAGGAGTGTTTATCATCAGAACGTGTGTGTGTTGCACTATCTGCCATCTTGGCAAAGTCTCATCTGCCACCTTAATATCGTGGGGTTTAGTTATCCCCGTGGTCTCGTCACCTCCCCCTCTGTCTCATACACTCTCAGACAGAGATGTCTGTTTTGCTTTGTTGTAGTTTGTAACAAGTGTATAGGTTTATTGATTGAAGAACTATTTGACAATTTGTAAGTTAAATTCTATTATACTTTTAAAGAGCAGTTGTTTGTGATATTTGTGTATATATTGTAATAACCGCTGGTGGAACAGGTCAGTGCTTGAATTTCACCCTTCCTTTGTTCCTTGCACCAGATAAATTGATCAAATGAAGATCTGTATTTTAAAGGGAACACCACCTTTGAGACTGTTTCACAGTTCAGTTATTGGTCCCTGATTCCAGGGTGGTGCCCTGTTTTGATTGACAATTTCAGTGGTGGAATGTAACAAAGTAGAAATACTTAATTACTGTACGTAAGTACATTTTTTATGTATCTGTACTTTACTTAAAGGGGTGATAGAATGCAAAACCTATTTTACCTTGTCATAGTTGAATAACTACAGTTTGGTGGGTAAATGGGACGTATATAGAACCTCAAAATCCTATTGACATCCCTTTCCTCTGCAAATCTCACAATTTTTTAAACTCCCTCTGAAAATGGGCAAATCTCATTTGGCTCTAGTCTCTAGGCTACACCACTGATCTTAAAAATTATATACATTGTTCGCCTGCTCTTTCATCACTAAATTCAATTCTGAGACTTTTTTTTTTTTTTTTTTTTTTTTAACGCGAGAAAACAACTATGTAGAGGTCAAATATATGCCATTTTACGAAAATTGATGGCTAATTGCAAATTTTGTCCTATGTCGGAGTTCAGCGGCTGGTGCTGCCTGGGTTGCTGCCTCGCCGCCCGGCCTGTCATCCTTCACAGAGCCCAGCCTGCTGTGAGCTAGCTGGAGCTCCGTCACGGCCGGCAGCCTGCGGCGCTCCATACCTGCGCAAAGTTACCAGTTACTGGACTACCAAACGCCGCTGCCCTGACAGAGCTCCAGGGCCTCTCCCTCCCCTCTTCCTGCTAAATGGCGGTGTGAGTGCGGTCAGCGAGCTTGTTATGCCTGCAGTCTCTTACCACAGGTTCCAGTTAATCTTATAATGGATATGCGTGTTGAGTTATTTAAACAATCGGGGAAATAAACGCCTCTTGACCGCGAGTCTCATTAATAGAGCCGTGAGCTGGATGGAGCTCTATCAATGAGAGTTAGCTAGCCTCCTCCTAACGAGACCTCTGAAATTCACCAAAATGCATTAAATAGAAATCGGACAAAAGTGTCAGCTAAGCTTTGTAAGACCTTAGGGTAGCTGTGATATACATGCCGTGACGAAATTCAAACTTTAAATATACTATAGTTATGCCGAAAGTGTACCCGTGGTCTGTGAGAGGACAGACCGGGCGGTGAGGCAGCAACTTAGGCAGCACCGGCCGCTGTCACGGAGCTCATGAACTTTGATACACGTCGGACAAAATTTGCAATTAGTCATCAATTTTTGTTAAACTGCACATATTTCAACTTTACATAGTTGATTTCTCGCATAACAAAGTATCAGAAGTGAATTTAGTAATGAAATATCAGACAAACAATGTATAACATTGCAGTGTCTGAAATATGAGACCTGCTGTCTCGTCTCCACTGTATGTGTATTTGGTTCGCTCAACCATTCAGCATGCAGCTCATCTAAATATTCATGAGCATACCATATTTGGAAGAAAAGCTCTCATTCCAAATGGGGCCAAAAAACAGGGATGCATTAGGACCCATAGAATAGCACCCGGGTCATTTTCAGCCCAACCAATACCCTTACATACCCTATTAGGAGACCTTAAGGAACAGTGTGAAATACCCTATATAATAATTCTATCACCCCTTTAAGTAGAATAGTGCATACTTTTGACTTTCACTTAGTTACATTTTGCAGCAATTATCAATACTTTCTACTCCACTACATTTCTACAATGTTACGTTACATTTTCTGATCAGTTTTCCCCCCTGCCAAAACGTCTTCCTGACCGTCACGTTTGTCTCACCAGTGAAGTTTGGTTGCCATAGATATATAGGACACCGCCGATCCTTCATCGGCTTCCAAGCTGGCTCATAGTTGCCATCTATTTCTCTCCACAGCGTTGTTTACTTCTCCGCCAGGCTGCATAAGACACGTTCATATCTTATTTATTTGGCTGGACCTCTTCACATCCGGCTCCCCATTTCTGCTGCTTCAAACACTTTATTTGCTTACGCTCCCATGGTTGAAGGAAATAAAACCATCTTAAAA
Organism: Zingel zingel; assembly: GCA_023566125.1. Classification (NCBI taxonomy): domain Eukaryota; kingdom Metazoa; phylum Chordata; class Actinopteri; order Perciformes; family Percidae; genus Zingel; species Zingel zingel. The sequence goes on along the minus strand of CM042317.1, from coordinate 3,278,810 downwards.
TACATCCATGAATAAAACCAACCACATTCCGATTCTAACAACCTATTTCCTGGTTAGGATAGGAACTTTTTTTAAAGCCTTGTTTGTGGTAGTGGACAATATGGATACTGTCAAAGCTCAGCATCAAAATAACAAACACCCCTTTGTAAATCACGGGTCGCTAGACACAGTGCCCTCACTGAGCAAAGTGCAAACTAACCAAATAACCAACTTTTTGTTCTTATTTGCATATTACCGTTTAAAATGGTAATATGCAAATAAGATTAAGAGAATAAATCGTTATTCAAGTACTTTTACTTTTAATACTTAAAGTACATTTAAAGTCAGGTACTTTTTACTTTTACTTAAGTAGGGTTGTAATTGTGGTACTTTTACTAAAGTAAATATGTATCTGGTCATTTGTACTTTTATTTAAGTACTGACATTCAGTACTTCCTCCACCACTGGTCAATTTGGTAAAGTTATGAATACACATATTCATAACTTTAATATTGATAAAACATATTTGATAACTTGCCAATAATTGAATCTGAACCCTTACCAATTCCCAACAGTAGGTTCATATCACAGTTTGCAACACTGTCAGAGTCACTATGACATCTGACCAGAAAGAACACACAATTCAACTTTGGACCAGAACAGAAGAAAGCATTTCAAGCTTTAAAGGATGAACTGGCCAGAGCGGGTACACTGTAATCCCAAACAGTTGTATTAGCTCATAACTAATAAGGTCATAACAGTCAAATGTCGTTACGCAGTTGACCAAACTATAAAGTGTTGAGCTCTGTTGAGATTTATGCCACTTTAATTGAAGAGGGCTGAATGTGTTATAGGTAATTTGTGTGGCACGCTCAAAGTTTAGGAACCATATAGTAGTGTCATGACATTATCGACGTCATGACGTTCTGGTGGGTGGTTCTTATCTCTCCCTCAGGAAAGCTGAGTCAGCCATCTTGAATTTGCCCTGATGCCAGGACGTTTTGGCCATCCCGTGTGGATGTGGAACACAGTTTAATTTGTTTTTATTTGTTTGCAATGCGCACTTTTATCACCCCCGCTTCAAACCAGCACCACCTCAGTTTTTTTTCATCAGTCTTATTGCCCTCGTTTTCTTAAGCGCCGTCTTATCATCAGCTCTGATTTGGTAAGTAACTAACGTTTTTGTTGTTTTTTAAATTGAATTTCAAATTTGGAACTGGGAATACATTTGTACAATGTCCACAGTGAATATTTGTTGTAAATAGTTTAAAAATCCACGTAATTGTAACTTTAGAAGTTGTTGAATGTGACAAATACGTTACTTCATACAATGGTGTAATGTTATCAGCGGGTTTCCTGGATGAACTACATTTCCCATAATTCATGTTTGCCCGGGACATTGACGGTGGAGGAATGTCATGAGTTTTCGCTGTTCGCCGGTAATGCACGTGCGTACCAAGGGGGTAAGCTTCTCCTCGGACCGCGAACCCCCTATGGCGCCATTTTTATGCTACAAAGCCATCACCTCCCGTTAGCATTTTATTGACTGCCATTCATTTTGGTGCCACAGACGAATAACTTTATATCTGAAGCGTTTAAAGACTCTATTTGTCCATTGTTTATTTCTAAAGAAACACAATGTATAAAAGGCTCCATTACCTTGTACCTCACGTTATGGCTCCGTAGCAGACGTTTTTGTAAAAGTAGGCTAACGATTGTGTCATAACCACGCGACTTACCGTCGCATAGTAGAAGAATTACCGTATAGTACAGGAGAAGCGTGCAGGCAGTTTCGTCTCACATTAGCTGTTTAAGTGTAATTACTAATGTTAACTAGCATTTTAGTTAGCAATAATTAGCCTGTGTCCATGTTATCTTCTTACATATACCTACGCTCTCCGTCTCTGCAATATTCGGAATGATTGAGATTTCTCTTGGCACAGCTACCAGAAGACTTCCAACTTTCAGACATGTTGCTCACGGCACATTTACGTCGTCTCTCTCAGTTGGAGTCTGCGCAGTAACCCTAACCATCACTGGAAAAGTGCTTCTAATGGCCTTCACTGGTCTCCGTCCAGAGCAACGGGATCTGTTGGTCCATTATATATATGTCAATGGTGCGTACTGGGAGTATACTTATTTCAATAAAGTGTCTACGTTAAACAGTCAATATTTTACGTTGTTGATCTGTGTGTACTTGTGTGCTAGCATGACATGAACAATGCTAAACAACATAGCTAATGTGAGTGAGTGTTATCATGATGCTAACCAGGCCTGTGTTTGTATTTCTTCGTAGGCTCAAGTGTGTGGTTGTGAGATCATCTCGAAATCCTTTTAACAGTTCAGACAGGATGTATTATGAAATAGTGTTACTAACAATTGGTTTTATTTTATGTTTCCACAGTCATTCTTTTGCTTTTTCTTCTTTTCTTTATGTTTTTATCTCAACTGTGGGGTCCACAGTTGATCAGTTGAACCCTTCATTACTACTTTGCTAAAAACAAAAAACAACAACAATAGAAATAGATCAATAAGCACACTACTTTGATGGTTTGCTTGTTAATAACTAACTTGCTAATCTTTTAACATTTTCATTTTCTACTCTAATTAGTGTACAATGAATGTTTTTGATAGATTTGGAAACTTTTTTTTTAATCTATATTCACTTTTTTAAATTTCATTTATCATTATTTATTATTTTAAAAATGTTTTTGAACATTAACAAATCATCTTTGTGCGCATGTTGTGTACAGATAGACTACAAAGAGTGCTACAGAGAGTCAGCGTTTCTCCATCAGACAGGTGCCAATAGGTGAGTTTTTGCAGCAGAACAGATTTAATCAAATTACTGATGTGTTGTCAACTGGTTGGCATCATTTCCCCCCTCATTCAAAATTTTACATTTTACTTTTTTTTTTTCTTTTTTTTACTTTTTTTTTTTAATACATTTTTTAATAGCCAGAAGTGCAAAATAGGGCTGAAATGGTTTAGACTTTAATTGAAAATATTTAAATTGCAGGCTGAAGTTGGCCCAATGGAGTGGAAGTGCAAGTTGTGTTCTGCAACTTCAAATACCCGGGGACAATTATTTTGGCACTATACTGTACTGCATAACCAATATTCAAGAGTGTCCCCTCTGCCATGTCTCTATGACAGTTGCCTTTGTACTTTTCCATCATTCGAAGCAATGAAAGCTCATCTGTCAAGATCTCATAATGATTCATGTAGAGTAGATGCAACTTTAGGAGCATGTGGTTTTTTACATGTCCTTTGTGTAACTTCAAGCAGCCCTTTTCTGAGGAAATTCTATTGGGTCATTTGAGAAGTAATTTACGAAGTCATGAGATGGTAGCATGCCCATTCAAGAATTGTAATTACAGAACAAATAGCTACTCAGCGTTTAATGCACACAAAAGTAGAAAACATGGTGGTGATTCAGACTTTGGTGAATGTGTTGTATTGGCAGGCAATCATAGTGCCCCAGTTGTAGTTGCAGCAGAAAGTCTTGAGGAACATGCTGAAAGTCACAGTGCAGGGTCTGCAGACACATTTGATCTTGATGAGGTAAACAGTCAGTGTGACACAGACACTTTAAGAGCCCAGTTGAACCATAACTTGGCATCATTATTCCTAATGATGCAATCTATTCTTCATGTATCTGACATGGCATCTCAGGAAATAGTGGAACATTTGACTCAGATATTTTCCTTGTCCCAACCGATACTCAAACATGACATTAGAGAGGTCTTACAGAGTCATGACATCACTGTCAGTGAAACACTTCTAAATGATGTTGTCAGTACTGTTATGGACAATAATATTATTGTCAGTGCCACAGCTAAGGGGAAGCAGTTATCCTCAACCAAGAGAAGGAAAACCTTCATCGAAAATAATTACCCTGTGGTAAAGCCTGTACAGTATCTGCTACAGCCAGGACACACAGCAGTGCATGTTTCCATTCTGGAGATGATACAAAAAATCTTCAATCATACAGATATTCTGGACAAAATTAAAGAAACAAAAGTGGCACAAAACAGTCATTATGTAAGCCACCAAGATGGTTTGTACTTCAAAGAGAACACATTCTTGTCTTCAGATGAGTTAAAGATAACACTCATTTTGTACATTGATGATTTGGAAATAGCCAATCCACTTGGCACATCACGCAAAATACACAAAATCTGTTCAGTATACTGGACACGATCAGCCCTGCATGTAATTCAGCTTGCAGTTTTATGTAAAGTGGCTGACATACAGACATTTGGCTATGAAAAAGCACTTGGTCCTTTGTTGAGAGACCTCCGTACCCTTGAACAAGATGGGGTATTCATTGAGTCTATTGGTAAGGTAGTTCAAGGAACAGTCATGTGTGTGGTGTCTGACAATCTTGCAGCCCATGATTTGGCAGGCTTTTCAAAGGCTTTTAGAGCAGAATATTTTTGCAGATTCTGCACAGCGACACAAGCTAAACTTCAGACTCATGAAGTTGCAAGTGGCAAGTTCAGTCTTAGGACAAAAGACAGCCGTAATAGTGATGTGCATGCTGTAATGCATGGGGATAGTCAAAGTCAGAATGGTGTTCAGGCAGATTGTGTCCTGAGCCAGCATCTAGAGCATTTTCATACGGTCACTGGCTTTCCACCTGATGCCCTCCACGATCTTTTGCATTGTGCCCTTAGAGCTCGCCCTGTGTATCGGAGAGATGATCCGTTGCAAATACTTCACCCTTGAATATTTGAACGAGAGAATTCTATCGTTTCCATACCAGCACACAGACAAGCTTGACAAACCTCATAAAATACAACAGACCTTCGCTGTAAAGAAAAGCATAGGTGGTAATGGCCACGAAAATGCCACATTGCTTAGACTGCTCCCTTTGATTATTGGGAATAAGGTTCCTGAAGAGGATGAAGCATGGACTGTGCTAATGGACTTAAAAGAGGTAGTAGAGTTATCCCTGTGCACAGAATTCACAGAGGAGTCCATCCAGTATTTACAGTCCAAGATACAGGATCATAGAGAGATGCTGAAAGAAGCCTTTCCAGATTTCAAACTCCATCCTAAGCATCACTACATTGAGCACTATCCTGACCTTGTATGCCGTTTTGTGCCCCTTGTACACTTGTGGACAATGAGGTTTTTTTAAGAGAGTTGTACACGACACACAAAACTTTAAAAATGTGTTAAAAACACTTGCAGACAGGCATCAATAAATGGTAGCATACCATCTCAGTGCCTCAAGATTCTTCAAACCTCATCAGCAGACATCAAATGTCTCTTCTGTACTGGTATCAATGCTTCCAAATGTTGCCAAGACGTACATTGAACAAATAACCGCAAGCAATGTTATTTACAGCATATCAAAGGTGGATGGAACTGATTATGCTGTAGGAATGTTTTTGTCCGTGGGACAAGAGGGAGGACTGCCTAATTACTGTAGAATTGAACAGGTTCTCCTGGTTAACAGTAGTGTTGTCTTTCTTTGCCAAGAGCACACATCACACTACATTGAACACCTGAGATCTTATGAACTTTTCCCAAACAATCTGGCTGTTCACACCTCATCAGAGCTAAATGACAAAACACCTATCTGCGCTTACAACATAGATGGAAGGTTGCTCTTGAGGGCACATTGAGAGTTGTCAGACCTGAAGGTGACACCTCATCTACTGCATCTTCTGACAGACATTCTCCCACATGTACCTGCGTTACAGCACCAGAAGAGTTGGCCTGATCACTTTGTTGTTCCTGGTTTTGGTTATGAAATGGAGCATATACTAGAAAAAGGAAATCGTGTTTATGAAGAATCAGGAAAATTGAAGTTAAAGAGGTCACAGAAGAGTGAAATCCTTAAAAAAAATGGCAGAAACGATCCACAGTTTTAAACCATACCCACATGAAAAGGAATTTGCAATGGCTGCTCAAGCTTTGATTACAGCTCATCCATGTCTCAGAATGACTGCTGGTGAAGACAGGGAGTTGGGATGGAAACGTCACATAGGGTACAAGGTTGCTTCTTACCGTAACAATCTGGCCAAAGCTGTGGTTGCAGAAGTAGCCATCAACACAGGGAGGCGGAGCCGAAACAACCCTGACAATGATCACCCCCATAAAAACATAAAAGCTTGAAAAGCTGAGGTTAACTACATCATCATCAACCTACCGAAGGATCAAACCCCAGCCACTCTGGAAACAATGAGAGAAGAAATCATACATGAAGTCGAAAAGACTGAGAGAAACCAATTAGTCATAGGCCGGCTCATGAACACAACCTATGCCCTTCGTCGCCAAGAAATCGTTGGAGCTCTTGTAGCTCCACAAGTGAAAGACGTCGTGGACAGATGGCCAGCTCTACTTATGGAGTCACAGGTAAAAAAAAAACGTGATTGATTTTTCCAATATTTAAATGACTTTTAAAAATCTAAATTTTCAAAAAATTCACCAAAAAGCAAATGGCAGATGTAAAAGTTGTTGTGACATATTTTTGCCATTCCCAGTAAACAAAGTGGTAACACTTTACAATAAGGTAAACAAAGAAATATGTAGTTAGTGTTTTTGAAAGAGTAACAAATGATTAGTTACCCTTTTTAGGTTGTTTTTTTTGTGTACCTTATTGTAAACTGTTACCAACAAAGTATACAGAGGTTTATTCTTTTAATTTCCTTTAGATAACATTATACAGCCTGTTTTAAATTAAAGAATGACAATTAACTTTCTATTTTGACCTTGTTTCTGACTCATCCCTAATAGAATTGCCCTTGGTTTTGCTACCTGAAAACTTCTTAAAATACATTCACAATTCAGTTCCTTATTCATCTTTGTAATTCTGTCCATGTACAGGTTTTTGCAGAGTTCCACCGAATCAACAACGTTAACCTGCGCAATCAATTCTACAAGGAGCTGGACAGACACACGCCTAAACTCATCACCTTGTTCAGAGACAAGGCCACCAAAACTGGCAAGATAGTGGAGGAGCTAGCCAAGCTCATGAGGATTTATGACCTTCAGGTGAATTTTTAACTTTGCATGATTCAGAAACAAACAACTGTAAAATTTGATTTACAATTTTAAGTTTTTTACTTTGTGAGTTATTAAAGTATTTACAATAGAAAGTTATTAATTTGGAAAAAGGTTTTACTGAAGAAATGGTGACCCAAAATACTGAATCTACCATCTATAGCAATGAACACCATCAGAATATGGAGCTATTTAACACTTACATTTTTTTTAAGTGTTTGCTCTGCATTTGTGTAATTATTATTGTAATGGATATTTTTTGTGCATCTAGGAACAACGTGATGTAAATATGAGACGGGCCCTCGTCCTTCGTGCACTTCCTGTGTACCTGCGTGAAGATGCCTCAAAGTTTTTCAGGACCTGTAATGTAAGTGTACTGGACTCACTATCAATCCCTTTGCCTAGCTATTCAGTCAGCTTAAACATATGACATCACTCAAATACTCTAGGAGAACCAGAGGGGTATTCCAGAAAGTAGGTTATGTGAAAACCATCAGTATAGCCAATTGTATTTTTTCCAACAACGTAATTTCAAAGTCTGTGTTTCTAGTTTGCCGCCGCATTATGAGTATGAGATTAAATGACTTATAGTTCAATCTGTAGACAATAAGTGTATGTCTGCCTTCGATGTCGGTCCTGGGGGTGAGCGACACCCTCAGCCTCTGGCCACCCAGCAACCTGACTCAGGACCAGCTCCTCTCCCTCGGTCAGACGTGGTGGAGGTGGAGATGACTGTCACCACTTCATGTTCATCTACTCAGCCGGATGTTAGGACACAGATGTACGTTAAACAGCATCTGTTGTTGGTACAAGCTACTACAAGTTAAAATATCCACTGAATAAACTTTTACTTTGTTAATATGTAAAATAAAACCAAAGTGAGGAGTTTTTATATTTAATTTTCAGCCAATTTAAATAAAAACAAAATAGCCTAAAATAAAACATTGAACAACATTCAACCACTTCCTCAAAGGCTAATATAAAAGAAAGTGATGTTAAATTCAAAATGAAAAGACGACCGCATCTAAAACTCTCTCAGTGATTTTTATTACGGCCGCAGCCAGAAAATGTCTGCTTCCTGCTTTCACCTGTTGCCATGGTGAATCACAGTATTGGAGCTCCATTGATGATGGCTTTTTTCTAGTCGTCAGGCACAAGCTCAACTCAGATTTAACATATTCCGAGTCAACTAACCTAACTCAGATCAGCTGTTCTGGAACTGAAAACTCAGTTTCACTTCACAGTGTAAGTCAAATCAGAGTTCAGGGTTAGGCTCAGAGTTTGTTGAACCTCCTTTCTGGAATACCCCCCCAGGACCTGTTTATGAAGTTTACTTGAGTTGTTAATCTGCAAACTGACATGTAGAAATTACATAAATGAAAAGGTAAGTATAAAGCATTCCACTAAACAAAAAATATGCTAACAGATAGGTGTGAAACTAACCTAAGATAAATAAGCATATGTAAAGAAATAGTTTAAACATGTAGCTTAGTTGCAGTCTAAGTGCAAAGTGACTGTAATGTCTAGACATCATTAGCATGATTTGTATCTTTGAGGGGCTGAACTCATTATTGTATTATTTGTGTTTTTATAGTCAGCAGATGGTCCAGACCTCACTGACACTCCGGTGGCTCTCCGGACAGTCGTCACGGATGACACTACTGATGCGGCCCTCTTCAGCCCTGAGAGCATCTGTATTGTCGTGCAGGATGAAATACTGTCTGACTCATTTCTCCTGCTCTTACGTCTATGCACTAGACCTACAGTACCCAAAGAATCTCGAGCTTACATTCACATTTATCCAAAAAGTTGTGATGTGTCTTGAGGACAACAAACCACTGAAACGGCGTCTACTGATGCTGAAGAATGATTTGTTCAATGAGTGAATCACTCAGAATGGACTATTTGTTGAGTATTGAGGAAGTTTTTTGTTTTTTTCCCCTCTTTACAAATGAAATAATTTGCCTCTTCTACCTCAGATTTAAGATGTAACACTGTTTGACTCTTCTACCTCAGATTTAATACATTGATTGTTAATAGATAAATATCACAACAATTGACGTATTGTCAAGCCCAAGTTTTTGTACTGAATAACTTTTGGGAAACGACTGTTGAATTCATGCACTTTACATGTTTAATGTTGTGTTGCCAAATGCCTACCTTGATGTTGCCAGTTGAAGTACGGCACAGTAGAAACCAGTACTTTTATTTGAATGTTTTATTTAAAAAAAGTGAGTTTCAGCCTTCATGGTACAGTAAGTGCCACAACGTTTTTAAACAGTGTTTAATGGCTCCACATTCTAATAGTTGTCATTGCTGTTGAGGATGGATTATACTTAGAATCTTATTCATTTTATCATGAATCCTTTGTGAGTTTTTATCATAATGTTTACTGAATAATGTGATATGGAGACCAAAAATACTGAATCTACCCTCTGTAGAAATGACCACTATTATAATATGGAACTATTAACACTTAATGCACTTTAAAACACATTTTTGTTTTTATAGAGTAATTTCCTTTTACTTTTGTTTTAATTTACGACAAGCACTTTGTTTTGACTGAGCTCCTTTTGATTCGTGCCTTTTAAAAAAGCACATTGTTGAATAAAAAAAAGGTGTTAAATTGTCACTGTGGTGTCACTTTCATGTTTTCTAACATTAGCTGATTATAATTGTGTAGTGGACCGACATCAGTATTTCAGTTTAGAATTAATTTTGAGTGCATGTCCCACATTATGAGTTGAATATTATTGAAAATGTTGAGTGTATTTCCCACATTCTATGAGTTGAATATTTAAAGTTTTGAGTGTGTTTCCCACATTCTATGAGTTGAAGAATATTGAAAATTTTAAGTGAATTACTCCCTAATTATAAGTTGAGGAATATCAATATTTATAAGATAACATTGAGATAATTTAAGGCAACTGTAAATGTAATTTTTATTTTATGTAAACTTAAAACATTTAAAAACATCACTAAAATATTTTTGTGTAATCTGTTACAAAATAATTTTTGAGTTCTGTGAACTTATTAGGGTTTACAGTGTACCCTAGCCTACTTTGACAAGGAAGCACCAACCAAGGTAATAGCAAATGCAAGTCCTGTAGGTATAGGAGCAGTACTACTGCAGGATCAGCATGGAGAGATGGTACCTGTGTGCTATGTGAGTCGCAGCCTGACAGACTGTGAGCAGAGGTACTCTCATATACAATCAGCGATCCAAACCATGTGCACAGATGCATAGACTGATGGGTCCAAACAGAACATAGCAGACCCGCTTTCACGGCTATTAGGGGATACCGGAAAAAAGAAGATACACAAACATGAATCAGAAGAGTATGTGAGATTTGTAGCAATAAGTGCTACACCCAGATCACTGACTACCCGAGAGATAGAGGAGGCCTCTGCTACTGACTTTCTCATGCCACCAGTCCTCTGGTGGCATGAGGTTGGAGGGCCGTGTGGACCGGGCCAATGATCTGAACCTATTTTTCAGTTGGTTTGATACTGCGGCCCATCCCCCACAAATCTCTGCTACTGGCTGCCCAACAAAATCTGCCACGTTACCTCCTCCTACTCCTCCTCCTTACAGACCCTTTGTCGGCACCTCACCACCTCAACTCAAACCTTCTTACTCCACCCTTCCCCCATGCTCTACACCATGTCCTCTACAACCTGAGGACCTCACCCCTCCCCCCATGGTCACCTCTACAGTGTCCTTCACGCCTGACCTGGTGAGAAGACAGCTGACTAGACTCCACTCCGGCAAAGCTGCTGGCCCAGACGGTGTATTTCCTAGGGTGCTTAAAGCCTGTGCCCCTGGCTGTGTGGAGTACTAAGTCTAGTCTTCAGTCTGAGCCTGCACCTCCAGAGGGTCCCCGTGCTGTGGAAGACTTCCTGCCTCATTCCTGTGCCAAAGACGCCGCGTCCCAGCAGCCCTCAGGACTACAGACTACAGACGTCCCACATCATGAAGACCTTCGAGAGGCTCGTCCTGGAGCAGCTAAGGCCTATGGTCAGGCCCTTCACTGATCCACTACAGTTCGCCTACCAGCCCAGCCTGGGAGTTGAGGACAGCATCATCTACCTGCTGAACAGAGTCTACACTCATCTGGACAAGCCTGCAAGCACTGTGAGAGTCATGTTCTTTGACTTCTCCAGTGCTTTCAACACCATCCGTCCGGCTCTACTGGGTGAGAAGATGACTGCGATGTAGGTGGAGGCCCCCATCGTGTCCTGGATTGTTGATTACCTGACGGGCAGACCACAGTACGTACGTCTAAAGAACTGTGTGTCTGACAGGGTGGTCAGCAACACTGGGGCTCCACAGGGGACTGTCCTCTCTCCCTTCCTCTTCACCCACTTTACCTCGGACTTCAACTATCCTGCCACCTTCAGAAGTTTTCTGATGACTCAGCAATAGTTGGCTGCATAGAAAAGGGTGATGAGAATGAATACAGGACTGTTGTGGGCAACTTTGTCACTTGGTGTGAGCGGAACCATCTGCAGCTCAATGTGACAAAAACGAAGGAGCTCGTAGTGGATCTGAGGAGGGCGAAATCACCTGTGACCCCTGTTTCCATCCAGGGGGTCTCTGTGGATACTGTTGAGGAGTACAAGTATCTGGGGGTGTACTTAAACAACAAGCTGGACTGGACTAGACACGCCGAGGCTGTCTACAAAAAGGGCCAAAGTCGACTCTTTTTCCTGAGGAGGCTGAGGTCCTTTAACATCTGCCGGACAATGCTGAGGATGTTCTATCAGTCTGTTGTGGCCAGTGCTATCTTCTTCGCTGTCACATGCTGGGGCAGTGGGATGAAGGTCGCAGACACCAACAGACTGAACAAACTGATCAGGAGGGCTGGTGATGTCGTGGGGGAGGAGCTGGACACACTGACGACCGTGGCTGAGAGGAGGATGCTGTCCAGGCTTCAGTCCATCTTGGATAATGTCTCACACCCTCTCTACGACACACTGGCCCAGCAGAGGAGCACCTTCAGCAGAAGACTCCTCTCACCCAGATGCACCACAGAGCGCCACAGGAAGTCCTTCCTGCCTGTGGTCATTAAACTTTACAACGCCTCCCTCAGAGAGTCACACACCCCCTCTCTGTAATCATCTCATCTCAAACATAGACAATCACCTCTCTTTTTTATTTCACTATAATCATCTCAACATAGACAATCATCTCTCTTTTTATTGCACTATTTGCACATTAACACTTATTTCATATTTCATATTTTATTTATTATTACTGTTTTTATTTTTGTTTTTATTATATATGTAAATAGTCGGGATAATATATGTTCTTTGTATATGTTGTTTGTATACCTGGAGTGGTAACAAAAATAATTTCCCCCTGGGATTATTAAAGTATTTCTGATTCTGATTCTGATTAAATGCATCAATCTGGTGCACTTTGAAAAGAAATTCAGAGGTTAGACTTGATTATTCTTATCTATGGATGGACATATTTGTGCTGTAGCCTGAGCTATTTTGCAGTTCAGAATTTTAACTATGCACACACAGGTGGAATAGTTTTTTCTTCATATTTTTGCATTAATGTCCCTGGGAAGCATACCAGTAGAAATATATATTCATATTTGTAAGTGGGATATATATAAGTAAGTGGGATTGTCTGGAATCTGGCAATATAATAACCATTATGGTGGGATACACTGGCTAAGCAATTTACAAAAATGTCTGTGCTGACATAAATAGTTTACATGAGAATACATTATAATTTGTGCCCAAAGTTGGAGACCATGTAGAAATGTTGTTTTAATTTCAAAACCGGCTTACCCGGGAAACGCTTGTTGTACCGATGCATGTGTTGAGTGAAGAGTTTGTGAGATATTTCACAGAGAGTAATGGGTGTGCAGAGACTTATGCAGAATGCAAATATGATAACATTTCATGTAAGTTCAATGTTAATTTTCTCGCAAACCATTTGTCACAGCAAGGGGGTTAACACTTTTGCATGCACTATATCCGTGTCACATTCTCATTAGGGGCTGAGTCCCCTTAAAGGTCTGATCCTAGAATTGCCCCTGCTGCTACTTCATCCTTGTACTCCACTACACCTCAGAGGGAAATGTTGTAATGTTTACTGCACTACATTTATCTGACAGCTTTTGCTTTATTGCTTCAGGCTGGGCTTGGTTCTTCAACAGCTCAGTGAGTATCGGATACAATTAAAACTATTGAGGAAATATTTTCCTTTGACATTGGTCCAGTATTAAAAGAGATCGCTGCAGTCGGCAAACAAGCTTTTTACAGTAAGTTAATAGGACAATTGTGCAGCTTGTATTCACGTTCATAAAAGAGCTCGTTTTTCCACTGACAGGCTCAGGTTAATACTAAAAGTGTCTGACAACATTATGGAAAGGATTTCAAAGTAGGTTGACCTTTCTGTTAAAGAGTAATATCCTTTTTTTAAACTTAAAAAGTCAGCGAAATTGCGTTCGCTAAACCCATAAAAAAGAGTATGTACTTCCATGTAAATAAACAGTAATTTTAGCATCATAAAATATGGACATTCTAGAACATCTCTGAGCTCTGAGCACCACTTGCTCTGGCTGAGCCTGCATGTGTAGGGTGCACGACTATACGTTTGGTCAGTGCTTTCTTTCATTCCAATTTCGGGTTTGTCAGTCACAGTAAAAACCGGGGACATTTCCGGGGTCAGCCCCAGCCGGGGACAGGTCACCGAAACCGGGGACACTCCCCGGAAACCAGGGACGTCTGGTCACCCTAGACTACAACCATCTGCTCCAGATCTACCTACTGTATGGCTGGCTACAGACTACAACCATCTGCAAGTTTTGTTTGTAGTGAACATCATCAACAGCTGCACTAAAAGTCTCTTGCGGTCATATGGGACTCGGTTGTTCTCCATACTGCATCATACGCTATATTATTTTTCTGTTTTGTTATATTAGTACAGACAACACTAAGTATCATTACTTAATCACAGTATGTATTATTCTGGTGTACACTGTTGACATGACTCCATGCTATCGATTATACATTACACTACCTCATAACTTTGCCTTAATTGCTCTTGTATAGTTAATTTATATTCTACTAGTTGTATATACCTCCTATTTAATTTAATTATTATAATTAATTATGTTGCAATACCTGAATCATCCCTCTTGTGAACACCAGGCTTATCTTATCTTTATTTTAGGTCATATCATAACCCTACACTGTAAATCCGAATTCGCTAACTCAACCTAAATTTTTTTTGGAAACGGCTTGCACTCAAAACTTTTAATTTAGTACAGTATGGTAACATTAAAGTTTTGAGTACACTAAACATAAAATAAATGTATCACATGAGTGTTATCTGAAAGGAAATTTATGTCAGTTTAACATATTTCTTTTAGTCATGCAACACAAATAATTAGTGTTTACTTAACATATAATTCTACGTTATATTAACATAGAATGATCAGGTTGCTTAATGAGTATTTATATGTTTATTAAACACAAAAAGTGATGTGTCATAACTTGTTAATTTAATGTACAAACAACAATTAAGTTGTAATTTTAAAGTCAAATTAACATAATTAGTTTCATTATTCAACTATATCCCAACTTGCTCACTCTACTCAAATATTTTTTGGAAACAGCTTGCACACAAAACTTTTAATTTAGTACAGCATGGTAACATTAAAGTTTTGAGTACACTAGACATAGAATAAATGTGTCACAATGAGTGTTATCTGAAAGGAAATTTATGTCAGTTTAACATAATTTTTTTAGTCATGCAACAACAATAATTAGTGTTTTCTTAACATATAATTCTACGTTATGTTAACATAGAATGATCAAGTTGCTTAATGTGTATTTTTATGTTTATTAAACACAAAACATTATGTGTCATAACTTGTTAACTTTAAGTACAAACAACAATTAAACAGTTAAAATAACATAACCACATCTATAGCAGAGATTGCATGAGTGTTTGGGTGTGGCCGCCCAAGGGCCCCATGCAAAATACAGGTCCCTCTAAAGCCGCTGATCTTGCATCACTTTACACAAAAGGACCACTAGTGAAGTGACACACCACAGCTTAATGGCTGAAGGAAGCCTATTACTGCTCAAAGTCTAATGCTGCAATACTCCAGCTCTTATCAAACGTAACAGTCACTTAACTCATGGTTACAAATGTAAACCAGCAAAATAATGACAACTACCAGGCAACAAAAATTGTAAGCAGACACGTTTAATAAACGGAATTAATTTGTATTTCGAACAAACTGCAAACTTTTCAGCAAATTTTAACACAACTCTATTTACCGCCTTGCATCATGGGAATTGACCAGCCAATGAACCAATTGCACCTGACTGCAGTACGCAGATCGGGGTTGGGCTAAATGTGGCCGGAGCTAAATGTTTGACTTTTGAAAAGTACTTTCCATTTCAATTTGAGAAGAGTGAAATGCCAAATTCACAATTCACAAGCCGTTGACAGGTAGTCCCTCCGCCGGTGGCACTAGTGCTTTCTTGTTTGCCACAACACGCGTTATATTTTAGTTGAAATTTGAATAGGCTACATCACTTATCTGCGGTGTATAATTAATTTATTGTGTCCATGCTTTAACTTTGCTGTGAAACACACACACCCGCTTTTTTTTCAACTGATAACTTAACTTATATACCCAAGTTCAATCAACACATACATATGTGACAAAAAATTAAAATAGTCGACCCAATGAATAAATGCAAGTTTAACTTTCAAAAACTCATAAAGTTGAGTTCAAAATTCACAACTTGTATAAACTCGTTCAGTTAAAAATAAGAAATAAGTGGCCATAACTAAATGGGTCTGTACTTTTTTACAGTGTAGCTTTCACCCATTATTTCCTCCAGGTGGTCAGATCTAGAATACCGATAATAATAATAATAATAATAATAATAATACCTGCTGGTAGCAGGGCCAACCCATAGCGGTCTCCTCTCCTCAGTTTTGTCCTCTTCAGCTAGTCTTTCTGTGCTGGAGACCAGAGTGAAAGCTCTATTTTAAGGGTCTTTATGTGGTTTGGAGTTTGGTTTCATTTCTGTTTTCGTGTTTTTACTTTCAGATGAGTCTTATTTTACCATTTACTTATCACTTTCAATTATTTTGGAGCTCTGCTTTTACTACTAAAGCATACTAAACCTCTCCTGCTGTTGCAGCTACACATTAAAAGCTTTACACTGGTGAACCGGGGGGGGGACTGAGCTTTTATTGTGAAAAAAACCTATGAGGTAGGACAACTGATTCAAACGGTTTTATAACATGATTGATGTTGAATTATTTTATTGATACAGTGGCACCAATATTGTGATAATGTTGTATTTCTGAGCCAGAGTTACTGTATTCCTTTTTTTCCCTTTCTGGCAGTTGCACAGAAATTCTATGCTGTCCATTGAGCTTAACAATATATGCCATTTTAACAGTAAATTTGAATGTTGTATCAAATCAAACATAACACAAATTGTATGTATCATTTCTATTCAAACATTTTAAAGTAGACAAACAAAGAAATGGAATTAACATTGCTTTGACTAGTTAAAACTAATTATGTGTACTAAAACATAATACGTTGGTAAAAACAAAACTTTGTGGCAGTTTTATGGTAAAACAGCACAAAATATTTGTGTTCAGCATAACTCTGGAACTTATGTTGTAATTATGTGTTTTTGTTGTGTTAAGTGAACACAATATTTTCATTTTGTTGAACATGAAAGTGACCGCTTGTCATATGAACATAAAAATATTGAGTACATATTTTGACAACCATTTTTTAGGTTTACTTAACTATATAAATATATGCTAAGTGAACAGTATATGTGTTGTTAATTGGCCTTGAACTAATTATGTGATGTTGATGTTATACATTTAAGTAGAATAAACTCAAAAGTCAAAAATTGTTGACTTAACATAAAAAAATTATGTCAACCTCACATGGGATGATTTTTTGTGTCAAATGAACATGAAGTTTTTATGTTGTTTTGACAATCCTGAACATTTGTGTGGACGTAACATTACAATTTTGTGTCATGGATGCATTGGGGTTTACAATGTATTTTCGGGGTATTTTTGCTATCAATCCATAGTGTTACATCCAAGATTGATACACTGTATGTAATTAATGTAAATAGTTTGTCCTTTATATGAGTTATAATGTTCAATTTGTTTATTTTTGCACTGGATGACTCCAAATATATAGAACTGTTTTTGACAACACAAATGCTTGTGTGGCATTGCTGTGTGTGATATCAATATATATATCTATGAGATTAATGTTCTGTTTTATTTATTTATTTGTCTTTATGGTCCTACAACTTTTTAAACATTCAAGTGACCTCACTGCAGCACAAATATTCTAATAGCCCAGTTTTTCCTGAAAAAAAAATGATGTTCATAGATTGACTGTGGACAACAGGGTTGATGTTTTACAAGCTTTCATAGAAAATAAAACCAGATGGACCAGAAGTTGTCAAAAATCCTTTAGGGCTCTGGGATATTTGCAATGGCAATGTACCGCAGACCTTGCGGCTCACATCTCTCGATATTTCATAACGTTTGCCTCCCCACCGTTACAATTTGGCTCCCACTTTCACACGCTCCCTGGGTCGTTGGGGGTGACTGGCATCAGGGGCGCCTGGCGCCGGGAGGCTTGGACCCCATCATAACTGCTTGCAGTTCTAGTTAGGGCCCAAGCACGAAAGTGCGAAGGAACCTATTGTTTTTGTAAGCATTATTATTCCGCGACGTCACTCGCATTTTTGAAGGTCTTAGCATGCTGGAAAACTCACAAAAATGTGCACACGTCAGACCTGGCAAAAACTACAAAGTTATGTAGTGATCGGACTCGAGCATTGTCAGGGGGCTCCATAGCGCCATCTAACAAGCTTCGGAATTCTGAAAAAAATGAGACCTTAATATACCAAATTTTGAGGGAACATAGTTCTCATCTTGAAGTCCATGGAGCATTTTTTAAAAAAAATTTCCACTTGACAGTAAGTCGGCCATCTTGGTTTTCGTGAGAAATTATTCATTTTACGAACAGGTGTTTGAGGACTTTAGGATGCACGAAAACTCTCGAAGTTGTGCAGCCATGTGCAGAATAGAAAATTCTTTGATCTGAGTTCACATTTAGGCTTGAGAGTGGTATGGTTGCTCTATAACGCCCCCTAATTGGTTTTAGCCCTTGGGCACATTTTTGACGACCTCAATATATACGAAAACTCACAAAAAATTGTTTTTAAAGATTATTTTTGGGGATTTTCCCTCTATTATAGAGTGACAGTGGATAGACATGAAAGGGGGAGAGAGATGGGGCATGGATTCGAACCTGCACCGCTGCAGGACTCAGCCAACATGGGACACACACTCATACTGGATGAGCTAGAGGAAAACTCACAAAAGTTGGCGCCCACATAAACACCTGGGAGCTTTGCGATTTGGCCCGTACCTGTAAGCGGGCTCCATAGCGCCCCCTAAGGTGTGGAAGGGCTTAACTTGGACATAGTTGCTCTGATCTTCACCAGATTTAATGCAGATATTGCTCTAATCATTAAGGACATATTTCCCATTTACCTTCATTAGCTCTGCCCAACCGGAAGGCGGCCATTATTAATTTATGCATTTTTCATGTGTTTTACATTCGTTCGAACTAGTCCTTGAAAAGGTTGTTCCTCATGGCCGGTTTAGCATCTGTGCCAAACTTGGCGGCAATCGGCCATTAGATGGCGCTGTTTTAATATTTTTTTCAATAATCGGCAAAATATCGATATATGGGAAACCTACTTTGTCTATCTGCGCCTGGGGCGTGAGTCCAATCGGCACGAAAACTTGCATATAGACTCGGAGGACCCTCATGACAAAAAGTTATCAAAAAAATGTTGATATCTAAAACAATGAGCAAGTTATAGAGCATCAACTTCCTGTAGGTAGGTGTCGAAACAAACAGGAACGGTTGTATCTTGACAACGGCTATTCCGATACACACAACTTAAAACAGTTGTTCCTCATGTGCCAGTGACGATGTGTGCCAAAATATGGCGTCAGTCTGCTTTTAGATGGCGCGGTTTTCATTTTTCTAATTAATTAGCAAAATCTCTATATGCGAAATCTACTTTTAGGTGGCTGTCGAAACAGGAACAGTTGTATCTTGGCAAAAGTTATTCCTAGGAATCTGGTTTAGTTACTGAGTTTACCTTTCTGAAGTCTGTACAAAACCTAGGTGATTTATCAGGCTTTGGGACCAAAATACACGGAGAGGACCAACTAGAAAATGACGGGAGAGCAATATTATTTTCCAGCATGTAAGCAACTTCAGAGTCCAGATGTTTAAGTTTCTCTGGAGACATACGGTAAAAACGCTGTTTAATTGGTTGTGCATCTCCGACATCAACATCATGTTCGATCCAATTTGTGCATGTAGGAACATCGCCAAACAGACACAGATATTGCTGTATCAGACCAGACAACTCATCATGCTTAGACTCAGTTAAATGCACCAACAGACTATCAAGGTTACAAAGTGTCTCCGAATTTTTTAGACGACCATACAACAAACTGTCATCTGGTTCCGGCACTCCATCTATGCCCTGTGATTCAGACACCGAACTCACAAGCAAAACAGGATGCACCTTGTCACTCACTGACTGGCTTACATCAGCCTCACGTCTATAATAGGGCTTGAGAAGGTTGACATGACATAACTGTGTTGACTTTTTCCGACCTGGTGTAGCAATGATGTAATTGAGGTCAGACCTGCGCTCAACAACTGTATAAGGACTAGCATATTTAGCCTGAAACGGCAAGCTCACAACAGGCGACAGAGCAAGAACTTGATTCCCTGGACTAAGCTCATCTTACTCTGTGACACTTGCAAGTTCTCCCTCGCCATTTCACCTGCAATAAACAAACGATGCCTAAAGTCATTGACAAAATCAACCAAATTTCTCGGCGGATCGGCCTCCACCAAGCCATCCTTTAAAACAGCCAAGGGCCCACGCACTTTGTGTCCAAAAACCAAGTCATTAGGACTAAACCCAGTACTCGCCTGAACAGCATCTCTTGCAGCCAGTAAAAGCCAAGGAAGACCCCCCTCCCAGTCTCTATCCAGCTCTGTGCAGTATGCACGCAGGAGAGACTTCAGAGTCTGATGGAATCTTTCCAAGGCCCCCTGACTCTGTGCATGATAGGCTGATGACTGGTTATGATGGACATGCAACAACTTCAAAACTTGACCAAACATGTGCGAAGAGAAATTGGACCCCTGATCACTCTGGATGACCTTCAGAATGCCAAAGACCGAAATAAACTGACTTAGTGCTTTCACCACCGCCTTAATGGTAATAGCCCTCAACGGATAAGCAGCAGGATACCGAGTGTTTTGACACATCACAGTTAGTAGGTACTTACAGCCAGACTTAGAGCACGGCAACGGACCCACACAGTCCACAATCAGATGCTCAAATGTTTCATTTACAAGGTTGTAATGGAGCAGGTTTAACAGACTGATTTGGCTTACCCATTAGCTGACACACATGACATGTCTTAATGTATGTTGCAACATCTTTCTTCACCCGTGGCCAAAAAAAATGCCTCAAGATGTTAAGATAAGTCTTCCTCACACCAAAGTGCCCACTTTCATCATGAGTGACTTTTATGACAAGAGGACGAAATCTAGTCGGTACCACCAACTGAACAACAGCATCTCCAACAAAGTCAGTACCCAGAGTCAACCACTTCCTAAACAACAAGTCATTTTATACAAAATACTCACGTGCTACACTGGTAATCTCCTTAGCAGATGCAACACAATCAAACATTACTTTAAGGGAAGAGTCACCCTGCTGTTCCTGTAACAACTCAGTAAATGACACAGATAGCGGAAAATCTGACAGTGATGGAGCCAGAAACTCAACTTCACCCCCATCAGGTTCCCTCACAAACTCATCATTACTCATAGCTTGTGTACTTACACAGGCTGAGAAAACTCTAGGCAAGTCAGCGGCAATATGGTCAACAACAGACTCAACTGGGCAAGATGTAACTACTGGCAAAGGGGGAGAATCAGCCTAAATACGGCCACCAGCCAGTCCGTTACCCAGAATGAAATTAATCCCCTCAGTGGGCAATGCCAGACGCACACCCACGGCTACCTCGCCCCTCACCAGCTCACAGTCCAGGACCAACTTATATAATGGTATGGGCAAAACAGTTAAACCCATGCCACGACTAAGTATACAGTCGCCCGTATCAGTGTCTTCTGACAGCGGCAGCACAGATCCCACAATGTAGGAGTCAAAGGCCCCTGTGTCCCTCAGGATTTTTACTGGCACCTTAGCCCCACTTCCCACCAGTGACATAAAGCCATCTTTATGAAAGGAGCATAGGCTGCCAAGACATCTGGTTCAAGCTCTGTAGTAAGCAACTCAGATACACAGTCCACAATAACCGGCACACCGGCTGCCACAGGCTTAACCTTCGATATTCCAGGTTTGTTTCTAAAATGCAGCAGCAGACAATCAGCCTTCCAATGACCCTTTTCATGACAGTAGTTACAGTTAGTGTGGACAGCATCACCTCGCGATACTGCCTCCGATTTTGGCGCACCAGCTCTGCATGAACGCCCACGCATTGTAGTCCGCTCTCTAAAACCTCCTTCATGAAGCAACAAGTACTCATATGCTGACGCAGCCGCACCCGCCGCCGTGACACACTACTTCTCACTCAACATATGTTGCAATGTAACCAGGAAGCATGTCATTGAATTGCTCCAAAACAACAAGATCCTCAAAAGTAGTGACTTCCAGCGCAGCCAATCAACGTTTAAAATGACCATTCAGACCTTGAGCAAACTCCATATAAGTTTGACCACTACGTCTCTCCCAGGACCTGAAACGTTGGCGATACGCTTCTGGTACTAGCTCATATGCTTTTAAAACAGCAGACTTGATAGTCACATAGCCTGAGCTATCCTCTGCACTCAATGATGAATAAGCTTCCTGCGCCCATTCCGTCAGCACACATTGAAGCATCAACGCACAATCTTCATCAAGCCAACCCCTAGCCCTAGCAACACGCTCAAACAACAAAAAAAACGTATTGGGATCTTTCTTATTAAACGGTGGCAGTAGTCGTAAATGATTAATATCAAAGGAACGCACAACTCCAGACAACTGCACGCTCTGAGCTCCACTGGACCCCTCACCTTCAGTTGCTAAAGATAAACGGTGCCCTTCCAGATCCAATTTGGCCTGCTCTATTTCTTGCCGAATCCTCTCCACCTTAATCTGCTTTTTCATTTGCAATTCATGTTTTCATCTGTCATGCTCAAGCTGAAGCAACAACAGCTCCTTCTGTTGATCAAACAATAAGCCCAGAGTCTGAACAAACACACCCACGGAAACCGCAGAGACTGGAGAATCATCGTCCATGTCCACAGCCAACTCAATTCAGACTTCAAAGCCACCCTAATGGTCTCTTTAAGGCGTTTGTCACTTACCACTACCGAGAAGTGTTCCGCAGTCTTCAGAAACTGCTTCTTAGTACAACACCCTTACGCCTCTTCAGACGGAACGCATATATTTAAACGCATCACACTCCACCACACTACAACAAACTACAACCGGCAAAACAAAACCACAGCAACAGACCCAGCAAGACGGTGCAACTTTCCCATGCGCATTAAGAGGACTAACCCTCACCCGGTATGGAGCTTCCCCGCTATCTAGATCAACCCAGCTAACTAACTCAACGCTAGTCTTCATGCAGCTACTTGCGGTGGGTACTTATGCACTAACGACTGCTGGCTAGGGAGAGCAACTAGCACACTAGCAACCCTCCGAAAACCACAGACATGCTCCCAAGCCAAAAGCTTCACCCACGATCGCCACAACACTATCAAGGATCAGGACAACAAGCCCAAAAGTGCTACAGCCTACAAGAGAAAACTCCACCCACAATAATCAACAAGCACACAAGGACCCATACCAGCCACCTGGACCACCTGTCGCCTGTAGCCACAACAAACAATTTGCAAAAAAAACAAGACACCAACAAAGTCAATACAAATGCCAGAAAACAAGGCCTCACCTACCCTGCTCAACCAGGCAAACCAACGTATAGCACCACAGCACTACCCCAAATGAACAAACGAACGAGCAAACAATAACCAAAGCAAAACAAAAGCTTCTTACCAGTTCGACGGGCTGCCACGCTCCCAACAAACTAAACTACAACACACACAAACCAAACACAAAGACCGGCACAAGACCCCATTTTGTCACAACCTGGCTCAAGGGCCATGACAAAAGAAGGAATGAGGCATCATATATGATCAAAAGTGATTTATTTAACAAAAGAATAAACTAAACATATCTTTTGTAATGAGCAAAGTGTGTCTCTGTAACTTAAATAAACTCAAAACAAGATGTGGCAGGCAGGATGATCAGGCCATGGTTGATGTCTGGATTGCAGTGAAGAGAGAGCCTGTAGTCTGACCAGGTGGAGCTTTATCAGCTCACAGCTCCCAGGTGCACCAGATCTGCAATCAACTCAAAACAAAAATGGGTAAGAGTCCCATCATAGAGCCCACAGTGTAGAGCATGAGTCCCATCTGCACAAAACTGTACACTTAGACTCGGTGGACCTTCATGACAAAAAATTATCAAACGAACTTTGATAGCTAACACAATGCGCAAGTTACAGAGGACCAACTTCCTGTAGGGGGCTGTCTAAACAGGAAGTTGCGTATCTTACCAAGATTTATTCCGATTGACACCAAACATGACACAGTTGTTCCGCATAGGGGCTTGAGCATACATGCCAAATTTAGAGTGAATCGGCCATTAGATGGTGCTGTTAGAATTTTTTTTATTAATTAGCCACATCGCGATATATGGGAAACATACTTTGTCTAACTCCTCCTGGGCCGCGAGTCCAATCTGCACGAAAACTTGGATATAGACTCGGTGGACTCTCCTGACTAAAAGTTATCAAAAGAATTTTGATAGCTAAAACAATGCGCAAGTTATGGAGGAACAACTTCCTGTAGGTAGCTGTTAAAACATAAACGGTTGTATCTTGGCAAAAGTTATTCCGATTTATATGAAACTTAGAATGTGTGGTCTACATGTGATGTTGCGTCTGCCAGTACCCCCGACTGCAAGAAGGCGAGGGCCCATTCATCGCTACTTGCAGCTTTAATTCTTTTTTAGTTTTTCACAATTACATTATTATCAGACTTGCCAACGTTCTTGGTTTGTGCCACTGCTGACTGCCCTCTGCACACAGGTGAGTACAGGGGGAACCAATAGGATTTTGAGTTGGGAGTAATGTACTGACTTGAACAACACAACACTGGTCCATGCACACAGTGCAGCTGTGATGCAGCTCAACAGGGGTACTTCAGTCACACCTGGAAGAAGAGAAACTGAAACTAAATACTGTATTAATTAAAAAAAGAACTGCTATTAAAGGAGAAAGTAAGAAAGCATATTATAGATCTGTTTTTATTATAGTGATGAAATTTTACTTAACGTTACAACTTAACTATTACAACGTTAATAACATTAAAAGAAATAGATATAAACCATGATAAGAGCCGGTGAATAAATGTTGATTAAAACAGAGGTTATAGGGCTAAAAATACCAATAATAACAAAGCTGTATACAGCTTCTCTGCTACAGCCCGACTGGCAGAAAAAATCGTGCTGTGATCACAGAAGATGCTTCCCATTGAAATACATTAGTTTAAAAAACATGGTGACCATCACGAGAAAAACGAGATAAACGTGTCTGTGTACACGAATCAATAGATTAAATTACGTGAACATTTCACGAACTGCCGTGAGACTGGGTTGTAATGTTACATCTGCTGAGTCAACACACATGAAGGCATGATTTACTCTTGCCTCCACCTTTGTGTCTTTTCTTTGTGCAATTAACCTCTTTAAATGAGCCTGCTTATGTCAGTTATACATTTATGCATTTTAGTCATTTGATTGGGGCCTCATGTATAAAGTTGCGTACACACAAAAGGTTACGTAAGCGTTTTTCACGCACACGGTGTGATGTATAAAAAGGCCGTGAGAATGTTCAGGCTGTCTGCAAAGTCTTATCTGGCTCTGTAACATTGCAAATTCAAACTGAAAAGTGCAGAAACTCACCAATTATTTCAAAATAAAGTTTTCACTCCAGTTACTGTCATATGTCTATGATGTTTTCTATGGAAAAAACAATATCCGCTGATACTCCGTAAAAGTTTGATCATTTATGTGGCTGTTTCACATCAAAAGGCCAAATCCCCAACAGAAATCTATTAACAGTTTAATTTGACTACTTAATAACTTCTGTTTAACATAAGGGTGTCAAATAAATGAAAAATCCACTTAGGTAATACATACTATCACCCTCTGTATATAGTGATATTGTGTGCACGCGTCTTTTTTCCCCCAGATAAAATATCTTACTCACTGTGCAACAAGATCGGCACGGAAAAATGCAACCATCTCTGTGAGCCTTTACAGTTGCTGATGCTCACAGACATCCATGACGCACAGGAGGCATGATGTACATCTCCCTAGGAAGGTGTGGCCTATAAGAGGATGCGGAAAAGATGATGCTACCTACTTGATGCGCAATGGCAGCTTTGGCACTGCTGGAAGACATTGCAAGTGGTAGAATTGGTAGAGTGTGTATTTAGAGACCACATTGATTTGCTGGCCCACAGTGACTTATGAGTTGATTCAGGCTGCCAAGAGCTACCCTGTTGGTACTCTGCGCTGAGCATGGGCCGGCTTTAGAATGAGAGATAGCAAGGAAGCAGGCATTACCAGTCCCCTTGCAAGTCCTAACCACATTCGGGTTTCTTGCAACAGGGGCTTTTCAGAGAGAGCTGGGTGACAGGTCGGGTATTTCACAACCATCCCTAAGCCGTGCTATGCCAGCCGTATGGGACGGTCTCATCCATATGTCACCCAAGTATACAATTTCCCTTCACTGTGGGTAAGCAGACCAACATTAAAGTGAAATTTGCAGCAATGAGTCGACTGCTCCACTGACCGAGTCAGACAAGGAATTTGCCATGAATGAATTTTACTACTATAGGGCAGCTGAAAGGCCGTTTGGTGCTGCTTGGACTGAACTGGTGCTCTATAGTCCACAGAAGGTTTGACGCAGTGTGCTGCACAATGTGGCGACACAGGCAGAGATTGATGAACCCGACACGGGCACCCAAAATATTGGCCGAATGCAGTAGCTATATGGTGCCGTTTAGATATAATACACAGAATGGGAAAAAGTTGCAAGAGACTTGGCATATACCTTTTAACCAGTTCTTTTAATGTTTTACATATGGTAGTAAGAACATCATGTACGCTTCTTAATTATGCAACTATTTCTTTTTTGTATTTACAATGTCATTCTGTGATTGCAGCACAGCATCGGCAAGTGTTAGGATTTGCAGTGTTTTTCCTACTCCTCTGTTTGTGTCCCCTGTCTGTTTTCTGTATGAGGCTGGGCGTGGCCATCCAACCTGGTCTCACGCCAGTTCATGAAATGGTAACGTTATTTTGATTTATTGATTCGTGTACAGGTCATGATTTTCTCGTTTATTTTGTGTACAGGTCACGATTTTCGAACGTGACCATTTCACGAACTGCCATGACACTGGGCTGCTCTGGGGGACGCAACAACGGGGAAATGAAACGCCACAACGGGGAAATGAAACGCCACACGCCGGCGACAACAATGGGACGGGCCGCCACATGCAGGACACGATCTCCGTGCAGGGACACGATCCGCGGTCTCTGTGGCATGCAACAACGGGGACATGAAACGCCAAACGCCGGCCACAATAACGGCCTACAAAGAATATGTGAGCTCCTACAAAGAAGCTCTTTCCAAAGTCAAGACAAATTATTACACCACCCTCATCGGCAACCAGCAGAACCAACCCAGAATTTAGTTTTCCACTATTAACCACCTGCTACGGCAACCCAGTCTCACGGCAGTTTGTGTAAATGTCACGTTATTTTATTATATCTATTGATACGTGTTCACAGGGACGTTTTTCTTGTTTTTTACATGGTGGCCAGCACAAAATACCCTACGGGGAAAGGGTGCCTCACACTCCGGGAGACGGCTGCGGGAGACGGCCGTGGGGGACGGCCGCGGGGAATGGCCGCTGGGGACGCGCCACAATAACGGGATGGCGGAGGTTGGGTTTAGGAAAAACACTACAGGGAAAGGGCGCCGCACACGCCAGGAGATGGCCGCGGGGGACGGCCGCTGGGGACGTGCCACAATAACGGGATGGCGGAGGTTGGGTTTAGGAAAAACAGGGAAAGGGTGCCTCACACGCCGGGAGTCAGCCGCTGGGGACGCGCGACATGTGCAGGACGGTTGGAAGACTACGGGAAACAAAACGCCACACGCGGGACGCGATCCCCGCTTGCCCAGGTGAAAGTCCTGTGTTATATGACCCATCCACCACCAGCCTCCCTATGTGGATTTTCTGCTTTTTATACTACTCCCTACCATTTTCGTGCTGTGACCACGAAATGTGCTTCCCATTGAAATACATTACGTCACATTTTCGTGCTGGCCACCACGTAAAAAAAAACGAGAAAAACGTCCCCGTGAACACGTATGAATAGATTAAAAATAACGTGACATTAGGGGCTTTCCGACCAGATATACTTGTACTTTTTAGAGGAAAAGTACACTTCTAAGCAGTTCTAAGAACTACTCTCCCCCAAAATCTTTTTTTCTGTTTACATTCCCACTGGCCAAGTGGCCATAGGGACTGGTAGGAGGGGTAAGGGAGTGACGCAAGCACGGCAACTAGACCACTAGCAAGTCACTAGACCTTAGCGCCACATACAACAACAACAACGCAGCAGCATGGAGGAGGCCGTACATGGCCAGCAGTGCCTGCACCTCCGTATCAGTCCACTTTTCCGAGTTCCAACATTTTTTTTTTTTAAAATAACTTATCCGAGTTCCGCATTCCGTCCATTCTCATAGTAATTCACATAATGTTTAGCTCTACACAGACGGGGCTTTATTATACTCGGAACAGACTCCGCCTAGACCCAGAATAGGTGACTGTGCACTGGATACAGAGCACCGCGAGCTGCCGGTCATGGTGCTCCGTCAGGTCAGCGTAGTTGGTGGTCTAGTTACCCCAGAATAGGTGACTGTGCGCTGGATACAGAGCACCGCGAGCTGCCGGTCATGGTGCTCCGTCAGGTCAGCAGTAGATGGTGGTCAGTTAAACTTCTCATCTCCAATGCTGTAGTATTTGTGAGAAGTGGCGCTGTCCTGAGTTGAAAGATATTATATTATTATTATCAAGTTAATAATGTGTTTGTATCACCACTGTCCATTTCCTAAGGTTCTGAAATGGAGGGCATGCGCCCGTGAGCACCCACGAAGGAAAACATAAATCGGCGCCTATGTGTGCGTGACGGCTGGCGAGCCGCAGGACACGCTTGTGGAGTTTAACTCCGAAAAGACAGTTAACCACAGGTTCCCATTAATCTTATGATGGACATATGTTGTGATATTTAAACAAACGAACCGTTAACGGCGAAATAAAAGCCTCTTATTTATGAGAGCGGTCTGAGAGACCTCCAGCTTACAGCGAGGTGTCTGAGCATGTGTGGCCGAGCGACGAGCTAGAGAACTTTGAAGCAAATTGAAGTCAATTCGGCATCAATTTTCGCAAGACTGCCTATATTCGAAATCTAAACAGTTAATTTCTCGCCTAAAACATTGTCAGAAGTGAATTTAATGATGAATAAGATGGTGAAAATTGTAAAAAATGTCCCGTTGTTGTTTCTTGCTCTGTCTGAAAGTTCCGAGTTGGCAGTGGGCGTGGCTTATAAGTTCGACCCATCAAGTACACCTAGGAAAGGGGAAAAGGGAAAAGACCCTGCTCTGAAGTAGGAGCTAAAAAAGTACGCTACTGAGGCCAGAGGAACTAAAAAAAAAACCAAATCTTTCCTGTCGGAACACGACGAAAAATGTGTATTAGGAACGTTTAGTTCTAAGAACTGCAAAAATCCCTCCGGTCGGAAAGCCCCTAGTTACACGAACTGCCATGAGACCGGGCTGGCTAAGGCCCATTGACACCCACCAACCTCCGGTTGAACCTGATTGTTGCATCAAGTTCCTGGATTTCTTTCAGGTCAAAGTGGATCTTATCCATCAGCAACTCCTGGTGTGCTCCCTGGATCCAATACTTTGAGCCCTGGTCAAAGCAGGTCTGCCTGTCCTGTGTCCCATCATGGTGGATGTCATCAACTGCTCCTTGGAATCTGGCATAGTACCCACCTACTTTAAAACTGCCTCAGTCTCTCCTATCCTCAAGAAGCCAGGTTCGGATCCGGAGGATGCAAACAACTACCGGCCAATCTCAAAGTAAAATCCTGGAAAAAGCAGTTGCCGCCCAAGACCATCAGTATATGCCCAACCATGAGCTCTATAAACCATTTTATAGAGCGATTCAGACCGTATCATAGTACAGAATCGCCCTCATCAAACTCACAAACGATCTACTCACCACTGCTGACTCTGGACACATTGCATACTCATTGTCCTCAAACTCTCCGCAGCCTTTGACACAATCTCCCATACCATTCTCCTCAACAGCCTATCCCATCACCTTGGTATCACTGGCACAGCTCTCTCCTGGTTTCAGTCTTACCTCTCACACAGGAAGCAATTTGTCACCATTAGCAACTCCTGATCCAGCTCCGGTCAACCAAGGCGTGCCTCAAGGCTCTGTGCTTGGACCCATGCTCTTCACCATCTACATCAGCCGTTGTCAACTGGCGGCCCGCGGGCCACATCCGGCCCGCCAAAGCGTTCAGTCTGGCCCGCAGAATAATCATGAATTTAGAAAATGTGAAGAGGAAAAAATGTGTTCTGTTATTTAGCATTTCAAGCATTTACAGCAGGTAACATTACACAGGTAGAGCACAAACCCAGCCCCTGTATTTGCATCTCTATTCACATGCCGGGATTCTGTACAGCGATGCCCGCACTCCACACACACACAGCTGAGCCGAGATGTGTGTATGTTAAAACACGCAGTACCTGACTGGGAACAATACAGAGAGGATTACCAATGGCTGCTGGGGCAGATGAACTCATTCTAGTCTCGTTACTGTAAGTAGGCTACAATAAAACCTTTGTGAGTAAAAAGTCAATACTTATTCACCTGTATAGACAGGCATAAACATGTAGAAAGCGATATTTCAATTTGTTCTGTCTGCTCAGTCCACTCTTATCCACCGCGCTGTTTTACGCTAACACAGCTCTACTCTGCAAATAGCGAATTTTTACAAACAAGCTAAAACAAAAGCTGTCTGTTTGTAGTCTAACTGTTTATCCACAGAGGTCAACCCAGCTTCTGAGCGTGTTGTTGCCCTGCTCACCTGGGGTATTGAGAAGACGGTCAGGGAGGCTCAACTACTACAGCCAGATCCAGGTAACGGAACTGCTAACCATTTATTTGTCCCTTATTCTGTCTGTACCCAGGTGTTGCAGTGGGCCCACACCACTCCCTTCGCCTGCCATCCGGCTGCCAGACGCACCATAACCCTGCTCAGGCACCACTTCCGGTGGCCTGGACCAGGACACCCAGGAATATGTGGCAGCTTGCACCACTCATCGGGCTCCAGCCGGTCTGCTCCGTCCACTGCCTGTTCCTGGGATACCATGGTCTCATATTGCCCTGGATTTTGTCACCGGCCTCCCTGTTTCTTCAGGTAAATCTGTCATCTTGACTATTGTGGACCGTTTTTCTAGAACAGCACACTCCGTGGCTCTTCCTAAGCTGCCTACAGCTTTGGAGACTGCTAATTTGCTTAAAGAAAAAAGAAAATGAAGAAAATTCCCAATGATATAGTATCAGATCATGGACCCCGATTCCCAAGTCTGGAGATCTTTTTGTAAGTCCCTATAGGACTTCGGTAAGCCTGTCCTCTGGTTATCACCCCCAAACCAACGGGCAGACGGAGAGAGCAAACCAGAGTCTGGAGGCTGCTCTCCATTGTTTGGCTGAATCGAACCCCTCCTCCTGGAGTACACACCTTACCTGGGTGAAGTACTCACACACAGTCTCTCAAGCTCAGTCACCCCTTTGAAGCCTCTCTAGGGTACCAGCCTCCACTGTTCCCTTCCCAAGAGACAGACATTGCTGTACCCCCTGTTACTGAGCATATCCACCATTGCAAGAGAGCCTGAAAGGAGACCCGCACAGCCTTAGAACGCACCCAGGAGACCTCTCAGCAATCTGCGAATAGACACAGGAACCCAGCCCCTCCCTACAAACCAGGTCAGTCAGTTTGGCTTTCTACCCAAAATATACCCCTGCTCGCTCTCGCTCTGCTCGCCTCACCAATATTGTCTATTTCCTGTGGAAAGGGTCATTAACCCCACTGCTGTCAAACTTACACTCCCTGTTAACATGAGGATTCATCCCACTTTCCATGTCTCAACCTCTTTGCTCTCTGCTTTTTGTGTCTGACTTGTCTGACTTTTTTATCTGCTTTTGACTACAGCCCTGCCACGCTTCACCTGCCTGCTTGCCCCCCCCCCAGCCTCATCCTGTTGTCCCCGATCTGCATCCAGACCACCACTCACTACCCAGACTACCTGTCTCTACACCCAGCTTCCCTTTTTGAATTTCTTTTTCATTTTTGCAATAAACCATTTAAACCAGACAGTCTGCATTGTGGGTTCAGCTCTGTTTCGAAGCGCAAGCTAAACAGTGAGGATACAACCAGTCTGGCGTCCCTCAGCAGCAGAGGCACGTGGCCCGGTGAATCCAGTATGCGCACTTTCCCCTTCCCTGGAGGTGCTGGCCTCACATGGGTCACCCCTCTCCTCCTCCTCGGGTTGGCCTGGGTCTCCCTCGCACCGGACTCCTCAGTTTCTACATTTTCTGACAATAAATTACATTACAACAGTTGGTTTAGGCTGCGTATTGTGCATAATTTATAATGACACTGAATGTATGTTTTTTTTTTTGTGTGTGTAACTAGTCTGTAAATTTGTCTGTTTAAGTCGTGGTGTATTTCATACTTACCAGGAGTAACCAACATGTCTGAGTTCCCCTCACATGCTGGCAGGATTCCTGAGATTACTACTACCACTGAGTAATTGCAGCCACCTTTTCATTCTGTGGCATGAGCGCCGGAGTTCCTGACCCCACACCTGTAGCTGCCACACTCAGGTGATGCGCTGACACGATTGGTTTCGACTTTAAAATCGGACCTTTTTTTCTGAACCTGCTGCATTCATAGTCCTAGTGACAATTTGCCACTCTGACAATTTTTTTTTGTTGCTCATACCTGATGAAAGACCTCCAAACAGAATATTCTTCCTCACCTCCACCGACATTATCAGCACCTTGATCTCAACAGCCTGAAGTTTTTCTTTTTCGCATTTTGCAGGATTAGCTATTGTGATTTGGATAAAAAATGACATCATGGGCCCATTTATAGTTATTTGCATAGTAATTTATGGGAGGAGGCAATGCGGGGTCAGTGGCTCTTTCACATGCGCTCAATTTCATGTTGATTGTGATGTATAAAGGAACCTGGTGTAGCCCAGTTTTGTGAAAAATTCCATACTCAGTCTTCAAGTCATGAGGCCCCTGGACTAGGTCAGGTGTGTTTAAGCAAGATTTCTGCTCATGTTCAAAACCGAATGAATTACATCTTTATTGATTATAAAATGAATTAAAGCTGCAAGCAGCGATAAACGGGCCCTTGCTCCTCTGCGCGCATCGGGCTTACCGGCGGTCGCTACTCCTTGCGACCGTGCATTTGCACGTCACTCAGACACTGAACACTCAATGAAAAGGGAACTCCCTGCTGAGTTCAATGATACCTCATACAAGACTCTACATCATACAGTTCATTAGCCGTGACAGGGGGCGTGGCCAAAGCATAGGGGTCGGGGCAAACCTTTACCAAATAAAAAGGAAGACTCGGCTGAGTTCAATGACACTTCACACAAGACTCTGCCTTAGATGGGTCAGCACTTATAAAAGGGGGCGTGGCTTAAGCATAGGGGGCGGGCCAAACCATCACCAATGAAGAAGGACGTCTCTGCTGAGTTCAGTGATACCTCACCTCAGTGATGCTAATAATGAAAGCTGCAAGCAGCGATGGACGGGCCCTCGCGCCTCTGCGCGTGTCGGGGTTACTGGCGGACGCCGCTCCTTGCGACCGTGCATTTGCGCGGCACTCAGATACTGCAAATCATCACCAATGAAAAGGGAACTCTCTGCCGAGTTCAACGATACCTCACACAAGACTCTACGTCATACAGTTCATTAGCTGTGAAAATAGGCGTGGCT
Source organism: Zingel zingel (assembly GCA_023566125.1). Taxonomy (NCBI): domain Eukaryota; kingdom Metazoa; phylum Chordata; class Actinopteri; order Perciformes; family Percidae; genus Zingel; species Zingel zingel. The sequence goes on along the minus strand of CM042317.1, from coordinate 3,245,418 downwards.
AACTTATAGGGGGCGGGTCAAACCATCACCAATTAAGAAGGAACTCTCTTCTGAGTTCAATGATACCTCACGCAAAACTCTACCTTAGATGGGTCAGCATTTATGAAAGGGGGCGTGGCTTAAACATAGAGAGTGGGCCAAACCATCACCAATGAAGAATGAAGTCTCTACTGAGTTCAATGATACCTCACACAAGGGTCAACCTTAAATGGTTCAAATGTTATGAAAGGGGACGTGGCTTAAGCATAGGGGGCGGGCCAAACCATCACCAATGAAGAAGGAACTCTCTGCTGAGTTCAATGACACCTCACACAAGACTCTACCTTAAACGGTTCAAATGGTATGAAAGGGGGAGTGGCCTGAGTACGTGGGCGTGGTTAAAGTATAGGGGGCTGCTCAGTATCACATGTCGACCACACATTATAGGTTTCATGTAAATCGGATGATGTTTGTCATATAAGGCATATTTCCTGTTGCCAGCGGGGGGGCGCTATGACCAATAGTAAATATTGGCCTGTAGATGTCCTCAAACCTGGACAAATTTCGTGCAGATATGACAACGTACACTTAAGTTACAACAATTTCTTTGTTCATCGCTAAACACTCAAAATGGCTGCCACGCCACGCCCACAACGTTTGACGAAAAGTTTTTCTTTTAATAACTTTTCATCTTTAATGTCTTAAGATGGCACAGACTGAATTTGAAGTTGATCGGATGAAATCTCTAAGAGGAGTTCGTTAAAGTACGACATGTGGAAATGGCCAAAATCGCACTAATTTGGAACTTTGAAATAAAAATGGTGGACTTCCTGTTGGGTTTAGGGTATGGCTCCAATGACGTTTTTTGTACATCTTGATATGTTACATATGTCTACCAACTTTCGTGAGTCTACGTTAAACGCATTGCAGGGGCTCAATTTTATTATCTTTGTAGGGGGCACCAGTGAGCCATTTTTGTGCGCCTATTCCCGAAACCCTTAAAATACGTACATTTTCAACAGACTTGATGCGCCCTCCAATTTTGGTGAGTTTTTGAATATGTTAAGTCACTCAAAAAGCTGGTGTCTCCTGAAACTTTGGTTATTCTGCAAAAAGAATAAGTTGCTTTAAAGATAATTCCGTTCCCTGTGATGCCTGTAAGTACAATTGTTTTGTGTGACAGAAACCGCTGTGACGTGGTTAGGACACATTTGCTGTGGAGAAGGCACAAGTTAGGACATTGTTGGTGAGGTCATTGCAGCCTGATTATTAGCATTTTCAAGATTATTAGCATTTTTAAGCCAAACATCTCTGGTGTGGTTTTGACGATCAGAAAAGTTATTTACATTAGCTATATACTGAAACAGGCTAATGATGTCAAGTGCGCTTCTGTGACGTTAGGTTGCGCGCAGTGGAGTCGGAGTGGCGAGTGCTGTCGCACAATTGTGGAACAGTGGAATTTGTGGCTGCCCAGGACTTTTCTAAAACATCTCACCCTCACCCATACACTGCGCTAAAATGACGTATTTAGCTGTCAAAATCCAAAACATTTCCTGGGGGGAGAAATCGTCAGACATCCATTATTTTGTTATTCAGCACCCCTGGTCAAAAATAGGTTCCCGCGTCTGAACTAGAGTAAATATTGGCATATCTTTTCAGCAATGCCAATAGCTGCGGGAGCTCAAAGGCATGAGAAGTGAAGCCATGGTTTCCGTCTTTCTATTGGACAGGTATGTTTTTGTTTTGTTTGTTTTTTTGTTAGTTTTTTTGGGAAGGGGGGCATTTGTTGTTTTCACAAATGTGCTGATGCAGGGTCTGCGTTTTTCTTCTTGTCATTATTTTGTAGTTATGACAAGGATCATTCGACGTCGACATCCACCTCTTCCTGCTGTGTCAACTATTGATTCACAGTCTCTCGCTGACCGGCGCGTAACTTTAGTGGCGTCGCCACGTGGAGTGTTATCTCGAGAACGTGCCGTGCTATTGCGAGAACGTCACATGCCTGTAAAAAAAAAAAGGTTGGGTTCAGGAAAAGAACATTGGGAAACGCTTTAGTAACACAAAAAAATTACAAAAACACGACGGTGGTGGCCGGGTGAGCTCAGTTGGTAGAGCAGGCGCACATTTATAGAGGTTTACTCCTCGACACAGCGGCTGCGGGTTCAACTCCGACCTACGACCCTTTGCTGCATGTCATTCCCCCTCTCTCTCCCCTTTCATGTCTTCATCTATCCTGTGAAAATAAAGGCCTTAAAATGCCCTAAAAAATATTCTTAAAAAAACAACAACACAATGGTGACCAAGTCACACGCTTAGGAAAACAAACAGTTGGGTTTAGGAAAGGATCATTGGGGAAGGCTTTAAAAAAATTAAAAAACGGTTATTAAACACCACACGCAGGACGCAATCCCGGCTCTCCTGGGTGATAGTTATGTGTTTTACCCATCCACCACCCCAATCAACCTCTCTCTGCGGACTTCCGTCCTTTCATACTACTTGCTAAGGCGATAATTGACATGTAATGTAGGCCAATGGCGTTGATAAACACGGTAAAAAGCGATTATGCGTCTTGATAACACGCAAAAATGGCATACGGATTGGCGTGTCATACATACGCCACTTAATGAGATCAGTCTGCACAATGAGCTAGATCAATGATATTGGTACTCAGTGTTGGCAAGGATACTTTCAAAACGTATTCCATTACAGAATCCAGAATACATGCCCAAAAATGTAATTTGTAATATATTCTGTTACATTACTCAATCTGAGTAATGTATTCTGAATACTTGGATTACTTCCACATTGCATTTTATAAGTGTAGGAATGCGGCCATCACATACAGTTTACTAAACAGGCCTATTCTGGTGTGTTCTTCTGTTCCAACTGGCTGAATGTGTACTGAACAAGCAGATAGATTTTTGTATTTGTAGTCCTGAACTGCATACTACAAAAATCTAACCGCAGTCTAAGCTACCATGAGCTAATTTTAGCTAACGTTAGCTAGCATGTCAAACGGGGCTAGTTAGTCTTTCAATGGCTCTGGGGCTAGTACATCAGCACGTAGGAGAATGAAAAGTCGCGTGTCAACTATAAAATAGCAAGGTGACCAGTAAAATTACAGCAGACGACTACCCTTGGCTAATTAAAAAAAAAAACTTACTTTAAGATGCTTCTTCAGGTTGGAGGTGGAGTAATTTGGACGCTGAAAAGAGGTTTGGTTGCTAGCAAGGAGAGGTTGCACTGCACAGTTATATTTCGTTCTCCCTGTTCTTTCTTTAATGTGAAATGCTGTTTGAATTTCCAAGATAGAAACACATTCCTTCCCTGGCTCTCTTGTGCCGGTTCCGGCTCCATCTCTACCTCTATCAGTAGCTAATTTTTTCATTTTCATATTGGGGCTTCTGGGAAATGCATGGAGTTGCCTTAATTTGGTCAGAGAGTAAATAAACTTGTGAAACAGAAAAGTATCGTCATGTAATCCATTGATTTGAACAATGTAACTGTATTCTAAATACCAACTATTTAAATTGTAACTGTAACGGAATACAGTTACTCATAATTTGTATTCTGAATACGTAATGCTGGTACATGTATTCCGTTACTCCCCAACACTGTTGGTACTTAACAGTTTCGACAGAGAAATGGTAATGGTACTGTTGTTCATTGTGGCTGTCTTTCTATATTCTTCCTCAAGGACAATCATTGCCAGAGTAGTTTGCCACAGCTGATAATACTGCCACATGTATAACCAGACCTGTCTGGAGCCCTGGACAAAGTTTGGATTACTATATGATTTATTATTGCTTATATGAAAAATAAAGAATTTTTACACCACATTGGTTGTAATTATTTTGTGCAGCATGTACGGAGATGAGATATGTAAAATGGAATGTCTTGATAGTTGTAATAACATGAATGGGAAGTAATTTATCATTTAGATTTTTTTGTATTCACACAAAATATAAAAAAAGTCCTTTCTCCGCCTTGCTCTGAAGTAGCGACCCAGCGGTGCTCGTGCACATCTGTGTGTGGGCAGAGCCCGAGGGCAGGGGGAGGGGTTAGACAAAGCCCCGAGGAGATGCTACTTTCAAATCTTGCTAGCTTTTTAATATTACATTGCAAACATTACAAACCCTGTCTTTAACCACATCGTTCATTTTCCTTACAGTTCTATCATCTATAAAATACTGAGGGTAGTTTATATTCATTGATCCATTCCTGATAATATTATTCAACACATTCCACATGCCCTTGATATCATTTTTATTATCGTTTAATATTTTGTTATAATAATCTTTCTTACATATCCTATATTATCATATTATTAGTCAATTTATTTTTGTATCTTTTGTACTTATTTTTGCTTCTATAGTTCTGTTTTATGGATTTTTTTATACAAAGCATTCTTTTTCATGCATTTTGTAGTCCCTTTGTCATCCATGGCCTTTCTATATACAGTGCCTTGTGAAAGTATTCGGCCCCCTTGAACTTTTCGACCTTTTGCCACATTTCAGGCTTCAAACATAAAGATATAAAACTGTAATTTTTTGTGAAGAATCAACAACAAGTGGGACACAATCATAAAGTGGAACGAAATTTATTGGATATTTCAAACTTTTTTAACAGATAAAAAACTGAAAAATTGGGCGTGCAAAATTATTCAGCCCCTTTACTTTCAGTGCAGCAAACTCTCTCCAGAAGTTCAGTGAGGATCTCTGAATGATCCAATGTTGACCTAAATGACTAATGATGAAAAATAGAATCCACCTGTGTGTAATCAAGTCTCCGTATAAATGCACCTGCTCTGTGATAGTCTCAGAGGTCCGTTTAAAGAGCAGAGAGCATCATGAAGAACAAGGAACACACCAGGCAGGTCCGAGATACTGTTGTGGAGAAGTTTAAAGCCGGATTTGGATACAAAAAGATTTCCCAAGATTTAAACATCCCAAGGCGCACTGTGCAAGCGATAATATTGAAATGGAAGGAGTATCAGACCACTGCAAATCTACGAAGACCCGGCCGTCCCTCTAAACTTTCAGCTCATACAAGGAGAAGACTGATCAGAGATGCAGCCAAGAGGCCCATGATCACTCTGGATGAACTGCAGAGATCTACAGCTGAGGTGGGAGACTCTGTCCATAGGACAACAATCAGTCGTATACTGCACAAATCTGGCCTTTATGGAAGAGTGGCAAGAAGGAAGCCATTTATTAAAGATATCCATAAAAAGTGTCGTTTAAAGTTTGCCACAAGCCACCCGGGAGACACACCAAACATGTGGAAGAAGGTGCTCTGGTCAGATGAAACCAAAATCAAACTTTTTGGCAACAATGCAAAACGTTATGTTTGGCGTAAAAGCAACACAGCTCATCACCCTGAACACACCATCCCCACTGTCAAACATGGTGGTGCCAGCATCATGGTTTGGGCCTGCTTTTCTTCAGCAGGGACAGGGAAGATGGTTAAAATTGATGGGAAGATGGATGGAGCCAAATACAGGACCATTCTGGAAGAAAACCTGATGGAGTCTGCAAAAGACCTGAGACTGGGACAGAGATTTGTCTTCAGACAAGACAATGATCCAAAACATAAAGCAAAATCTACAATGGAATGGTTCACAAATAAACATATCCAGGTGTTAGAATGGCCAAGTCAAAGTCCAGACCTGAATCCAATCGAGAATCTGTGGAAAGAACTGAAAACTGCTGTTCACAAACGCTCTCCATCCAACCTCACTGAGCTCGAGCTGTTTTGCAAGGAGGAATGGGCAAAAATTTCAGTCTCTCGATGTGCAAAACTGATAGAGACATACCCCAAGTGACTTACAGCTGTAATCGCAGCAAAAGGTGGCGCTACAAAGTATTAACTTAAGGGGGCTGAATAATTTTGCACGCCCACTGTTTCAGTTTTTTATCTGTTAAAACAGTTTGAAATATCCAATAAATTCCGTTCCACTTTATGACTGTGTCCCACTTGTTGTTGATTCTTCACAAAAAATTACAGTTTTATATCTTTATGTTTGAAGCCTGAAATGTGGCAAAAGGTCAAAGTTCAAGGGGGCCGAATACTTTCGCAAGGCACTGTATTTTTGCTTTTTGTTGTATTATTTTAAAGGACAGTGTTCATCATCTAATGATTAAAGTATTATCAGGAATGTTTCATACGCTTTGTTTGTATCAGTCTCTTCATACACTTTTTTCCAATTTTGTTTTAGTAATTCATTTCTAAATTTATTTACAGATTATTATTTACTGTTCTTTCTCTCCTGTATCTAATCCCAAACGTCACAAAAACTTTGAAATGGTCACTGATGTCATTTAATGAACATGGCTTTTTGATCTTTCTTGGCAAACAATCTTTCCATACTATTCTTGAATATTTCAATATTGGAACCAGGTGCTCTGTATACACAGCTTACAATTATCTTTTATCCAGGTAGATTTCTGCAGTAACAATCTACATCACATCATACATAGTGTGTGTGTGTGTGTGTGTGTGTGTGTGTGTGTGTGTGTGTGTGATATAAATATATTATAATATATAAATATTATAATGTATTTATATCACACACACAGATACAAATATAAATTAGTATCTATTTTTATATACATGTTTTGTGTATGTGCACCTTGACCACCTGAATTTCACTAAACTGTCAGCACATTCAAAACATATTCCACGTGTGTTTTTCTGTTCTATTTTCCGAAAGTTTTCAACAAATTTGCTTTTAAATAGTGATGGGGACAAATGCGACAATTTCAAGTGGTGTGGTGGGGACATGTCCCCAGTGTAAATGACACCTATACCCTGAAACCTAGAACCTGTACCTGCTCGTCGACCTGTCTTCAGTCTCCTGTTTACTAATGGACTCTTAGTTACTTCAGTTTAGATTTTCTACCCCTGCCAGCAAGCTTGTCTCCACTTTTTCAATAAATCACCAAGATGTTACTGTCTGCCTGGATTGTCTACATTTAGGTCAGTTCCCTGTTGCCTTGCACTCCCCTGCCTGATTAGTTATTGTTAATATTATGAAGTCCCGACCCCAAGAACTATCCATCTGGAATACCTCAATAGGTGACTTGGCAATAACCATTCGGTATCGCCAAACACGTATTGACAAATTTAATGATTGGTCAGTTGTTGCAACCGTTAATCTTCCATTATAATTATTATAAGTAGCCAATACGACTAATTGCAGAGTGTTACAGACAGAATGGAAACAAACAGACCAACAGTATTTGTCTACAGCAAACACCTGAAGATTATGCATATTATAATACAGCAGAAAACATCAAAATACAATACAAAAAAACAAAACTTATGTAAAAAACAACTAAAAATATCCTTGCATGCCTTGCTCTCAGTATCAGTAGTAATGACATTATGGCATTGGTAAGATAATGTTGATAGTAATGGTAACGTTTTGAGATGAACTTGGAAATAAAGTATATTAACTTACGATGGACAGACGACTTGCTTGCCTGCCTTTCCCTTGGATTTTCCTTCTTTGCCCATTGTCAGTTTCCAACAACACAGCAGCGACAGCAACAAAATCACCGGCCTCAATCCAGCAGACATGGTGCCTAAAACAGAGTTAAAAGCTGGCTGTAACACATGGTACGTGTAACACATAATTCAACAAGTATCTTAACAGTGTTGCCAATTTAGCAATTGTGCTAGATTTGGCCAATTTTAAGAGAGCATAGCATCAATTCTAATGACTTTTTTTGAGAAATTGAGTGTGCCTAACAACCAATCTCTGTTGTTTTTGTTGTAAATTAGTTTAATAAGTTGTTCTTTTAAATTTCAGTATGTTTACATGAGTTCATTCTAGCGTCTGGAACAGCTAGCAGTCCTTTAGCTTAGCACAAAGACTGGAAACAGGACACCAGAACCTCTAAAGGTTACAGATTAACAAACGTTATACCTCATTTGTTTAATGTTGACATACACAGATATGTAACATGTTGTCATATGACAAGAGGTTATATTTTGGGCTGTTTCTTGGTCAGGCATAATAACTTCCTAGAGTTTCCACTGGTCGTCTGGAATTTGCTCAGAGCCAAGAAATCAGCTCAGAGCCAAGAAATATTGCGTACAGTGATTTATTCTCGAGTATAAATAATGGTTGAATTAATTAATTCATTAAATCCTCACACATCACATTTACTTTAATCATTTTACAAAAAATAAATGTATTAGGGTGGGGAGGGGGCTGAATCTTATGCATACATTTTAGTTAATTTAGTTTAGTCCCACAAAAATATGACTATATATGAGAAAAAAAACATTAGGCATTGGAGGTTAGAAGCCAAGAAAAGGCTTATAAAGATACCACAGCTCTAAGTAACACTTAGTCAAACTCAAAATCAGATAGTGTGCAAAATTAGATAAATGAAAAGATCTTAACTCATTGTTGATTAGTAACCTTTTCAAATGTTTGAATGATGATAATGTAATAATAATAATAATAATAACTTTTATTTATATGGCGCTTTTCAAGAAACCCAAGGACACTTTACAGAATTACTGTGGCTAAGCTAAAGGAGGTTATAGGCTGTGGTAAACAGGTGGTGTTTCAGGATTTTCTTTTTTTTTTCAAATGTCCAGGGATGTAGCATTTCGGCTATCTGCTGGGAGGGTGTTCCAGAGGGATGGGGCTGCAACACTAAAGGCTCTGTCTCCAAAGGTACAGACTCTTGTGTGGGGAATCGAGAGCAGGCCAGCGTCTGAGGGCCGCAGATTGCAGGGTGGGGTGTATGGATGGAGGAAGTTGGAGAGGTACTGTGGGGCCAGGGCATGGAAGGATTTGTAGGTGAGAAAGAGTTTTATGTGATGCAGGACTTAATTGGGATCATTGAAGGTGGATGAGGGTTGGGGTGATGTGCTGTGGGTGAGGACCCTGGCAGCAGAATTTTGGACATACTTGAGCCTGTCTAGGGTTTTGCTGTGGACCCCAGACAGGACTCCATTGCAGTAGTCCAAACGGGAGGTTATGAAAGCATGAGTGTTTGTGCCACAGAGTCAGAGAGTGACGGCCTGAGGCTGGAGATGTTTTTGAGATGAAAAAAGGCTGATTTGGTGATGTTGATGTGAGTATGGAAAGAGAGTCCAGGATTAACCAAGGTTGCAGATATCAGAGGATGGGCAGATGGCGCACCCATCAACATCCAGGATGAGATCTCCAACCTTCTGAAGCAGCACCTTGGGGGGCCACAACCAAGCTCTGTTTTATTGCTGTTCAGTTTGAGTAGTTTGGTTGACATCCAGGCTTTGATGTCATGCAGACAGTTGACCAGGGAGGGGGGAAGGATGGTTTGATACTGATATAAAGCTGTGTTTCATCGGCATAGGAGTGGAAACTGAGACTATGTTTCCGGACAAACTGACCAAGGGGGAGCATGTAGATGGTGAAGAGTATGGGTGCCAGTGATACCAAGGTGATGGGATAGGCAGTTGAGGAGAATGGTATGGGAGATTGTATCAAAGGCTGCGGAGAGGTCGAGGAGAATGAGTATGCTGATGTGTCCAGAGTCAGCATTGGTGAGTAGATCATGGCTTCTTGATGATAGGGGTGACTGAGGCAGTTTTAAAGTAGGTGGGTACTATGCCAAATTCCAAGGAGCAGTTGATGACGTCCACCACGAAAACATCCACCACGAAAATCAGACAAGAGGAAGGGTTGAGTGGTTTGTCAGGCTCCACTCCAATCCTTTCTAACTCATTTCTGCTACTAATTGGCAGAATAGCCCTTGCTTTTAATCAAATAGTTACTGGCTCAAGAACAAAACAAAGAAACCATAAAGATGAAGGAAATGTTTGCGCATTACTGCTTTGCTGCTGACTTCTGCTGTTACCACTTGGTCAACACAGAACAAACAGATGTCGCAGGTTGACAACGTCCAGTCGGTAAATATGAATGGAATGCCAAGATTGAACTTTTTCGGACATGGATACCTTGCCATCTACTCGATCACCAAACGATTTGATCACCCCCCTCGCAGCATGCCGAGCAAACACAACAACCTTGCCATCTGATCGATAGGGTTGGGTACCGAAACCTGGTGCCAACAGGGCACCGGTTCTGACGTAAACGGTAGTAACGAGACCGAATTTTCAGAAGCATCGCTGCACAGGATGCTACGTTACCGTTAGCTAGTAGCTGGATTAAACAAAATGCTGACAGCTTACGTTAAACGGTGTAAAGTGTGACTGTATTTCCCTGTAGAGGATTCCAACACCGAGACGTAACAGTCTGCAGCTGATGTGCCGCTGTTGGAAAAAAAAACAGACTTGAGTTTACTTGACACTCGCCTCACCAGCCTCGTGGTGCATTCAAAGTTATTGTAAAACACCATTTTCCCAACTTTGTCGTTTACCAGCAATTTACTGGTGAAATAAGTTATTGTTATAAGTTATTGTTTTTACGTTAGAATGTAGTAGTCAGAGAACTGCGTAAAGCAAAAACTATTTCATGCAACTGATTGAGGAATCATAAGGAAGCACCTCAACAGCCTTACTAAACTCAAGCCTAGTCAACAAAAAACAATAACAGAATTGGAAGTAAATGGAGTTATCAGCACTAACAATTCAGCCATTGCAAATTAATTCAATAACTTCTTTATTCAGTCAGTGGAGGAGTTTGCTGAGAATGTTGAACCAGCAACCCTATCACAGACCACAAAGTCTGAGCCATCAAAGCTTTTCCAAACTAAGGAGTTATGTCATGAAAAAGTACATACAATCATTAATAAACTAAATAAGTCTAAGGCAAAGGATGTGTTTGGGTTGGACACTGCTTTCATCAGAACTCACTGCTCTGCCCTGGTTAAACCTGTAACCCACCTGGTAAACCTTTCCATCAGAGTGGGCAAATTCCCACAAAGTTGGAAACAAGCCATCATTACCCCAATTTTCAAGGCTGGTGCAAAGGATAAAGCAGGCAACTATAAGCCAATCTCAATATTGCCTGCTCTTTCCAAAAAATTTAAATATTATCACAGAACAGCTAGTAGAGCATCTCAAAAGCAACAAACGTATCAACTCCAAACAGTTTGGATTTTGACCAGGGTACTCTACAGAAATGGCTAACTGCTACCTACCGAGAACATCAAGAGTAAGTTTGTGCTGTGTTTATAGATCTAAGAAAGGCCTTTGATACCGTGAACCACAATATACTCGTAAATAAATTCACCACCTTCAACTTCTCTCGGCTGGTTTGCATCATATCTGGAGCATAGAGAGCAACGTGTTAAAATAAACACTGAACTCTCAACGCCACTACAATCCACATTTGGTATCCCACAGGGCTCCATCTTGGGGCCTCTGCTCTTTAGTTTATATATAAATGATTTACCAACATGCTGTCAGTCAGCCAACTGTCAAATGTATGCTGACGATACAGTAATTTATGCATCAGCTAGGACACCAAGTGCAGCAGCAGAGACCCTGACCAAGGAATTGGAGGGTATATCCCATTGGCTCAAAGACAACCATCTGACGCTCAACGTCAAAAAGACTGTATCTATGTGCTTCTCTATAAGAGGGAAAGCCAAGTGTACTATCAAAATAGACCAAGAGGCCATAGAGGAAGTTGAGCAATTGAATTTTTTAGGTATTATTCTGGATTCCCAACACAAATTCAATAAACACATTAACAAACTCTGTAAGACTGTCCGGACAAACCTGAACTGTTTCAGAACGATAAGGCATCACATACCTGTCAAGGCAGCTTTACTGTTTTTTCATGCCATGATACTCTCTCACTTATCCTACTGTGCTACTGTATGGGGCCAAGCCTCCCAGACAACAGTCAAACCCATCATATCATACAAACAGGCACTGAAAATAATGGATCATAAACCAAGAATGTGGCACCACTGTTTGGTTGTACAGAAATGCAAGCTTTTAAATTTGGATAGATTTATTAAGTTCTCTTTTCTTAAACTGACTTTTTGGGGTTTGTGTTATTACGTGATGTGCTGTTTTGTGTAATGTGGTCATGAATCTTTGAAATGTTGATGTAATATATTAGTATACAATGTAATAATTTGTCTTGGCTTTGGAAAGAGCTTCTTTGTATAAGCTTACATGTTCTGTGTAGGCCTCCAGGTGGACAGTGAGGTCAGTTCTTTTATAAAGTCTCTCCAGTCAGTGACCAGAGGCTTTCATGGAGCAGCGGTTCAGCGGTGTACCATGCAGCTGAAGATGTGTAGGAGATAGTACGGGTTTTAAGGGGGGCGAGAAAGTCTAGGCTCAGAGACAGAGCAGTGTTGTAGTGGGCTGCCATGGCATCCACTGTGGTCAGGATAGCATGATGAAATGTGTATCTCCTGCATGACAGTATACCAATTTTGGTCTTGACAGAATCAAAATTGACTGTTTTTCACATTATATAAAATTAGCAAAACATCCATCATGGCGGACCTTTATGTTCCAAGAAGGCTTTTTTGTAAGGCACATTGAGCTGCATATGTGTGAGAAATTTCAAGCCAATCGGACTTACGGTGTGAGTGACGTGGCCTTTCAAAAATCACATTTTTAAACCTTAAATATAGCGCCACCATGTGGTTGATTGGGCTCATTTTTGTTTGGAACGGAACGCACATAATTCCCAATCATTGGGTCAAGTTTCGTGTTTCCAGGTCATTCCAGCTCACGCCGATTTGAGCCTAATAAGGTTCTACCCCTTTGGGGTTTGAACCCTAATAATAATCATAACAATTATAGTGTAGGTGATTAATTTACCCACTCATAAACATGTAATGCACTAATTATAAATTAATATTAAAGAAAATAAAAGGTAAATAATATCAGTGTTTACTGGAGTCAATAAATTGTTTCCATAAGATGAAAAGCCATGTAAAGCATGTTTGATACGTTTGAACACCTAGGAGAGTTCCTAGGTGTTCAAACGCATCGTAGACCAGCACGCAGAGTTTGATGATGACACTGCTTGGTACAGCTCTAATACAGTGTAATTGACAGCCTCCTGACAAGGATTGTCAACCGCTTCCGTGACCACAAAAAGCTGGTATTCCTGGCCGTTCTGGATCCACAACATTTACGGCATTACAGTGACCATTTTCCCAATGCTGCTTTTTCAGGTTTGATGGAGAGCTAAGGTGCATATTTCGACATCATGTACGGCATGTCTTTGCGGGTTAAGTGCCCAGCCTACATTCATCATTTTCTTGTCAAAAAAAAGAACTGAAAGAAAGCATGGGGGTCAATGACGTGACATGCAGCTTTTTGTGTCCAAGTGCATTACTTTGATTTAAAATAATTTAAAATGATTCATACAAGTATCAATTTATTCTATATAACCTGTATAGTTTGAACATATTTTAGTGTATCATAAAAATGGTATATATTTTATGTTTTGCAATCTAAAACCCTCAAAACGTCAGGTGGTGCAACCGTCTGAGCAAATTAACACTATGTGAAGTATTAAATATGGAATTTAAAAGGTAAGGAAATTAAAAATAAATATAGGGCATAATTTTACATTGAAGACCTTTCAAATAAACAGAAATTACTAGTTTAATAGCTCTTAAATTGTTTGGAAAATTGAAAAAAAAACTTTGTCAGGAAATTTGCATATCTGAAATGTTGGGGCGGCGCAACCACATTAATATAACTTTTATTTTGAAGTGAAGAGGTAAAACAGTGAACAGGATATTGCATCATCAAGAGGACCCCAACTGACCTTAACTGATGAGTGAAAGGTTTGTAAATCTCTCTCATATATTCATAAAAATAGCAACTTTCTCTTCATAGTTAGACTTGTACAGTTTACATGTCAGGTGGTACAACCAATGTAAAACTAAGAAAAAGTTATTTTAATATAAAACTCTTTATTGTATTATAAAATTGAATGAATGAACTTGCTAGCAAAGACAAAAAGTTATATAGGTGTCCAAGAAAATGCCTGTATAATTAGAAATTAGTAGCAAAAGTCAGGTGGCACAACCAGTAAGTCAGGTGGCACAACCAGAAGGAATGTCACTTCTGGATTAAATAAACATGTTAACTTCAATTATTTAATTGTATATATTTTTACAAATATTCATTAAATGTACATTAATAGTTACTATATACATTAAATACGTTTTTATGATTATATTTAAAATATATCTCAATGATTTTAGATGCCACTATCAAGTAAAGAAAAAGCTGCATGCTACAGGAGGTGCATTAAAAATTATCCAGCTGCAACAGAAAGATATCTTGCAAAAAGTAAAAAAGGTAATAAATCTTAATAAGCCACCATTTTTGTGTAGTTGATAATTTTGTACAGCAATCAGTCAGACTTTTCAGATTTTCAAATTAGAATATGCCAGTTAACCTTAGTGTTTGTGATGTTTTTATAGTTATCAAAAGAGGAAGCGAGAGAGAAAAATTCAATCAGCCAGCTATCCAGAGAAGAACAGAATAAAGTGAGGAAACAATGGAAGGAAGATCAGAGAAGGCACAGGGAAAGGGAAAGAGCTATGGAGGAAATCTTAAATTGCACACCAGAGTTGCTGGATACAACTCCCATTGTAGCACCTGAGTCAGTGGATCCACCTCCCATAGCACAGCTTCAGCCTGACCCCCCTAACATTGATGCAGAGAACAGTTTAGATCAACAGCAACCAAGAGCAACTTTCACACCACTGAGAGCAAGCAGCTTTAGATGGCAAAGAGAGAGAGCAAAGTTGTGCCATGATATGAACATGATGAAAAGGGAAATGGAGGCTGCCAGAAAAGAAACCGAAAAGTTTTGAAAACGCCTAGAAAGATTAAGACAAAACAGAGACAGGAAAATGCTAAATCTACAACAGAAGGAAACAGGGGTGCAAAGAAACTGGCTGTAGAAAGGAAAGAGAAAGTTGTGGAGTTCCTCTGTCGTGATGAGAACAGCCGCTTGCTGCCAGGGAAAAAGACACAGTAACAATGGGAAAAAAAACAATAACAGCAGAGGCGTGTTCTCGTTAAACCCCTAGCTAAACTCCATTTTTCATTTAATTCTGAAATGGAAAGGTCCCACAGGCTCTCTTACAGACAATTTCTATGTGACTCAGCCAAAATCGTCTGACAGGAACACATGTGCATGCATGGAACATGAGAATGTCAAACTGTTGTCTGAAAAACTGCAGCAGAAAGGTCATCTGAAGACAACCAGTGTCTCTCATCTGTTGTCCGCAATTGTGTGCAATCCAGTCAACAAGGCCTGCATGTACCGAGTCTGTGCAAAATGCTGCTATGATGAAGTGGAAGTTTCAAAACCCCAGACAGAAGAGATGGTGATGTGGTCTCGTGGGTAAGAGAACCTGTCACAGAAGAGCAGAGGACCTTTATGAACTTTGTCAAAGAGACACAGAATGGCACTTTCACTGATTTGTTGGAACTTTTTAATCGCAAGCTTGATGGCCTTGCGAAACAACACTTAAATTGGCTTCACCAGGCTAAAGAGTGCAGGGCATTAAAGGAAAGCCTGAGAGAGGATGGAATGGTCTTACATGTTGACTTTTATACATTTTATTCCACATTGTTTAAACGGCGAAGTGGATCTCCTGATCGCTGTGGATTATTTTTTTTTCGTGTCATTGGATTACAGAAAAATACGGATCTTTTTTCTTAACGTCTTAATGTTTTATGGTGTGACTGCGCTTGGTTTCTGCGTTTGGAGAGGCATCTCAACAGACTCGAGGTCCAACACTGATTGTTCACGGTTACATTTTAGTTGAATTTAAGTGTCGGGGCATTTTGCCAGCGTCTGTCTATTGCATTCCAAGACAGCCGTGCCACGATTGGATTTCATAAGGGCGAGTTGTTAAATTGTTACAATGTAATTTAAAATCATCTTTAAAAATAAACATGTGTTTATTTAGCATGTTTGTTTTGTCCATATGTGCTCGTGCTGTGCTCCCCAAGTGGTAGGCCAGGTCTCGGCTTCTACAATGAGTTTTTTTTTTTTTTGCCCCCCCTGGCTCGAATGTCAAACTCCGCTTATATGTACTGGTACTAAACACGTGCACATACATGCATACTTCACTTGCACATACGTGAAGTATATACTTCACTTGCACAACATATATTATGCTGTCCTCACTAAAGGTTGTTGGAGGCAACATATTCTTCAGCTATACAGCTATCTTAACATTATATTCTCCAGCATTATATTCTCTATGGAACAGGCAGGTTGTTGTGTTTGGCAGGATTTAATGACAGGATTTAACTTTTTTGTAAAACTGCAACAAAGAACACAAAAATACAAACAGTAAATATCTTTGCAAGTACCAAATATCTCGCGTACATCAGTAGATGATTATATAAATCAACAAACAGGTGCTTAAAATGATGTATTGTAATCTGTAAATATAATTTACACAAGTGCCAATGCTTTAACGACCAAAGATTGCATACATCCATATGTAGTTGACAATAAACTAAACATCATCAAACATACTTGTACTCAAACCAAATAAATATTAACATAAACATGTTAATATAACTGTAAATAGTGGATAACTTATGGATGAAGCCGGTTTGTGGACTTTAAGGCACAGGATTAAGAGGATTTGTACACTGTGACGCTCCCTCTATGAAGCCATGGAAAAAAGGAACTTTCTAAACATCACTTCCTCTTCCTATTCTCATTAACTGTTACCTCACTTCCTCTTTAGTGCAGCTACTTACAATCCCCAGTAGGGGGTGAAAAGGACATACAAAAGAAACCACTACACTAATTCCATTACATATATACTTCACTGTTTTAAACTTACTGTTTGATTTTTTTTATTTGTTTTTTATTTTTCCCCCTCAAAGATTTCAGTTTGTTTTTCAATTTAATTGTTCACGTTATAGGTCACAATAAAGGTGGGAAAAGTTCTGACATGATTTATCTTGGTCTCATTTTTTTCCAGCAGTGTTTTTCCAAGTTTCTTTTTTTGCAGAGCCACAGTCGTTGCATCCGGAGCTTAGCGCCACCCAAGACGATTGTGATTGGTTCCTATCTCCAGGTCTGGCAATGCGAGACTAGTACAGTACTGCATTAACAATATCCACATTCAACACATGTAGCCATGCAAGCAACACAAAAACGGGAACGCAGTTGCATTTATCAGTCAACAGACTTTTGCCGGCGAGTGAGCGAGGATTACTTATGTTAATTTCTTTAACATAATCTAATTGTGGGAATACTATTCTTTATTTTATGAGCTATTCGGGAGTATGGGATAATGCATATATAATAATAATAATAATAATAATAATAATAATAATAATAATTAAAATAAAAGAAGCAATTGAATACTGATTTGGACAAGGATTACAACAAACAAAGCTTTGAAGTATTCGGGTTAACCCTACTAATATAGCTATTTTGTTTGACACTTTACTCATACGACTATACTAAAGATTTCAGAAGTAGACTCATATTTATTTAAATATAAATTATAAACAAACACATTGTGATAACCTATTAAGATGTAAAGAATATACTTTTGCAGAAATGTTTAGATGGAGCAGCAGTAGAATGCAGTGTTGATGGTGCCTTGGAGTCTAGTGATGGTAACTGCTGAGACAGGAGAGATGAGGACAAGGTGCTGCTGAGAAGACAGGGAGAAAGAAAGGTATGAAATTATATATTGGAGAAAACTCAATTTCAAAACAAAAATTTCTACAATCATGTATCAGAATTAAACAAGTGACATCATGCTTACAAAGAATGTAACCTTTAAATTACTGTCACTAAGATAATGATCATTTTGCTTGATAAGGCAGACTGTCCTACATCTGATTCAATCACTATGGAACCAAAACGTTTACTGATCACCTGACAGCGGTAAATGTAGGCTATTGAATCTATTGAATTCCTGTTGTATTGTGAAATACCAATTATTGTAAAAAAATCCATACATACATTTCCTATATCATATCCAATCCTATTGCTTAATATCTTAGCCTTGCAAAATGCTGCACTTTGCCAAAATAGAGTAGCTAATGCTTTATTCTGACCAGCACCCCCACTCACAGATGCTGGTTGTGTTTACGTTACCTGACATTAACAATAGCCATGGGAGTTTACAGTTGTCAGCATCTTTTGCTGCTATTCATGCCTCACATACAAAATCTCTCAGTACCTTAACTAAGTGATCTAATGTGAGCTAGCTCGTGCATAACTACCACAGCTAACACCAAGTTAGCAAACTATAGGTAATGCCAGTAAGTTAACAAGCACAGCACACTCACCTGTAGATGACAATGACGAACCTGATCCTGAATCATGATCGTTTTGTTAAATAAAGATCCTCCACTTTGTCTTTCACCTCCTGGTTGAAGCCAGGCTTCTGTCCTTCTTCTTACTGTCTCATGTTGTGCAGATGCCCATGCTAGTTTTAGATTTATTTCAGTACAGACTGTGGGCCCTATTTTAACGATCTGAAACGCAAGTAACAAACGGCAAACGCAAGTAGCTTTGTGGGCGGATCTCGGGCACTGTTGCTATTATACCGGCGGGATAAATGACTCTTGCGCCCGACGCAAATCTAAAATGGGTTGGTCTGAAGTAGCTACATTACTCATAGGTGTGGTTTGGGCGTAACGTGCAATAAACCAATCAGAGCGTTATATCACATTCCCTTTAAAAGCAGGCATGCTTGTTGCATGGCGGATTGCTATTATAATGGTGCTATTATAATAATTGCTAATCCATAGGCGCATGCCAGGAACGGTTTACAGCCGAGGAGACCGACGTTTGCTATTGATTTTTCTTTTTGTCAAAATTTAAATAAAGAAAGGTCACAAAAACATACTTTCCGATGTTTTGGGCTCACTCTCACTGAATCACAGGGTTATGAATGCATGGTGATATTTTTGCAATGTAGTCTAACATTAGACCGAGATTACTTCACTATAGACGATGCAGCTCTTCTGTCTCTCCTCTCCTGTGCTGCTGCTGGGGCATTTGGCATCGGCACATGCAGTTCAACATCACATCTCCTTAAGTCCTCTAATATTTCCACATTAGAACACATCCATGATAAATGGAAATGTTGTGTAAAACAAGGTCATATTTTTTCTTGTATTTATGTATGGTTTGCAAAAATGGGAAGTACTGGGTCCGTGAGATGAGAGAAGCAAAGTGTATGTGCATTACGGCTAAGCATGCGCCCTTAAAATAGCATCTGAATAACGCGGCACTGACTTTAGACTAGGTTTTTCCTGGTCTGTGGCGGAACTGTTTTCTGAAACTGCAAAATAGCATTAGGGAACGTTTGCGCCGGAACACGCCTCCTCTTTTTGCTGAACCTCCCCCTGGAGCGCAAGTTTATTCCCTAATTTACCGACGTGAGTCTGTTGAGGGAAAAGTCCGCTGTGCGTCAGGTGCAAAATAGGAATGATACATGCATCGGTGTACAAGATAGGGCCCTGTATTTCCATCAGCTCATGTGAGGGAATGTTGTCACCTGCTGGTGTAGCTAGCAAATGCACCTAACACACAGATACTTTTGTACAGATCCGCCGTGGTACGAATGGGACAAAAATCTGCAAACAAATAGGAGGCAAGTCACGAATGTCACATGGCCCACAAACTGACAGGAAGCAATCTACAAATGTGCAAAACCCATTTCACATATACAAATGGATCCACAAATGTGTGTGGTCTTTGTGAGGCTAGACCCTTCAGAGCTGTGTCCTGCCTTTACGGTCTAAACATTTGTGTAACAGTAAAAAATATTTGACAGGAGAGTCAAAACAAAATATTATAAAACATAAGAATCACCCAAAGAGAGAGGGAGTGATAGGGAGAGGGAAAGATAGGGGACTATAGGAGTGTGAGGTGTGGGGGTGGAAGGGGGGGGTGGACTGCGGCGTTAGACTACGCTGTCAAGATACGATGACACAGCTCGCTGAAGCCGTTATGGTCACACACACACGCATACACACAGACATTGTTCTCTATGTGATAGGCAGGAAAACTGTAACAAGTCATGTAAATGTAATGTATTGCACACACATACATACAAAACAGGCTCTCTCAAATACTTGTGCGCACATACATGCACACAAGGACAGGACAGCACCAAAACCCTAGGCATTGTCCTTCAGTCTGAGGTAACAAGATCCAGTACTCCCTCTGTATTGCTCTCTTTCTCTCTCCCTCTTACACGCGCACACACACATGCTGTACCAGATGACTGCAACTGCAAAGAACCATAGAAAGACATTGTATACTTGGCTGATTCTTACCTCTAGTGTGTCAGATCATCAGTTCTGCTGCATTACAGGGAGTCAGTGGTTAGTAACTGAAATGCTGTAGCCTGACTGCATGTCCTCTCTCTCGCTCTCTCTCTGCTGTGCTGTCCTGTGTGTGTTCCTTTATCTGCACTGCTCTTGCATCCTGTTCCCAGTTACTAGGGGGTAGTAGCACAGTAGGATATTGTTACTGACTTTTCTCTCTTCTTAATAGATGTACTGACATTTCTTCATATAATAGGCTGCTTTTTGATTAGTTTACACAGATGAGATGATTTAATGAAAAAAAAATACTTTATATTTTTGCTCCCAGTTAGACAACTACAGAAGGAGAGATAATTAGGCAAAATTAAATATATAAATCAAAATTGCAAAGTGTACTCTTATATAGCCTACGTCACCGTAAGCAGGTTTAAGTCCTATTTATCAGATCGATCTCGGTTTGTTGTGAACCATGCACACTAAATTTAGTCACAGTATTCCACCAGGCTTTCACCTTATATATGCTTTCTCTAGGCAATATTACTACGAAACACTCCATAAACCTTAATTTTAATGCAGATGCTAAATTATATCTATCAATCAAGCCAGTAGAAACCAATCAGTTAAACTTAAAGTATGAATTAGTGACATAAAAACATAGGTGACCTACAACTTCCTGATGTTAACTCAGTATTATAATTGTTACTCTCACCATCTGCTGCAATCTTTTGCTTTCCTGGATCGATGTTCAGTGTTGCTGTATAACTTGTCTTTCTTGGGGAATCAGTGTCTATGGTGCAGCTACTCTGTGTCTTTAGCTGCAGACTGTTGTACGTCCCAGTGTTGGAATCCTTTCCAGTGAAATAGAGCCACAATTTACCCTGTTTAGCTTTCAGCATTTTAACCGTATTTAAGCCAGTTACTAGATAAAGGCAGGTTAACGTTACCTGCGTTAACTAGCATCACATGCAGAGATGCTTTTGGTGCCTTTGATGTCCATTATTTAGGACTTTGGACAATGTACCGTAAATAATGCTATTGCAGTAGTTAATTCTGCGTTTGATGATGAAGGAATGGATCAAGGTTTCGGCAGCAGAGAAGGTGAGTAATGGGTGGAGATGGGTGATTTTTTTGAGGAAGAAGGCAGTTCTGGTGATTTGATTGACCTGGTGT
This sequence comes from Zingel zingel, assembly GCA_023566125.1. NCBI lineage: Eukaryota > Metazoa > Chordata > Actinopteri > Perciformes > Percidae > Zingel > Zingel zingel. The sequence goes on along the minus strand of CM042317.1, from coordinate 3,224,037 downwards.
TCGAAGGAGAGGTTGCTGTCAGAAATAACTCAGAGGTTGCGGATGTGTGAGGAGGGAGACAAAGGGGAGTCCCCTACTTTTCCTCTAGCGCATCTAGCACATTTGTGATTTTGAGTGAAATGTCTCGTTATTGTGCAAGTGACATATTGTTTTGGGCTCTCACTGCAGGCAGAAGCCAGATGTTAGTGGGTGTCAGGTCCAGGTCCCCGCTCTTAGTTTGTGTTTGTTTGTGTTGACTTCCTGTTTTATTTTGAAATACTCACCAAATACTCACCATCTGTTTCTGTTACAGGTCACTTGTCTTCCCGTCTTTCTCTGCCTTCCCACCTGTGTGATTACCCTCCCTTCCCTAATGTGTGCCACCTGTGTGTAATTGTCTCCACCCACCTCAGTGTATATATACTTACCTTGTGTCCCTTGTCAGTTGCCAGATTGTTGTAGTATATTGTGTCTCACTCTCCAGCATTATTCCTAGTCTCTTCCCTATGTTTTTGTATGACCTCTTGTCTGCCACGTTTTTGCCTGCTGTTTTTGTAACTTCTCCTGCATTGTCATGCTTTTGGGTCCTCTGAGTCCCATGACAGTATAATCTGGCCAGTTATGGACTCCAAGGCAGTGAGAGCAGTGCTGCGAGCCCAGGGTCAGTGTCTGCACCAGCAGGAGGAACAGCTTGCCATCCCGAGGAACGATATCATGGCCATGAACGATATTGACTAAGTAACTCAGAATAATGACTATGAATCTCAAAGTAATTAGAAACTTTAAAATATTGACTTAGAATCTCAATATATTGACTAAATATCTTAATATATTGACTTAATATCTCAATATATTGACTTAATATCTCAAAATGTTGACTTGGTATCTCAATATATTGACTTAATATCTCAAAATATTGACTAAGTATCTCAATATATTGATTTAGTAACTCAGAATATTGACTAATAATCTCAAAGTAATGAGACACTTTAAAATATTGACATATAATCTCAATATATTGACTTAGTATCTCAATATATTGACTTAATATCTCAAAATATAAACTAAGAATCTCAAAGGAATGAGAAACTTTAAAATATTGACTTAGTATCTCAATATATTGACTTAGTATCTCAATTTATTGACTTAATATCTGAAAGTATTGACTTAGTATCTCAATATATTGACTTTATATCTCAAGATATTGAATTAGTATCTCAATAGATTGACATAGTTACTCAGAATATTGACTAATAATCTCAAAGTAATGAGAAACTTTAAAATATTGAATTAGTATCTCAATATATTGACTTACTATCTCAAGATATTGACTTAGTAACTCAAAATATTGACTTAGTATCTCAATATATTGACTTAGTAACTCAGAATATTGACTAAGAATCTCAAAGTAATGAGAAACTTTAAAATATTGACTTAGTATTTCAATCTATTGACTTAGTATCTCAATATATTGACTCAATATCTCAAAATATTGACTTACTATCTTTGCTTCTCCAGCAAAAACTTACTCAACTCTGCTTTATTGTTTAATTTAGCAGGTAAGTGCCTGGATTGCTTTTAAACTACACTAGTTATATTCAAGCACGTATAGTTCTCTTCACTTACAGCAAATGCCTCGCTGATCTCACAATTGTTAAAACGCTGTTACCTGCTTTGGCTTAGCCATTAGCAATGGCTAATTCCTCTCCCTCTCCTGCTCTCTCTTGCTCTGTGTGTCAGATGTTTAGCTATTCCTCTGCCTCCTTTAGTGATAAAGATATATGTGATAAATGTAGTTTATTTGCTGCTCTGGAGGCGAGGCTGAATGAATATATATTGGACAATAGTTTTATTTTATTTATTTGTATTTATTTATTTTTACAAGGCATTTGATACCATAAGTCACCAATTTATGTTTATTAATTTATTAACCCTTAGATGCATGACCTACCAATACCTACATGTCCCCACAATGACCCCAATTAAAATGAATGAGTTTTATGCTGTAAACTTAAGACATTTCTTTCATTTTGGTTAAAGATGATGAATTTTATTATATTTGGTCAACAAAATAATTATTTCATGTTTGATATGTTCATTTAGCACTTTTTATTAACATTTTTGTCACAAAACCGCTTTGAGAAAGGTAAAACAAGGTAAACATCCAATGCATGTCAGCACCTCTTCTATTATATTATCAGTGATAAACAGCCTCCATCCATCTTTTGGTGAGACGGTGGCCTGCTTCTCACAATATTGTAGCTTTTGTTATGCTTTTGCTATTGTGGCTGGGAGGTAACTCTGCCCAGTAAGAGCACTTGCGGCTCATTCTGTTGGACACGATAGGTTTGATTTCTATGTAAGCCTGCATTTCTAGGTGGCCTGACAACTCCAGGTGGACAATAGTCTGTGTCCTCTATTGGGTCCTCTTCATCTAAGATGTCAGATCCTGAGTCAAACCCCATGATAGGCTCTTCATCTTCCAGGATCATTTGTACAGCAAGGTCTACAGAAATCCTAGCAGGCATCCTAGCAGCCATGCTACTCTAGATGAGAACATAAAAAAAGATTTTTGATTGGCGCACACAACTATGAATCAATATGTAGCTGCATATGTACATGCACAGACATAGAAATACACACACACACACACACACACACACACACACACACACACACACACACACACACACACACACACACACACACACACACTTATATCATTGAGTAATCAATAATAGTATAATAGGCCACCTAATGGATTAGATTTGTATTGCAGGTAGCAATAAATATAGTAAGAGTCTTTCTCTACACAACAAATGCAGTGACACTAGCTTAGTTAGCTAGTGTTAGCTTAGTGATGATAAAACAACACTATCACACAAAATTCATGGATGTGGAACAGTACATATATGAGGTATAAAAATGATGATAATACTTGCATGAATGTTGCTGTGTAAAAATAACCTTCAGGGTGGTGAGACTGCTGGCATTAGATGTGTGGATCAACAGTAAATGTATACCTGACAGTCACAGTTGGTAAAAATCAAATTCCTAGGATGCTTGGCGTCATTTTTGACCCCACATATGGAAAAGTGTGGTACTGATACAAAAAATGCAATTACTTAAATATAACAATTGGATACACATCCAAATGGCCTCATGTCAAAGACAACCTGTTTGAGAAATACATGGAAGATTAAACGATAACAATTTAAAATTACAAAGATATTGCAAAAAAAACAACCGCTGGGGTAATTTTTGACCCCACTTATGCATCTAAGGGTTAAGTGTCTTGGATTTGGGAACCAATTTTTGAAAGCTGTCGAAACGCTATATAAGTTATAATTAGTAATATAATATTGCTACGGGGAGGACAGAACAGACTCAAAAGCAGAGCTCACAAAAATAGGTTTATTAATGAAGAGGGGGGGAAAGGGGAAGAGGGGAGGCAGACGCCAGGTGAGGGGAGCCGCTGAGGGGGGGGACGACGGAGAAACTAGGAGGCTGGATACTCGGAAAAGCGCGGGGAGACCGTAGCCAAGGAACCGAGGGAGAGACACTAGGGCTGGAGAGCAGAGGAGGCGAGGAGAGGCTGAAGCAGGGTGCCAAGGGAGGGGGTCCGTGAGGCGAAGCCAGCTGACTGGAGATGACGGTTGGGGCTGAAGATGGTGACTGAGAAGGAAAGGACACAAAACAATTTTGCAAATTACGAAAAAAATCAATATGTGGTTGATGAGATCTTTCATTGAATCGTAGAGTTTTGTTATCTAAAGCTGAAGGAATATCCAAGTCTGTCTATGTATCATTATCATTGAACATCCCTTCTGAAATATCCAAAAAATTGGATAAAATCTTATTCAATTTTAGTTGGAGGGACAGATGCCATTACTTAAGAAAAGACATCCTGTGCAACATTAGAAGAAATGGTGGCCTAGAAGTTTCAAGTTTTGAAACATTAAATAATACTTTCAAAGTAAAATGGTTAACTAATTTGATTGAAGAAAAGGACTGTATTTGGAATACTTTCTCTAAATATGTATTTGGATTAGTTGGAGTTAAATTTCTGTTAACATGTGATTACAAAATTGATAGATTACCTGTCAAGTTATCAAATGTTCATAAACAAGCTCTGTTGGCCTGGAAATTAATTTACAAGCATAATTTTACGCCATCCAATTACTACATTTGGAATAACAAGGATATTCAATATAAAAATAAATCTCTGTATTATGGAAATTGAATGGTAATGGTATTGTATTGGTAAAACAATTCCTTAATGCTGACGGGCAGTTACTGAAGTATAATGAATTCCTCTCCAAATTCCGGTTTGCAGTCACTCCAAGAGAATATGCAATAGTTGTTTGATGCTGTTGAGGGGTGTGCTGCAACTTCTTAGAGGTTCAGTAATGTCAGTGATCAATCCGTTTAGTAGTGGTATATTCCTTGGGGGGATTGACATTACCAAGAATAAATGTTCAAATAAACACATCAGGAATTGTATACAAGAGGTAACTCTGCCCTCAGAAAGATTCTTTTGGGCTTCAATCTTTGGAGAAATGAACTGGCAAAAAAACTGGTTAAAGGGTGACAAATTCTGTCTTAATAACAAAGTAAAAAAGGTTTCTTTTAAAATATTACATACAATATATCCAGTAAAAAGGACATTGAAGAGATTTAAACTTGATATTGAATATTATTGTACTTTCTGTGAACTAGAAGAAGAAACAATCCGTCATTTATTCTCTCACTTCTTTCAAGAACTGCACCAATACGGCAACACTATAAGAGACATTCAAAATAAGAAGGCAATTAAGACTGGAAGTGTGTTTGAAATATTTCTCATGTACCGGTGATACATTTGACTTAATATGTACTACTTTTTTAAAATAATTTAAAAAAAAAAGGTATGAAGGTTTAGGTCGTTTTATCTAGCTAATTATTATTGTTAAATATTCTTCTTAAACGGAACACTTGTGGGCCATCGTCAAAGAAAAAATATGAGAAAAAATATGGACAAAAATGCCACTTTGGCCTTGAGGGCAAAAGGGGCAGGTGCTCTGCATGTGCATGCAGGTAAGAGCTGGTAGTGACTGCAACAAGACATTCAAGCAGCAATTTAAGTTTGGCTGTCAATCATGAAAGCACATCCCAACATGTTTTTTAAAAATGTTAAAGGTCCCATATTACCTCTTTTTCAACAGTTAACATAGGTCCATGAGTTCCAAAAAACTAGTTTTGAAGCTGTTTGCAAAAATCAGCTCCCACATTCTGGCCTGCCTCTATTTTCTCTGTTGGCATTCGAAAAGTGTTTTGTTAGTTGTTTGTAGTGTTTGCTAGTTAGATTGCAGAATTGATTTTCAGACGTAAAGTGACAGCCCTATTTAATATATTCTGACTTTAATGAGAGACAATATGAATGTGATGAGGTGTTAAATATCCATAACATTTTGTTAATGTAGCTCAAAAAATCAATTTTAAGTAAACTGTATGTTTGCAGAAAACAATGCTTACAAATGTGCCTCCTTGGGGAAGGTGTGAAAACAACAGGTTCTGGGCCTGGCACCTAAAAACGAAAGGGTCATTCCATGTCAATCCAGTTTCCTTCAACATTCACACACTTCTGCTTAGGACTACTGACAGACCTGCCAACCTTGTATAACGTTTTTGAGTACTACTTTGAGACAAAAGCTTTCTATTGTCTTCTTTTTGCTTTTCAAGCACTAGTATTTCCCATATAATGTACTAATCGAATACATTCTTTATCCCTCTACTTACATTTTTCACAATATGAGATCTTCATGTCATTTTGTAGTGACAGTTTTAGAAAAGCAATAAGGCCTGCATCGGGCCAATCAACTCCCCTTACCTGTTGTAAAATCAGCGTAACCTGCAGCCTCTTGGGGCTTATTGCTTAATTCACGTTGGTCTGAAACATTCTAAAATTTCCCTGAGTTCTATGACATCATAAATAGAGATTTTTGGGTTTTCGTGTTCTAACAAACCGATTGCCTTTCATTTGTAACTACAATAAACTATTACATTCTGAGGGTACCACTAATTTTGGCATGGTAATTTTAAGTTTAACCATATAATTTTGACCATACGTTAATTCCTGAAATCTATTATCTCCCAGTGGCCTTGTGGGGGTAGTGCTGCCTAGGATTTTGGGAGTTGTTGGCTTTCATCCCCATGAGCCAAAACGACACTTTCTGCCTTTTCTCGGTCAAGAAGACCCCAACCTCAAAATTTATCTCACATTTCAACTACATATATGACCCAATTTCAATACACATTCATGTTCCCACTGGTTAAAAGCTCCGTTAAGTCTCACCTACAAGTTGAAGAGTTTGCATGTGTCCTTTCTCCATAATCATATTTATTGATATAAATCCAGTGTTTCTCAACGGGGGCGTTCAGAAGATGACAACGGGGGGGTGCTGGAAGCAATATTTTGGAAATGGGGGCGTTGAGGTGCCCTTAGGGGGCGTTTGTTTGAAAGCTAGTTTAAACCAAAGATTCACAATAACAATACATGTTTACACTTTAAACTACTAAAAAACAGTGGTCTGCAACATTAAAACCTGCAAGTTCACGGCTCTGCAACTGGACGAGTCCGGTATCATAACTCTTCTGTGCTTCTGTCAGCTTTGTTTGGCGCAGCTCCGTGCTGCCCACATGGAAACGGGACGTCAGAGCATCATCTTAAATGAGGTCTGTAGTACGTGAAGCTGCGTTCAGATAAAAAAAAAAAAAAAAAAAAAGCAATCGCCGCGACGTCCTGTTGTGTTCTTTAACCCCCCAATGTAGCACAAGTAGACTTTATATTTCACAGTAACAGTTTTTCGTCAGATCGTTTATAGAACACAACGTTTCCTACAGCACCTGAAGGCAGCTTCATTTCACAGAGAAAGAGAGAAAGAAAAGAGACGAGCGAGAGATATCGACTGTGCTTTGTTGTTTCACAAACAGGCAGTGATGTTCCGTTTACTGCAGGCTACAGCATTATCACACCTCAAAACGCAGCCCGATATGGGGTTGCGTTTCTCCAAACGTTTTTTTCTGCTATTTACTCGCCAAACAGGTGATAGCAAACCTATATTATTCTAACCTATACTATTCTAAGCATCAACAAAGGGCTCTCACTAACTTTCAAAGGTTGTAGCCTAAACTTATTTCCATTCTGCAGTAGGTGTCGTTGGATGTCGTTCTTCAAGTCGTTTGTCATCACCAAAATACGTGTGTGTGTGTGTGTGTGTGTGTGTGTGTGTGTGTGTGTGTGTGTGTGTGTGTGTGTGTGTGTGTGTGTGTGTGTGTGTGTGTGTGTGTGTGTAATCCTTCTGCTTTTACCCCTTGATAAGTGCAAGCTTGTTTTCCGTTGGAACAATTTGATTATAGATTTAGCTTACATATTTTTTGGGGGGCGTTAGGGACCTGGATAATGGATAGGAGGGCGCTGGCACAAAAAAGGTTGAGAACCACTGATCTAGACGCACCCCAGAGGCAGCAAATGTAATCTGCAGCCAGGGTCAGTCTAGCAACTCTCCTTTGGCTTGCGAGCTGGAAAAACCAAATTCTGGTCAGGCCAATCACATCGTGTATAGAGTTGGTGGGCGGGTTTAACATAAGGACGGCAGAGTTGCGACGTTCCGCGTGAATTCAAAACAAAGAAGATGACTGCTGTTGCTGGCGAACAGCGGTCTTTTGAATCGGCTTCAGCCGCGACTCTGGAAGACTTGGAGTTAAGCACTGAAGTCATTCTTAAAAAAGGAAGATGTGTTCGGAGTTTTGCTGACCGGATACGGCAAAAGTTTAATCTATCAACTAGCATTGCTCTGGTTGGCTATGAGTGCAGAGGGAATTTGAAAGACAACCGTTTATCCTGTCCCTCTGATTGAGCCCTACCAATGGTGAGTTCCCAGACCCAACATCTTGATGTGGGTCTGGCTTGTCAGGCTAATTTATTGGTAAATTAGTTAAACAGTTGCAATGAAGCTGAACTGGGCAGTAGATCTAGACAAACAGTAGAACATTAATTACATTAGTAGTGTAAGTAACCTCACAATCAACCCTATATCTAAAATAGCCTTTGTCAATATCCTTATGGGATCTCACAACATGGAGTGGGTGATGGTCAACTTTGACTTTGACGTTGAATCCATGTCAACAGACTTGATTGAGTAGGAGACACTGTGAAGGCAAAAAAAGCCTTTCAAATCCTGTAGTTTCCCAGTTTTTCACAATGAGTTTGATGGTAGAGTTAATTACCACAATTGTCTGGATAGTTCCAAACTGAGGCACACCCTCAGCAGACAGGGAAAATACACTGTGTGCACAATTATTAGGCAAGTGAGTATTTTGACATTATCGTCATTTTAATGCATATTTTCCAATTCCAAGCTATATAAACTTGAATGCTAATTTGATTTAAGCATTATCAGATGATGTGTATTTGTGTAATGAGGGATGGTGTGGCCTAAGTGATCAACACCCTATATCAAGGTGTGCATAATTATTAGGCAGCTTCTTTACCTCAGACAAAATGGGCAAAAAAAGTGATTTAACAGACTCTGAAAAGTCCAAAATTTTAAAATGCCTTTCAGAGGGATGCAGCACTCTCATTATTAGCCAAGATATTGAGGAGGGATTACCAAAAAATCAAACATTTTGTTGCAAATCGTCAACAGGGTCACAAGAAAAGTGTGGAGAAAAAAGACGCAGATTAACTGCTAGAGACTTGAGAATAATTAAACGTGAAGTTACCAGGAACCCATTAACCTCCAGTGCCACCATTTTCCAGAAATGCAACCTACCTGGAGTGTCCAGAAGTACAAGGTGTTCAGTGCTCAGAGACATGGCCCAGGTAAGAAAGGCTGAAACATGACCACCACTTAACAAGACTCATAAGTTGAAACGTCAAGACTGGGCCAAGAAATATCTGAAGACAGATTTTTCAAAGGTTTTATGGACCGATGAAATGAGAGTGACTCTTGACAGACCAGATGGATGGGCCCATAGCTGGATCACTAATGGGCACAGAGCTCCACTTTGAGTCAGACGCCAGCAAGGTGGAGGTGGGGTACTGGTATGGGCTGCTATTATTAAGGATGAGCTAGTTGGACCTTTTCAGGTTGAAGATGGACTTAAAATCAACTCCCAAAACCACTGCCAGTTTTTAGAAGATACTTTCTTCAAGCAGTGGTACTGGTATCCTTCAAGAAGTCCATGATTTGTATGCAGGACAATGCTCCATCAAATGCATCCAAGTACTCCACTGCGTGGCTAGCCAGCAAAGGCCTTAAAGATGACAGAATAATGACATGGCCCCCTTCCTCACCTGACCTAAACCCCATTGAGAACTTGTGGGCCCTTCTTAAACATGAGATTTACAGTGAGGAAAGACAATGCACCTCTTTGAACAGCATCTGGGAGGCTGTGGTTGCTGCTGCACAAAAAGTTGATAATCAACAGATCAAGAAACTAACAGAGTCCATGGATGGAAGGCTCATGAGTTATTGAAAAGAAGGGTGGCTATATTGGTCACTGAATATTTCTTGAAATAGCAGGTGTTTATTTGACCATTTTCAGTTTTATTCTTAATCTAAGAAATTAAAATAAACAAGTGAGATGGTAAAATTGTAGTTTTTCATTTAGTTGCATGATAATTCTGCTCACTAATAGTTGCCTAATAATTCTGCACACAGATATTCTCCTGAGAAAGCCAAAAGTCACTTTTCCTTTGTTAAATATTCAGATTTGAGGTTTATTAACATTTCTGATTGACAGAGCAATGTATTTGTTACAATACAATACAATAAGTCCTCAGGAATACAACTTGCCTAATCATTTTGCACACAGTGTAGAAGTGTCATTCCTGGCCTATAGCTGGTACCCTTGTACTTAATCCAAAATGCCAAATACACCTCTGTGTACAAAGGAATTCCTTCAAAACCAGATTGGACCTTATCGAAGCCCTCTATGGTACCAAGGAGTTCAGTGCTTCCTGGTTCAACATGAAAGTCATGGGAGAAAAGCTGACCTGACAGAAGGGTATAGCACATCATTATCTGGTGTCTGCTTGCATTTTGCATATGTTCCTAAAATTGCAAGTCACATGACTAACACGTTTGAAAAATGCACGTTTCGCTTTGAAACGCATACACCAGAAATGAACAACAGGCCCCAGTTTCCTGATAGCTTCAGGGTTATGAACCATGAAGTGTTGTTTTGGTTTTAGGTGTCGGTCTGGATAAAGCTCTAACCCAGCTAACAATTTTTGGTTCGTTTTTGGTTGGGGGAACGTTCCCTAATGGTTAGGTTTGGTTAGATTTTGGTTGAAATGGAAAGTTTTTTTTTTTTACGTTCTCCTAACGTTCCCCGAACGTTGTAACCTAACATTATAACCTTTGGGGAACGTTCCCCTAACGTTCTTTTTCACATTTCCTAACCTTTAAAAACCATGGTACCAAAAATTTTAAAATATATATAGTAATCAGAATCAGTTTTATTGGTCATATAGACACATACTGTACAATAGAGACAACAATATACATATAGGCACATAACACAAAAGGCAATTATACAAATAAGATAATATCAACCCAAGTACACATGGAGTAGAGTAAAGTAATAGTGCAGTGTGCAAGATGAATATTGGAATGATAAAGTATGTAATGTGTAGGTGAAGGGCCAAAGTGGGGATGACCCCACTTATGGCAAAAAAAATGAAAAAAGCTGTTTTTGTGTGCAGGGGATCTGTAGCGCCTGCCAGAGGGGACGAGGCAGGAGGATGGCAGCAGTGTAGAAGATCGCCAATAGCTCCTGTGGTAGGCCATGCTTCCGCAGTTGCCGTAGGAAGTACATCCTCTGCTGAGCCTTTTTAAGGATGGCGTTGATGTTGGATTCCCACTTCAGGTCCTGGGAAATGATGGAGCCCAGAAACTTGAATGAGTCCACCTTTGACACTGGGCTGTTGGATATTGTGAGGGGGGGTGCGCGGGGGGAGGGGAAGCACTGTGGGGTCCTCCGGGTCTGCTGCAGTCAGCACGGGGAAGTTTTTCTGGGAGGCCGCTAGAGTAGAAGTCAAAATGAAGCAAAGTTACAAGTCAAATTAAAACCTCTTATCAGCCAAGATAAGCATAACACTGATGTAAACAATAAAATAACACCTGCCTGTTATAACCCTGCAGATTGTCAGGTCCTGGAAGTCCTTCTTTGCCTTTCTACCCCGCAGGCTATATGGTTTTACAACGTCATTGGTTCCCACTCGCAGTAGCATGCGATGATGGCAGTACCTCCGGTCGAACCTCCAAAAGGTTGTCAGGAAAAGTTGCTGTAAAACATATAGAAATACAAATTACACTTGTAGAACAAAGTGGAGAGCTTGTACAATCTCATTTTGTAAGAAAAGTCAGTTTAGTTATGATATTTGAATTCATGCAATTATATAGTGTTAATCATAGGGCAGGGTAGGGCAGGTCTATGGCCACTTAATTACCATTTTGTTGACAGTGACTCATGTTAAACTCATTCAGCTCGGTGACTGTCGAGCAGGGCGACAGCAACATGTCATCAACTGGAGCAGAGGGAGGTGACTGGGAGCTCCTTAAGATCATGAGCAGCTCATCCATCTTCTCTTTAAATGCATCCATCTGATGTGCCATGCGGGTAATGGTTGTCCTCATGGCTATGGAAAAATGAATGGTGTTAGTTTTAGATAGATAGCTAGCACTTTATTGTCCGTGTACACGGAAATTTGTCTTGCAATACAAGCTCCAACAATCACAACACAACAACCTAAAAACAAGAGCTAAAAAACATAGAAGCATCAATAAAACATAAAAAGATACTTAATTAATATGAGGGGGGCCCTGCCTTGCAAGAGTGGTCTTAAATAGCCATAAATGTATAGATAAAAGTAAAAATAGATAAAAGTAAAAATAGGGGGGAACTATCGCTTCTTTGCCCTCCTGTGTTGATTCAGCAGATATATTGACAGAGGAACAAATGAGTGTTTATATTTGTTCTTTCTGCAGCCTGGGACCCTATAGCGCCTCCCGGAGGGCAGGAGTTGGTACTCCCCATGCAACACACGGGAAGAGTCCTGGGAGCTAACACATCCTTGTGGGGCACCACAGCTGGTTGTGACCATGAGGGAATAGATGTTATTGACCCTGTAGAGCTGTTGCCTGTTATTAAGGAAAGAACAGTACCAGTGAATGAGATATGGGTTTGTACCCATTTGAGCCATTTTTGATAACAATATGTCCGGTTTTATTGTATTGAATGCAGAGGAGAAGTCGATGAACAGTACCCTGGCATAAGGCTTTATTTTCGGAGCGTCCAGGTGTTTTGAGACCAGATGCATGAGAGTGCCAACAGCATCCTCCGTGCTGCGCTGTTGCCTGTATGCAAACTGGAACAGATCCAGTATGTCCTGTACAGACTGAGAGAGTACATAGGATATGATTTTTTCCAATGACTTCATTAATACAGAAGTTAATGCCACAGGTCTGAAGTCATTGCACTCCCTGGGGCATGATTTCTTTGGCAGGTGGATGATGTACGATGTCTTCCAGGCAATGGGGACAGTGTGTGTATCCATGGACTGTTGGAAGATGGGTTGCCACACTGGGGCTAGCTCCTTGCTGTAAGTTTTAAGGATAGAGGCACTGATGTTGTCCGGGCCGGTGGCCTTACGTGAATTAAGCCGACGAAAGACGTTTTCCACCTGACCGACTGTAATTGTCACTCTACCCTAAGAGCCCACTGCGACTGACTCCAGCACCTCTCTGCATCTCTCTGTACTTCCAGAGGTTTCAAACCTAGTAAAGAAGGTGTTCAGTTCAATGGCAGAGGATAGCTCATCACTTGTCACAAAAGGTCTCCTGTTTTTACCTGGCATGCCTGTCATGTTTTTCATTGTATCCCACATTTTACGTGGGGTGCCAGCCTTGAAAGCTTCCTATATATAATGTAAGTATATAATGTATTAGTTGTAATACATTATATACTTGCATATGTGAACAACTTAAGTGAGTCTTACCTCATTTCCATCTCCTGTGTGATTAGTTCTGCTGTTTACAACAACAAAAAAGTTAACTTACTCTCAAGTTCCTTGTCATGAAATTGTATTTAATTGGAAATGGAAAATTCAAAGCCACTGTACCTTCAACAGGGTCCCAAGATGAAGTGGCAGGCAGAGCTTGTGTTACAATAGACCCATCCAGCTCTGGGCGACTGGAAGGTTTCCTGTGTGGTGTTGACTCATCTAAAAAGACAGTAGATATGAATATTGGTCAGTTCATTTATGGTAGGTTTCTTGCACATGCCATTGCAAAAGATGCACCTATACTGTTACATTAAACAATCAACAAAAAAACACTTACACGCAGGTGGTGGAGGCAGTAACATCTGCTGACCTGAAAAAGGGCAGGGACAAATGCATCAGAACAGTCACGTGATGCTGAATTCTTGCTTGTGGAATGGATTCATCTGAAATAAAAGACCATACAATTTGTACAGATTGCAAAAATAATATTTGAAGTGCAAATAATAATACATAGTCTGTACTGAAGGTCTTACCATGATTATCTAAATAAACGATGGATGTATTTAGACAACCAAGGAGGTGTAATCATCATGTCGTGCTAGGTTAGCCTGCAGTTTCGTGAACAGAGCTTCTCTTAATACATCCATGGCTTTAGGTCTTATCCACGTTACAGGCTTTTCAACATACAGCCCTCGGATGTATCGTAAGATAAGTGTTAAACCCTAAACCCACATCGGCTCTTAGGGACGTATAAGATATTACATTAACGTTAGCTAGCTACCTAGCTCCATTGTTGCTGTATAATGCTGGCAACCATATTGGAGCTTTCTTTAAGTTGTTTACCAAAATCTCTCACCTTGTTGTCCAGGTTCCTTATGGTGGTTAAAACATTACCGAGGTAAAGCTCAGTCTCTGTGGCCAACTTTGATGTATCCATGGGGCTAGCAGCGCTCACGGCATAGCTAGCTGTGGAAAGCTAACTTGTTTCCCGCGTTAGCATACGGGCTAGCAGTTTTGAGCGGAGAAACGTCTTTACTGTTGACCGCCAACAACGTCTTTCTTGGTATCTTCGTCCTACCTTGCGTTATAACACCGTCGATGAAGTGTAGTCAGCTTATGTTTTAGTCAATGGCAGTATTTCAGTTCGAATTTGGGACCAAACGAACGGATCTTTTGTCTGCCTTGTTCGCCAGGTATGTATATGTGTTGTATACGGAAGTCAGGACAGGACTTGAATCGGTCACCTGAAAGCCGAAGCACTGTCTTCCCCCTACTGGCGTGGGGGTGTAATGGTTGGATTTGTACACTGAACTGAGCCACTTGTTAGAAGTGAAATGTGAAATGAAAGAAGTTAATTTTCTTATTTGTGAAAATCATTCTATTGATTGATTCTTGTTTTAAGTATTTTCACCTCATAAATTGTTTTTAACAAAACTTTTATCAGCCTAAAAATAAATATATTCTCTTGCTATGTTGTTTATCTTACTTATATTTTATAAGACCAATCAAGTGACTGCAAACCTTTTATATGCTACTTCAAAAACTTAAATGGAGCTGGTATAAATAAACATTTTCAAACCGCACTCAGAACAACCAAAAACAACCAAACGGGAACGTTTTGTGGAGGTACAGTGCAACCACAGGAGAACGTTCCCGTTGGTTGGTTTCCTTAACGTTTAGGGAACATTATAACCATGAGGGAACGTTCCCTAAACGTTCTGTGTTAGTGGGGAAGAAGCGAGAATGGTGTTCCTGAATCAGAGATCTCAAAAAAGGTAACAGCTCCTTGTGTCAATTCAGGAGAAAATATCAGCTCCATACAGCTCAGCAAAGAAATAAGCTATTCCCAGTGTTTATTGCCCTCTGGCACCAAGTCACCCACCATGAGGGGCAGTAGTCTTAGCAGACACCATGTCTTTGACACTGTCTGCCTAATTGATCCATCTGGATTTTTTAAATCCTGTGGTCTGATGAGAGATGGCTTATTGTGACAATCAGAAAAGCCTTAATCAAAGCTTTTAAGTCTGTAGTTCACCTGGTCAAGAGTCAAATGTTTTTGCTCAATCAATGAACTAAGCACAAGCTTTAGTTCATAACCACCAACTCCCTCAAGGATGTCGTGCATGACATCAGGAGTCACATTGTCTGTTACATGATAAAACTCTAGCTTGTTAAGATAACTATTTCTTTTGATACCAGTCTCTGTTGGGTTCTTCAGAAGCAAGTCTGAATGGTAGTTAATCTTATCACGCATTACTGATGGATCCTCAACAGCCTGCATCCTCAGAACTTCCCTGTGTACCAAACAACATCGACACAGACTATTACCTGAGAAGCTTTCCAAGGTCCAAGGTTATCCCCACAGATCTGTGCCACTCCTGCTTTAATAGTGCCTTTGAACTGTGCAGTTTCAATTTGTATACCATTCAGTTCCATGTCTCTTTTGCTTCTTTTGATTATGAGGCTCTTTAGCTAAGGTCTTCCCCTCAAGCTATATTTCTAAATATCAACAGGCCACCTAAATACTGTGCAACCTTCTTCGATGACTTTACTGAACTGCTGTCTATAATCTGTATTAACTTTGACTGTGTAATTATTGCTGGTGATTTCAACACTCATGTTGACAAATCCCAGAACAGAGGGACCATAGAACTGTGTTGTATTTTTGACTATGGACTATGGACTGACACCATGTGACGGAGCCCACACACAATAAGGGGCACACTCTGGACTTCATCATCTCCAAAGGTCTGAACATTTCCAAGGTTGTGGTGACTGATGTTGCTCTCTCTGATCATTCCTGTGTTTTCTTTAACAGAACTTTCTTAAATTAAATGAAGAAAAAACTGAGGTGGTTGTTTCTGGAGCAACAATTCAACGATTCAACGATTGAAAGTCAGCGCTCAGCTTCAAACGACAATGTTAGAAACAACAGACAAAGCCAAAAATCTTGGTGTAGTCATGGACTCAGACCTGAATTTCAACAGCCACATTAAGACAATAACAAAGTCTGCCTATTATCACCTTAATAATATACAGTGAGGAAAATAAGTATTTGAACACCCTGCTATTTTGCAAGTTCTCCCACTTGGAAATCATGGAGGGGTCTGAAATTGTCATTGTAGGTGCATGTCCACTGTGAGAGACATAATCTAAAAACAAAAATCCAGAAATCACAATGTATGATTTTTTAACTATTTATTTGTATGATACAGCTGCAAATAAGTATTTCAACACCTGTCTATCAGCTAGAATTCTGACCCTCAAAGACCTGTTAGTCTGCCTTTAAAATGTCCACCTCCACTCCATTTATTATCCTAAATTAGATGCACTTGTTTGAGGTCGTTAGCTGCATAAAGACACCTGTCCACCCCATACAATCAGTAAGAATCCAACTAC
Source organism: Zingel zingel (assembly GCA_023566125.1). Classification (NCBI taxonomy): domain Eukaryota; kingdom Metazoa; phylum Chordata; class Actinopteri; order Perciformes; family Percidae; genus Zingel; species Zingel zingel. The sequence goes on along the minus strand of CM042317.1, from coordinate 3,207,608 downwards.
TAACATGGCCAAGACCAAAGAGCTGTCCAAAGACACTAGAGACAAAATTGTACACCTCCACAAGGCTGGAAAGGGCTACGGGGAAATTGCCAAGCAGCTTGGTGAAAAAAGGTCCACTGTTGGAGCAATCATTAGAAAATGGAAGAAGCTAAACATGACTGTCAATCTCCCTCGGACTGGGGCTTCATGCAAGATCTCACCTCGTGGGGTCTCAATGATCCTAAGAAAGGTGAGAAATCAGCCCAGGACTACACGGGAGGAGCTGGTCAATGACCTGAAAAGAGCTGGGACCACCTTTTCCAAGGTTACTGTTGGTAATACACTAAGACGTCATGGTTTGAAATCATGCATGGCACGGAAGGTTCCCCTGCTTAAACCAGCACATGTCAAGGCCCGTCTTAAGTTTGCCAATAACCATTTGGATGATCCAGAGGAGTCATGGGAGAAAGTCATGTGGTCAGATGAGACCAAAATAGAACTTTTTGGTCATAATTCCACTAACCGTGTTTGGAGGAAGAAGAATGATGAGTACCATCCCAAGAACACCATCCCTACTGTGAAGCATGGGGGTGGTAGCATCATGCTTTGGGGGTGTTTTTCTGCACATGGGACAGGGCGACTGCACTGTATTAAGGAGAGGATGACCGGGGCCATGTATTGCGAGATTTTGGGGAACAACCTCCTTCCCTCAGTTAGAGCATTGAAGATGGGTCGAGGCTGTGTCTTCCAACATGACAATGACCCGAAGCACACAGCCAGGATAACCAAGGAGTGGCTCTGTAAGAAGCATATCAAGGTTCTGGCGTGGCCTAGCCAGTCTCCAGACCTAAACCCAATAGAGAATCTTTGGAGGGAGCTCAAACTCCGTGTTTCTCAGCGACAGCCCAGAAACCTGACTGATCTAGAGAAGATCTGTGTGGAGGAGTGGGCCAAACTCCCTCCTGCAGTGTGTGCAAACCTGGTGAAAAACTACAGGAAAAGTTTGACCTCTGTAATTGCAAACAAAGGCTACTGTACCAAATATTAACATTGATTTTCTCAGGTGTTGAAATACTTATTTTCAGCTGTATCATACAAATAAATAGTTAAAAAATCATACATTGTGATTTCTGGATTTTTGTTTTTAGATTATGTCTCTCACAGTGGACATGCACCTACGATGACAATTTCAGACCCCTCCATGATTTCCAAGTGGGAGAACCTGCAAAATAGCAGGGTGTTCAAATACTTATTTTCCTCACTGTATCAAGGGTTAAAGGACTTGGATTTGGAAAAACTTGTCCATGCTTTTATCTTCAGTAGACTTGACTACTGTAACAGTGTCTTTACAGGTCTCCCTAAAAAATCAATCCGACAGTTGCAGCTGATTCAGAACACTGCTGCTCGAGTCCTCACTAAGACCAAGAATTTGGATCACATCACTCCAGTTCTGAAGTTACACTGGCTTCCTGTGCCTCAAAGAATTGATTTCAAAATACTTCTGCTGGTTTATAAATCACAAAATGGTTTAGGGCCAAAATACATTTCTGATCTGCTAGTAAACTATGAACCACCCAGACCTCTCAGGTCGTCTGGGACAGGTCTGCTTGCTGAACTAAACAGGGGGAAGCAGCGTTCAGTTTTTATGCTCCACACATCTGGAACAAACTTCCAGATAACTGCAGGTCCGTAGCAACTCTCAGTTCTTTTAAATCAAGTCTGAAGACCTTTCTTTTTTATGTTGCCTTTCTTTAATTTCTTGTACTGCACTGTGTACATTTTATTCTCATATTTTATCAGTTTTTAATCTTGTATTCATTTCTAACTGCTCTTTAATGTTTTATGTAAAGCAATTTGAATTGCCCTGTTGCTGAAATGTGCTATATAAATAAAGCTGCCTTGCCTTATCTCATTTACGATTGGCTCTAAGACTATCCTGTAGGTTTTTACATCGTCTGTCTTGTACACGGCTAACAGGAAGATAGACTTCAGGCTCGACAAGTACTCAGGTGGCAAACATTTAATTGTGAAATAGATGAATCCAACTTGTGCACTGAAGTTTTGGAGCCAAGTGGATTGACCATTTCACGTTCGTCACAGTATAGCACCAGTGGAATGGATTATATAAATGTTTCTGTCTCCCGTTTAAGGCTCTCAACAATGTCATTTATCAAGATAGAGGTGTGCTCAATCACCTCTCTAATTGCGTTGACAGTCTGGGAAGACTTTGACTTCAGCCTAGCAAGAAACAGAGCTACTCTATCTTTCATACTGTCCTCCTCCAACTCATCCCAGTCCTCAAAAGTTAATTCACTGTCTCGGTCATCCACTTTGTTTGAAATAATGTTTGAATGTCTGTCCCCTCATGACACTGAATTGAAATGAATTAATTTCCATTTTCAAACTCAATAGTGTGCCCCAATAAATGCCTCCTCAATGATCGGGAATCGTTAAATGTACGCTGACCCCCAACCTCGGTACAGTGGTAATTACAGTTTTTCTCAATTGCTAAAACACAATTTCTGAAACCTTGCTCCATTTTCTGAAAACATTAAACACAAAACCTCATCTTCAAGCACGACTTACAAAACCTCGGACTCCTCTCGCAAAATGAAACGTTCGCTTCAAAACAGTTTTACCTGTGTTCAAAATCAAACACTGCTCTCAAATCATAAACAAAGTGATCAAAATGATATACACTATCAAGCAGTCAGTAAACAATACACCAAAAAATAGAAAACACATTGTTCAAAACATATAGTTCTCAGGGAGAAGTACATTTTTTTATCTCAAAACAAATTTCATATTTTTCCGTCATTGTCTTTAGATGAACGAAAACATGTTCTATCATAGTAGCTCAAAATTGATCAGAAATTACTACTCTTCTTTGCAATTTTTTTTTGTTCTTCCTCCTTGTACCCCTATTTTTACAGTATTGTACCCTGCATTTCACAAACGTGTCCTTCGTCTCTGTGATACTGTAATTCTTGTTCTTTGTTGATATACGTCCTCGTCCTCTCACATTGTTTCTTCTATCCATTCTCAGACTTTCTCCTTCCCACCTTCAACAACCTGTTTGCTCTCTGAACTGGCTTATATTTGTTGTGTCACATCATTTGAAACAAGTGAAATTAATTTTGATTGGTTGTGTTCAATCAGTGCCATGTGTTCTCTATTTGTATTTGATTGTTGCCACTTGTGTTTACCAGTATGGATAACATGTGCATTAGAGTGCAGAATGTGTTTTGAGAATGAGAATGTGTTTAGAGTTTTGCTGAAAAGTCTAAGTGAGATCTGTAAATTGTGTTTGACCATGTGAACTGGTTTATGGTATTTACAACAGACTGCACAATTAGCTAAATGAGTTCAGGCAACTGAGAACTTTGTTCAGCCATTGGGTGTTAGTGTTTTAGCAATTGAGAAAAACTGTAAGTAATTTGAGGAAGCGTACACATTGTGGGCCGCTCTTCAATGTGCAAAATACTCCCTGACAATGCAGCGTACTATGTGCCTCTTACATTTAAAACACGTATAGCCCATTTTGTCTAGATCTCTTTGTCAACTTTTTCAGATGAGATGCAAACTTAAGGCGAGGCCGAATGAGGGGAATCAGTGTGGCCAGACAGCTGGCATCCAGCAGATTAAAAGCTTCTTTGTCAATCTTCTCAGGTAAAAAACACAAGAAAGATAACATCATAGCGCATGCAAAGCAATACATTCTATTGTTCTCTTCTTGCTTCTTCTTTTTTATTATTATTATTCTTCCAGGCCCTAATTTCACTAGAACCGCTTGACGTAGAAACGGCGTTCAAATTTTTATGCATTGGTCCTTGTGCAAATTTTGGGCCTATGTCTTCTCATGTGATTTATACTTTTTGAGATATTGAATACAAACTAATATGTATGTCCCTATGGGTGAAAGCTCTTTGTGACATCAGTGAAACTTAATTGAACTCAATCTAACTTAACTACATTTGCAGCACCTGATCATTGATTAAAGTTTAAGTCCTGAGAAAATTTGACCCAGGGTCTTTTTTTCTGCATGGAAACTGGTCAAATAAGCCGTCCAAGGACATGTTTCGTTGATCAGACCAGTATTATACTATAATATCTTATTACTAAAATATCAGCGATCATAAAGACAGTTAATTCTAACAGTAGGCCTAGGCTATTTTTAGAATGTTTGTTGGGTTTGTTGATTTCCAGCAGGATTGTTAAGTGCTGCATCAAAACCAAGCATACAAGATACATTGTTCCATTTCGTGGCAGTGGTATCAGAAAATGTACAATATCAGTATTGGACATGAAAAAGTGGTATTTTGCCATCCTTGTTCATAGTACATATGTCTTCCATTAAAAACTTCAAAGCTTATATAAAATGTGCTAACATACCTTCAAAGTAAATCACCCAGGTCTCATTCTACCAGTTTATTTTGAACATAATCATCCATCTACAGGAAAATAATAATAAAAAACATTACAAGGCTTTCAATAAGCATTTAGAAATGTCAAGCAAACAAGTGATCATTCTTGTTATGCCAACAACAACATTTGACAGACAGACAGACAGACAGACAGACAGACAGACAGACAGACAGACACACACACACAAAAGCTGAAAGCTAGTTCTACTTGGGAACTTACTTCCATGCATTGGTTAAACATCCAAAATAATTTAACATGGAGCATGGAGGCAAAGAACTCTGCATGGGACTTCTTTGTCAAGTTCTTCACTAGCTATCTGAAATTAACCTACCTCACTATGTTTCTTGTCGTTAGAGCCCAACAGTACACCAACAGTTCACCAGTCAACTTGAACAGATAACTCAGTGTTTTAGTGCATTCGTGGGGTCTACCACAGCCTACACGCATGCAAACTTTAGCGGAAAACTAGCCCTGGCAAAACTTCCACAGCATTGATTAAATGCGCAAAATAAGTTAGCAGCATTAGTGGAATGCCGCCGCATGGAGGCAAAGTACTCTGTGACCATGCACGTGTAGAGGTGAGGGGGGTGGGCGATGGGTGCTTGAGCACTTGCCCCTTTTGCCCTCAAGGCCAAAGTGCCCTTTTTTGTCCATATTTTATTTTTTCTCATATTTTTTCTTTGATGATGGCCCACAAGTGGTCCGTTTAAGAAGAATATTTAACAATAATAATTAGCTAGATAAAACGACCTAAACCTTCATATCACGTGATGCATGCGTTCCTGCCAGGCGCGCTACGTGGACACAAGTGAGTCCGTCGGCGGCCAGCAAGACCGAAAGAAAGTTGTAAGTTGAAGTGCCGGTAAGTGGAATTTTGAAGTTAATGAGAATGCATGCGTGCATGCACATTTGGTTTGTTATAGTAGCCTCTAGCCGCTGCCGCTAGTTAACGAGTCTCCTCCAGGATGAAAACAGCCAGCAGGCAAGCTAAATTTGTGGCAGTGGCAGCTAACTTTGAAGTAGTGACATTTCGCAGTAACTGCATGAGCTGCCGCGGGCACAATTACTCGTTTTATTAGGGCACACACTAGAGTCACCGTGTAATAGCCTTATAGCGTCACCGTTTCATTCTCTGATACACAAGAGATGCCAGCAGCAGTTCTCTGTAGGTTAACAGAAGTGTGTGTCTGTCTGTGTGTGTGTGTGTGTGTGTGTGTGTGTGTGTGTGTGTGTGTGTGTGTGTGTTTCCATCTGCTTTCTGCCTCTCAACCAGCAGCCCACTTAGAAGAACATGTCACTTATTTGGGAAATTAGCTTAGGTTATTTGTAGTCTGTGGTGTAGGTTTATGGTCTATACATTTTACTTCTTAATAAAGCACATCTTTATATTTTGAGAAAATAATCTGAAACATTCTGATTCAAAGCCTACTAGCCCACTGCTACAGAAATCTGATAGTCAGCTCAGGTTGCAATTATAGGCTACAAACAACAATCTTGTTATCTTGTCTCTTTTTGTAAATCATGATATTGAATTCTGCTACAGTGCAAAGATGCCATGTAAAAACAGAATAAGGAAGCAGAAAAAGAAGGACCTGCAGGAGGCAGCAAAAGGCAGTGGATCCCTAAGCAGCTGGGTTATTAGGAGCACCACAGGTTAGTGCTTCATACAAGAATCTGACATTTTCATACGTACTTATTATTATAACTTTCTATATATACTGTAGTTTGGATACTGTATGTAAGATTACATTTTGCTTGGACAACGGTTAGATTTTTCGATATATTTGTGTGAATGTAGTCTAATGTAAGGCTCCATATTTCATTTTGAGGTGTACAGTATTGTGAATTTAGTATTATGTAAAATTTCATATTGCACTTTCTATATATAGTTTGGATACTGTATGTAAGATTACATTTTGCTTGGACAATGGTTGCATTTTTTGGATATACTGTATTTGTGTGAATGTAGTCTAATGTAAGGTACAGTATTGTGGATTTCGTATTATGTAAAAATGTAAAATGTAAAATATACAGTTTTTAAAATAAAGATGACATATATGTTAACAAATCTTGTTCCATGTGCCCTTTTTTGAATTTGAGCCCCTGCCCCTCAAAAGGCCACATTTTTCCACTAACTAAAATGAATCTACCTCACCATATTTTTTCTCGAGACAGGTCACTATCATTATCCCTTGATTAATGTTAGCTAGCACTAGCACTAACGCAACATAATCCATATTATATCTTGCATACATACCTCCCCGGAGAGATTATCACTGTCCCACTCCCTGTCTTGGCTATTTGCCGTGCAAGCCATGTCGCGGCATTTTATTACTAGCCTAACGTTTAGCTAGTGTTAACTTCCTGATAGGCTAACAATGACAATGTTAAATTGGCCTATAACAATGGAACAAATAGTTAACAATTCCAATTCCTAATTAGATTATTCATTAATATTATTCATCTATCCAGTTGACGTTTGCTGACCGTTAGTAGAGCTACCAGTGCTAGCAGTTAGCTAAATGTCAATGACAATTATGATCTTCCTGAATAATAATCCTTGGTGAAGTAACCTAACCATATTCTAAGTATAGATGCAATTTAATTATGAATTTGACCAATTGATAAACCAAAATGATGATCAAAAATAACCAGGAATAACTATTACTAATACAGTCAAGGTGAGACATCTTACCTCATACATCTTGTCCTCTAGACAATGTCATCCAAATGATTGCGGATCAGCAGTGCTGAGAAACTGAAGCCTGGATTTCGTTCAACGTCATCAACCCAATACAAAGGGTTATAATAAGTTTAACCATTTTGTAAACCAATTATGGGTACATTTATACATTCCAGGCTTAACCCAGCATATGAGTAACTAAAATAATCCAGCATTTTTAAGTGTGAGTCAATATATTGAGAGATATAGGCCTATTTCAAAATATTGACTTAGTATCTCAATATATTGACTTAATATCTCAAAATATTGAATCTCAAAGTAATGAGAAGTCAATATTCATTTAGTCTTCTAAATCTTATTCGTGCAAATCTCAGAAATTTTATACATTGTTCATCTGCTGTTGCATTACGAAATTCACTTCTGATACTTTTTTATGCAAGAAATCAACTATATAAAGCTCAAATATGGGCCGTTTTACAAAAAATGTATGGCTAATTGCAATTTTAGTACGACTGTTTCGGAGTTCAGGAGCTCCACAGTTTGCCGTGACAGCGGCGCAGTGCCTGCCCGGATCGCTGGCTTTCTGCCTGTATCTGTCAGACCCCGCTGCACGCTGACTCTCTCAGGCGATACGGAATACTAGCCTAAAGAAAAGAAGTAGATATCGGACAATTGAGCGGGACATGTGGATTAAATCAGTGGCGCAGGGACTCACAATGGGCGGTGTGCAGGAGCTGCCTGCCGGTGTTATGTGCCTTCTACTGGTTGGAAACCTACTGGTTTCCGAGCCTGTCCAGATGCCGTGTAAACCTATCAACCTACCTACGTCAACAGATCCATCCATCTTCGTCCGCTTATCCGGTATCGGGTCGCGGGGGTAGCAGCTCCAGCAGGGGACCCCAAACTTCCCTTTCCCGAGCCACATTAACCAGCTCCGGCTGGGGGATCCCGAGGCGTTCCCAGGCTAGGTTGGAGATATAATCCCTCCACCTTGTCCTGGGTCTTCCCCGAGGCCTCCTCCCAGCTGGACGTGCCTGGAACACCTCCCTAGGGAGGCGCCCAGGGGGCATCCTTACCAGATGCCCGAACCACCTCAATTGGCTCCTTTCAACGCGAAGGAGCAGCAGCTCTACTCCGAGCTCGTCACGGATGACTAAGCTTCTCACCCTATCTCTAAGGGAGACGCCAGCCACCCTCCTGAGGAAACCCATTTCGGCCGCTTGTACCCTGGATCTTGTTCTTTCGGTCATGACCCAGCCTTCATGACCATAGGTGAGGGTAGGAAAGAAAACTGACCGGTAGAGTGAGAGCTTTGCCTTCTGGCTCAGCTCTCTTTTCGTCACAACGGTGCGATAAATTGAATGTAATACCACACCAGCTGCGCCGAATCTCCCGCTCCATTGTCCCCTCACTCGCGAACAAGACCCCAAGGTACTTGAACTCCTTCACTTGGGGTAAGGACTCATTCCCTACCTGGAGAAGGCACTCCATCGGTTTCCTGCTGAGAACCATGGCCTCCGATTTAGAGGTGCTGATCCTCATCCCAGCCGCTTCACACTCGGCTGCGAACCGATCCAGTGAGTGCTGAAGGTCACAGGCCGATGATGCCATCAGGACCACATCATCTGCAAAAAGCAGCGATGAGATCCCCAGCCCACCAAACTGCAACCCCTCTCCACCCCGACTACGCCTCGATATCCTGTCCATAAATACTACAAACAGGATTGGTGACAAAGCGCAGCCCTGGCGGAGGCCAACTCTCACCTGAGTCCGACTTTCTGCCGAGAACCCGGACACAGCTCTCACTTTGGTCGTACAGAGATTGGATGGCCCTGAGAAGGGACCCCCTCACCCCATACTCCCGCAGCACCTCCCACAGTATCTCCCGGGGAACCCGGTCATACGCCTTCTCCAGATCCACAAAGCACATGTAGACCGGTTGGGCATACTCCCAGGCTCCCTCCAGGATCCTTGCGAGAGTAAAGAGCTGGTCCGTTGTTCCACGACCGGAATGGAATCCGCATTGTTCCTCTTCAACCTGAGGTTCGACTATCGACCGAGCCCTCCTTTTCAGCACATTAGTAGACTTTACCGGGGAGGCTGAGAAGTGTGATACCCCTGTAATTGGCACACACCCTCTGGTCCCCCTTTTTGAAAATGGGAACCACCACCCCGGTCTGCCACTCCTTAGGCAACGTCCCAGACTTCCACGCAATGTTGAAGAGGTGTGTCAACCAAGACAACCCCTCCACACCCAGAGCTTTAAGCATTTCCGGACGGATCTCATCAATCAATCACGTCAACAGATTCGCTACATATTCATAAACATGTTACTGGCCTTTGCATGTCGCAACTCAAATAAAAACTACACTGAACTGAATATCTGAGCCCTACATTACTATAACATTGTACAGCGGGAAAAATGTGTTGTTGGTAAGTAATTAGGATGATCCTTGATGATCCTCATCAAGGATCTGTCCACTATACTATCATGTTAATCACATCGATCTCCGGGACATGACTTTGTTTTTTCTTTTTTCTCAGTAGGCCATGAATCACTGTTTATCTGAGTACTCCGAAACAACTGGTTACCTTGATTTAGGCTTAAAAACATAACTATATCGTGCACTCCAACCTTCTGCTACACCTCTGCGCTATCTGTGTACAAGGATTTGTCATAAATTATACCAGGCAGCACACAGATTCTGAAACAATGGGTCTAAAACAACTGGTTACCCTGGCCTGGAAACGTGATCTCGAGGCTCTCAAACAGCTAGGCTACAATAACAAGTTCCTTGGATTTATGAAAAGAAGGAATATTTCTATTGACATGGCTCATGGCCTTTTATCTTACACCAATTTCAAAACTGATCTTCTGATATCCGGGTGCATAGGTGACATAATACAGCCTATATAGGCAACAACGAAAACAATTCAAAGGTTGGGCGCAAACTGTTTTCTAATTTTTTAAACAGAACTTTGTATTGTAGGGGTTTCAAATACTTAGTTATCTTCCGTCGTAAACATAACGTTGTAGGCTATTGGAAACGTAGATGTAGGCATTTGAGCCATGTCAATAGAAATATTGCTTCTTTTCATAAATCAAAGGAACTTGTTATTGTAGCCTAGCTGTTTGAGAGCCTCAATCATTTTTTGACAAATCCTTGTACACAGATAGCGCAGAGGTGTAGCAGAAGGTTGGAGTGCACGATATAGTTATGTTTTTAAGCCTAAATCAAGGTAACCTGTTGTTTCGGAGTACTCAGATAAACAGTGATTCATGGCCTACTGAGAAAAAAGAAAAAACAAAGTCATGTACTGGAAATCGATGTGATTAACGCATAGACAGTATATAAGAGGATTGACGTGATAGTATAGTGGACAGCGAAGCGGACTCGTATATTTTTATTTTCGCTGAGGAAGGTTCAAATCCAGCGTGACAAGGATCATCCTAATTACTTTTACAATTACATTTTTCCCGCTGTACAATGTTATAGTAATGTAGGGCTCAGATATTCAGTTCAGTATAGTTTTTATTTGAGTTGCAACATGCAAAGGCCAGTAAAATGTTTATGAATATGTAGCGAATCTGTTGACGTGGGTAGGTTGATAGGTTTACACGGCATCTGGATAGGCTCGGAAACCAGTAGGTGGAAAAACCAGAAGGCACATTTCACCGGCAGCGGTTCGTGGTAAGTTATTTTTTTTTTCCAACATAGATCCTCAGCGAACAGTGCCGAAAGCATAGGTGTGTGTGTGTGTGTGTGCGCGACACACACAGGAGGATGAATAGACTGTAACGAAACTCTGTATCTGGTGCTTTGTACAGAAAGATTAGTTGATGAGTTTATGTGTCGGGGACTCGGGGCAGAAATCAAGTTTGAAGCCAGCGGCATAGCGGGCATGCCTGGACATGTCTGTAGTTTGGAACGCTAACGGACAGTGTGAAGAAAGCTGCCGCTGAGGAAAAAAGGGTTTGTGTGTGTGTGTGTGTGGCGGCGGCGGGGGGCATAGAGGGGAATGTGTGTGTGTGTGTGTGTGTGTGTGTGTGTGTGTGTGTGTGTGTGTGGGGTGGTAGCGCGGGGGGGGGGCATAAAGGGGAACGTGTGTGTGTGTGTGTGTGTCTCTGTCTGTGTGTGTGTGCGTGCTGAGCTCAACCAATCAGTGTGCAGCTCATTAAATATTCATGAGCAGACGATATAAGGCAGAAAAGCTCTCGTTTCAGTCCAGTCCCATTTAACAGGGTAGCATTAGGGCCAAAAAAACAGCAAAAGGGTCATTTTCAGCCCAACCAATGTTACATACCCTATTAGGAGACCTTAAGGAACAGCGTGAAATACCGTATATAACCATTCTATCACCCCTTTAAAGGAGAACTCCGGGCAATTTTTACGTTAATCCTGATCGCTATAAGTATGTGAGTACTGTCGATAGCAAAAAAAACTAGCCGAATCGGTGCTAGCATCATGGAGCTATTGCAGCTAATGCCAAGAGCTCCCACTTAGCTAAAACGGCAGTTTTGGGGGCATATCATAAAGAGTGCCTGACACAAAATGCAACTAAAATGTCTGTGCAACATGAACAAGGCCCTTACATGAAAACAAAATGCGTTTTCAACTCAGACATTGTTTAAATTCACCTAGCTGCCGTCTGGGATGAGTGAGTGTGTTCAGCCAGGCTTCGGTAATAATCATCACGCAGCAGTTCTGTGTGTATTTGTAGCATATATATATATATATATATCCATTTTGTGTGCAATCCATCTGGCGTTGGTGAATAGTAGTCTCTGCAGTGGCGAACTGTGTGTTAGTTTCCTTAGCCAGGCTAGCAGGTCCAACCGGCATATCCTTCTACTTCCTCCCCGCCTTCCCCGCCTGCCGCGGCCGACAACAATCCACGGGCGCCCGCTGGTCTGGTCAATATATTGAGATTCTAAGTCAATATTTTAAAGTTTTTTGATACTTTGAGATTAGTCAATTTTACAAGTTACTACATAAATATATTGAGACAGTCAATATTTTGAGATATTAAGTCAATATATTGAGATACTAAGTCAATATTTTAAAGTTTCTCATTACTTTCAGATTCTTAGTCAATATTCTGAGTTACTAAGTCAATATATTGAGATACTGAGTCAATATTTTGAGATATTAAGTCAATATATTGAGATACTAAGTCAATATTTTAAAGTTTCTCATTACTTTCAGATTCTTAGTCAATATTCTGAGTTACTAAGTCAATATATTGAGATACTGAGTCAATATTTTGAGATATTAAGTCAATATATTGAGATACTAAGTCAATATATTGATATTCTAAGTCAAACCTTTGAGATACAAAGTAAATATATTGAGATACTATCACAATATATTAATATCTGAAAATATTGACTTAGTATCTCAATATATTATTTACAGGTAAGAAAATAAAAAAGTAACATGACACTACACTTTACATTAGGGCTGAACGATTAATTGCATTTGCAATAATATCGCGATTATGTTAAAACGCGATTTGGTCACGTGATTCGCGAGTCTGCACTGCGCAGAGAAAGCATCAACTTAACGCTAACGCTACGCCGTACCTTGAGCAGATTTCTGTCATTCAAACAACTCTGAGTTGTAGTTTAAAACTTTTACAGCCATTTTAATGAAATTAAGGTTTTTATTCGGGCTTGAGTCCATACATGCAGTTAATGGATACAGGCAAGCAGAACTGAAGGCTCGGTTAGCAACGATTAGCTCTGATTAGTGGTTAGCTCCAGTTAGTTAGCTCCGTTGTAAAGATATGGAGTGGCGGAGAATGACGCGGGGAGTGGTAACAACCAGACTCTGTTAAATGACGTTCGGGGAGCTTTTACAGCAGCGTGGCTGTGTTGTTTCAACGGTTTTATTAGTACAGTTAATCCCATGACAAGACCAGAAGCAGCATGCTACTACTACCGTAACGATAGCCTCTCTGTCTCGGAGTGCAACGTTGATGCTGTTATGCACGTGGCACGCAACTTCATGAGGGGAGGGAGCAGAACTGTCACTGATCATGATTTGGTTGGAGCTGGGGTTTCTCCAGAACTCCATGGTAGATATGGACAGGCTGGGCATCAATGGGAAATGTAGTATCTGTAGTATGTGAATCAGCTTTAAAATTCAACAGGGAGCAATATTTGGCTATTTGCTGCCAGTGCAAATTCAGGACTTTAGCAGCAGAACTGTCACTGATCATGATTCCGTTGGAGCTGGGGTTTATCCAGAACTCCAGAGTAAATATGGACAGGCTGGGCATCAATGGGAAATGTAGTATCTGTAGTATGTGAATCAGCTTTAAAATTCAACGGGGAGCAATATTTGGCCATTTGGTGCCAGTGCAAAGTCAGGCACTTTAGCAGCAGAACTGTCAATGATCATGATGTGGTTGGAGCTGGGGTTTCTCCAGAACTCCAGGGTAGATATGGACAAGCTGGGCATCAATGGGAAATGTAGTATCTGTAGTATGTGAATCAGCTTTAAAATTCAACGGGGAGCAATATTTGGCCATTTGGTACCAGTGCAAAGTCAGGCACTTTAGCAGCAGAACTGTCACTGGTCATGATTTGGTTGGAGCTGGGGTTTCTCCAGAACTCCAGGGTAGGTATGGACAGGCTGGGCATCAATGGGAAATGTATTATCTGTAGTATGTGAATCAGCTTTAAAAATCAACGGGGAGCAATATTTGGCCATTTGGTGCCAGTGCAAAGTCAGGCACTTTAGCAGCAGAACTGTCACTGATCATGATTTGGTTGGAGCTGGGGTTTCTCCAGAACTTCAGGGTAGATATGGACAGGCTGGGCATCAATGGGAAATGTATTATCTGTAGTATGTGAATCAGCTTTAAAATTAAACGGGGAGCAATATTTGGCCATTTGGTGCCAGCGCAAAGTCAGGCACTTTAGCAGCAGAACTGTCACTGATCATGATTTGGTTGGAGCTGGGGTTTCTCCAGAACTCCAGGGTAGATATGGACAGGCTGGGCATCAATGGGAAATGTAGTATCTGTAGTATGTGAATCAGCTTTAAAATTCAACGGGGAGCAATATTTGGCCATTTGGTGCAAGTGCAAAGTCAGGCACTTTAGCAGTATTTAACAATACTGAACAAGCCTTACTTAACCATAACTAAACAGTTATTAATGCGGTTTTCTAGCCTTATTGTAAAGTTGACAACACATGCACCTTAACTAACACTTAGTAAATTTATAATGACACTGAATTAGCATTACTAAACCATAACTAAACAGTTATTAATGCTGTTTTGTAGCATTATTGTAAAGTTGAGAACATATGCATCTTAACTAACACTTAATTTAGTATTTAACGATACTGAACAAGCCTTACTAAACAATAACTAAACAGTTATTAATGCTCTTTGGTAGACTTATTGTAAAGTTGAGAACATATGCACCTTAACTAATAATTAATGTATAACAATACGGAATCAGCATTACTAAACCATAACTAAACAGTTATGAATGCTCTTTGATTCACTTATTGTAAAGTTAAGAACATATGCACCTTAACTTACACTTGATAAATGCATAAGAGTGCTGAATAAGCATTACTAAACAATGATTCATAGTTTATTAATACTCTTTGACTTAAACATTCACACAGCTTTTAAACATTTGTGAAACATTGTCAATGTGAAATCAAATCTTCATGACAACCTTCTGTTATGCACACATATTCAAAATGTAGACAAGGTTTTCATTTGATTCTGAGTCAGTTCTCATCTTTCTTTCCACTGAAACTCAGAGCTATACAGTTTAAGTCCTGTATGGAGATTATACTGGAAATTGTCCCGCTCTCGTCATCTCCACTGTCATGTCTTCTGGATAGTTTTTCTCTCTTGAAACCTAACAAACCAAGTGGGATATATCAATTTCTTTTAAATGCATGTAAAAGCTACGGATGCAAGAATTGATCGTTCACTAGATCAACATGAAATCTTTACACATATTGTACAAATGACAACAAAACATGATAGAGCAGCCTTA
Source organism: Zingel zingel (assembly GCA_023566125.1). Lineage (NCBI taxonomy): Eukaryota > Metazoa > Chordata > Actinopteri > Perciformes > Percidae > Zingel > Zingel zingel. The sequence continues at coordinate 3,192,493 of CM042317.1, read as the reverse complement.
ATGGTACACAGTCTACCTAGTGAGTGGTGAGCTATTTTGACGATCATGATTATCCATTATCTAGACAGTGTCCAGAATATTAATGCATTGATGCATCTGATAGCCAGCAATCACAGCATTCAAATGTTTGTTTGTATAGATCACAGTATACTATGGACCATAAATAATCATTATCATAGTGTAGCCTCCCCGGCTGAAAGATGTTCTTCATGGTTGGATAGTTTATTAACTTTCTATGCAGAAATCAACCTAAATTAAAAGCCTAATGCAATATTAAAATGATTCTCCTTTGAACCTTCTGTTACATCCAATGTACTGTAGTAATTGCATTTCTATCTCTCAAGTTACACCGTTTCATGTAGCTAAACAGGCTCATTAGCCTGGTAATTAACAGCAGGCTAAAATATGTTGACATGCTAGCTTTACTTGCACATACTCATCTCCAAGTATTTTGATCCGGCATATCATAAAGTGACTGACAATACAAACAATATTAGAGTAAACACTGACAAACCTTGTTCCTTTATCAGCCAGATGATAAACAAGATAAGTATACACCATGCTTTCTTTTGCAGAGTATCAGCTGCACATGTTGCCCGCGGCCTCAGCTCCCTTATAATACTTCTGGTTTCGATCTTTTCAAAATAAAAGCGCTAGCTAGCAAGTTAGCTAGCGTTAGGTAACCAAAATGACCCTGTTCTCTGGCAGATTTTTCTGCGATTAACTTATGTTAGAGCTAACATAACAGCCAAGCTAGCTTTAAGTGACCCACCTATTATTATAGCAGTATAGTATAGCATATAGCAGTTTCCAGCGTTAGCGTTTTTATTTTGAAAAGATCGAAATCGGAAGTATATATTTGTTCCCACAAGCGGGCAAAGTGTGCAGCTCATATAAGCAAAAAGTTTTATGTTTAACTTATTTAGCACCTGGGTGATAATGGGATAAGGTTGGTAATTGTTTCCTCTAATATTGTTTGTATTTTGAGTCACTTTATGATATGCTGTTTAAGAGTTTTACGGACTTGGAGATGAGTAAGTAAAGCTAGCATGTCAAGATATTAGACTTAATATCTTGATTAGATATTAAGATATTAGATATTTTTCATCATTAGTCATTTAGGTCAACATTGGATCATTCAGAGATCCTCACTGAACTTCTGGAGAGTTTGCTGCACTGAAAGTAAAGGGGCTGAATCATTTTGCAGATAATTTTTTATCTGTTAAAAAAGTTTGAAATATCCAATAAATTTCGCTCCACTTCATGATTGTGTCCCACTTGTTGTTGATTCTTCACAAAAATTACAGTTTTATATCTTTATGTTTGAAGCCTGAAATGTGGCAAAAGGTCGAATACTTTTGCAAGGCACTGTATTATTGTAAATTACCCTTTGAGTGCTTAAATTGAGTGTTACTTCCCATCCTTATTCACTTGTTTTTCAGAAATCAACCTTAATTATTGTGATAGGGAAGGCAAGAGAGAGTCTAGCACTAGGACCCAGGCAAAGGGGCAGAGTCTATAAATAGAGGAGGGAAGCTCACCTGGATCTTTCTTGCTGCAGTTAGACACACCTGAGAGAGCAGCTGAGGCCAGCCTTTGTTTGGTGCTTGATTGGAATCTTCATGGTGGTGAGGGTCCGAAGCTTGGAGTGATTGTTTAAGCACATCAGCTAAAGCACAGATTCCAGTCACCTGCCTGTCTTCAACTGGGTGAGGGGAATGTGCTTCTAAGTCAAGCAAGACGTAATTGGGAGAGCCAACAACTGTTTTTTCCCACTTATGTTATATTTATTGCGCTCCTACTAAGTCATTGAATGGGCCATATCCCGTGTTTCTGGCTGTATTGAAGGGGGGAACTGAAGAGTGGAGTAACCATTTTGCATGGGTGTTATGTGTAAGTTTGGGGCAACTTAGAGTGCTGTGTGCAGTTAAATGTAGTGTTGTTTAATGGGATTTGATAAAATTGTTGCCTCGGTTTGGTTATAATTTATTTTGGTACTCAACTCTACATCAGTTTCCCTGGCAATGCAGTCTAGTTTTGAATCGTCTGTTTTATTTTTGTTTTGTTCTGATGTAATATAAATAAAATGTATATTTGAACCTTTGAACCTTCTGTTACATCCAATATACTGTAGTAATTGCATTTCTATCTCTGAAGTTACACCCTTTTATGTAAACAGGCTCATTAGCCTGGTAATATTAACTGCAGTCTAATATCTTGACATGCTAGCTTTACTTACTCATCTCCAAGTCCGTAAAACTCTTAAACAGCATATCATAAAGTGACTCAAAATACAAACAATATTAGAGGAAACAATTACCAACCTTATCCCCTTATCACCCAGGTGCTAAATACGTTAAACATAAAACTTTTTGCTTATATGAGCTGTACACTTTGCCCGCTTGTGGGAACAAATATATACTTCCGATTTCGATCTTTTCAAAATAAAAACGCTAACGCTGGAAACTGCTATATGCTATACTATACTGCTATAATAATAGGTGGGTCACTTAAAGCTAGCTTGGCTGTTATGTTAGCTCTAACATAAGTTAATCGCAGAAAAATCTGCCAGAGAACAGGGTCATTTTGGTTACCTAACGCTAGCTAACTTGCTAGCTAGCGCTTTTATTTTGAAAAGATCGAAACCAGAAGTATTATAAGGGAGCTGAGGCCGCGGGCAACATGTGCAGCTGATACTCTGCAAAAGAAAGCATGGTGTATACTTATCTTGTTTATCATCTGGCTGATAAAGGAACAAGGTTTGTCAGTGTTTACTCTAATATTGTTTGTATTGTCAGTCACTTTATGATATGCCGGATCAAAATACTTGGAGATGAGTATGTGCAAGTAAAGCTAGCATGTCAACATATTTTAGCCTGCTGTTAATTACCAGGCTAATGAGCCTGTTTAGCTACATGAAACGGTGTAACTTGAGAGATAGAAATGCAATTACTACAGTACATTGGATGTAACAGAAGGTTCAAAGGAGAATCATTTTAATATTGCATTAGGCTTTTAATTTAGGTTGATTTCTGCATAGAAAGTTAATAAACTATCCAACCATGAAGAACATCTTTCAGCCGGGGAGGCTACACTATGATAATGATTATTTATGGTCCATAGTATACTGTGATCTATACAAACAAACATTTGAATGCTGTGATTGCTGGCTATCAGATGCATCAATGCATTAATATTCTGGACACTGTCTAGATAATGGATAATCATGATCGTCAAAATAGCTCACCACTCACTAGGTAGACTGTGTACCATTAAGGCTGCTCTATCATGTTTTGTTGTCATTTGTACAATATGTGTAAAGATTTCATGTTGCTCTAGTGAACGATCAATTCTTGCATCCGTAGCTTTTACATGCATTTAAAAGAAATTGATATATCCCACTTGGTTTGTTAGGTTTCAAGAGAGAAAAACTATCCAGAAGACATGACAGTGGAGATGACGAGAGCGGGACAATTTCCAGTATAATCTCCATACAGGACTTAAACTGTATAGCTCTGAGTTTCAGTGGAAAGAAAGATGAGAACTGACTCAGAATCAAATGAAAACCTTGTCTACATTTTGAATATGTGTGCATAACAGAAGGTTGTCATGAAGATTTGATTTCACATTGACAATGTTTCACAAATGTTTAAAAGCTGTGTGAATGTTTAAGTCAAAGAGTATTAATAAACTATGAATCATTGTTTAGTAATGCTTATTCAGCACTCTTATGCATTCATCAAGTGTAAGTTAAGGTGCATATGTTCTTAACTTTACAATAAGTCTACCAAAATGCATTAACAACTGTTTAGTTATGGTTTAGTAAGGCTTGTTCAGTATTGTTAAATACTTAATTATGTATTAGTTAAGGTGCATATGTTCTCTACTTTACAATAAGTCTACCAAAGAGCATTAATAACTGTTTAGTTATGGTTTAGTAATGCTAATTCAGTGTCATTATAAATTTACTAAGTGTTAGTTAAGGTGCATGTGTTCTCAACTTTACAATAAGGCTACAAAACAGCATTAATAACTGTTTAGTTATGGTTTAGTAATGCTAATTCAGTGTTATTATACATTTACTAAGTGTTAGTTAAGGTGCATGTGTTCTCAACTTTACAATAAGGCTACAAAACAGCATTAATAACTGTTTAATTATGGTTTAGTAATGCTTAGTCAGTATTATTATACATTAATCAAGTGACCATTTAAGGATAAGTAATGTTTATATAGCATGCACAATAATTTATATAGGTTGGGTTTTAAGTTAATGTCTACATGGAGACAAAGGAAGAAGCAAACCTCTACATGGAGACTATGGTGTCTTTTCACTGATCTCACCATCTACCAAAAGTAAGTCATATGTTGGAGGATGGACAAATATAGTGGACAAAGGTGTGTTGACAACCATAACCCGTAAATAAACAATAAAAACAGTCTTTTCATAATGACATGGCTTGGCCGTGAACCGTAAGACATGCATTCTCTCAAACATCTTAATCAACCACCTAGTAATATTAGGAAAGACCTTAATTAACATAAACTAAGGGTTTACTTAGACACTTCAGTTAGCTTTTATTTCCAGTTTAGGCTTTTTAGTACATTACCTAATATAAAAATGTACACCTTAGTTAGCTGTTATTAGCAGTTAGTCAAGGCTTGTTACTGCATTAACTAATGTAAAAATAGACACATTATTTAACTGTGATTAGCAGTTAATCAAGGCTTGTTACTGCATTAACTAATGGTAAAATACATACCTTAGTTAACAGTTATTAACAGTCAAAGCTTTTTACTGCATTAACTAATAGTACTATAGACACCTTAGTTAACTGTTATTAACCGTTAGTCAAGGCTTAATATTGCATTTACTAATGATATAATAGACAACTTAATTAACTGTTGTTAATAGTAAGTCAAGGCTTATTACTGCATTAACTAATGGTATAATAGACACCGTAGTTAACTGTGATTAACAGTTAAGTCATCAACTAATGGTAAATAATGCATCAATTAATACCTTAGCTAACATGATCATTGTTAATACATGTTAATTAAACAATTTATTCAACCATTAATAACTGTTAGTTACTGCTTATTAATGCATTAAGTAATGCTAATTAATGTACCCTTATTGTAAAGTGTTACCACAAATATATTTATTCACCTCTATTCAAACACAATGAGGCATATTTTCATTTTGTTTTGATTGAACTGTATTTTTGAGGAACTGTAGGTCTACAAAATTAATTTTACTATACATTATTCATAGGGAAACCAAAACCCAAAGTAGGCTATAGTATGAAACCATTCATAATAAAACTAATTGCATTTTTGCCTCAGTGGCAAAGTTGGCAGCCTTGCTGTGTGCATTTGATTTTTCTTTGCTTTTGGAAAAATAAATAATAGGGGAATTCAGAAAGAGGTGTCCCATTAATGCTGAGTAGCATACATGCTGTAGATGGTCCCCCTGTGTCCTGTTCCTTAACACTAGAACGGCCAGGACGGTCATTTTGACCGTTTTGAAATGTATATGTGTAATAACTTTGCTAAATAAAAAAATAAAATCCAGCTGGTACCTGACATTTCCTAAAAGAGTCTGTATTTTCATTTAAAATATTTGTATATACATTACACAAAAGGCAAAGAAAATACTATCACTTTTACCTATTTTGGCCATACATGGTCATATTGACTGCTCGGATTTTCGTGGTTTTGTTTTTAATCTTTTGCGTGGTTGAGGATGCACCTTGGTTGCTTAGTAATAATCATAGTCTCTGTCAGAGAAACGTAACTAGCGGTCTCGAGTAACAAGTGTGGCCATCACCAATGGGCCGAAGGAAAGCCAGAGTCGGTAACGTAGGCTACGGCGGCATACTCTGTTCTGAATCAGAAGAAAAGCACCGGGCGCTCACTCTGTGAAAGGCGCGGTACATGTAGATGGCCGGTAGCTGTCTACGTGTTCATATAACTTTATACATGCTACAAATGGCTGGACTCATTGCACACATCCTCTCCAAGGAGTGCACCAGCTGTAAAATGTCTGTAGAATTAAGTCTATACTTATGTTTGAATATATATGTGCAGGTTTGTAATTCCCTACAAACCAAGCATAAATAAACTACTTGTCTCCTGTTAAGCAGTGTATTTATGGGTTTATTGCCAGTGCAATTGATTTTGATATTTTGAGCATTGTTTGTTTATTAGCTGAATACTTTTGTGGATACTTACCTGTTGTGTTTGATTGTAACGTTAACTTACCTGTTGAGGAGAAAAAAAGTGAGAAATTATGACATTGTTTGCATACCTGTTGAAAAACTATGGAAGAAAAGTGTATATTATTTTAATGCTTAAAAACAGTAAATTGTTACATTATTTATACCACCAGAGAAAAAGCTTTGTGTGGGTGTTTTTTTCCTCCCCTTTTCAGGGCGCAAGTAAGCAAAATGTTGCAGTCTCCTGTCAGAACCATGTCACTACCAAGCTTACCACTGTCTTTTTGTCACGCAGTATCAAGATGCAGAAAAGAAAGAGGCAGGAGAAGATTGACACTTTTTTCAAGAGAAATCCTGTAAGTGAAGTTGAAAGCTGAACGTTGAAAAATGTTGACATTCAACAACAGTAGCCTATTTCCATTAGATATTGTTTGCATTTACTTCATGATATTACTTTTCAATATTCACTGAATTTTGCTAGTGCCACAGCTGTAACTGTTTGGCCCTATTCCTTTACCACTGCCCATTATTACCACTTTAGGAGAGGAAGTTGCTGGAGGCATCAGTTTCAGAGAGGGCACAGGAAGGTTCACAGGTGAGCAATGAAATGAATGTTACAGTTTGTGAAAGAGGTCTATGAAGGAAGAGAGGCCATGTGTGTGTGTTTGTGTCATGGGTGGTGCTTATTTCCATCCCAGGTGCATGCGTGTCTGGTGTGTTTATATCAAATTTACAATTTCATTTTAAACATTTTGATTAGGGTGTATGTGAGGATGTGGCCAGGAGTGAGGAAGACAGAGATGAAGAGGGAGGAAAAGGCAGACACGAAGCAGACAGACACAGAGAAGACAGACCAGAAGCAGGCAGACAAGAAGCAGGCAGACAAGAAGCAGGCAGACCAGAAGCAGGCAGACCAGAAGCAGGCAGACCAGAAGAACAGAGTGAGGGAGAGGTCAGAGAGGATAAGGATGAAGATGAAATGGTAGAGAGAGGAGCAGAGAACTCAGACATGGCTTTTACTCACCATCAGTTCAGTAAGCCCAATCAACCAGATCCAAAATTAATTGCTAAACAGTCCTTGGCCAAATATACTCTGAGTTTTCAAACTCAGTGGTACCAGAAATTCCCATGGCTCCATGTGAGTGCTGGTGTTGAGGGTGTATTGTGCTTTTACTGCTCCAAAGCCTTTAACTCGGAGACATCACCTCTTGCCAAGAATGCTGATTCAGCATTAATTTCATCTGGGTTTAAAAATTGGAAAAAAGCCCTTGAGCGATTTACTGTGCATGAGAGATCTGATAGTCATAAGACAGCCATGACAACGCACATCTATGAAGATCGATCAGTACGGGTTCAGCTATCTAGTGTGTGTGTGAAACAGCAAGAGGAAGCAAGGGGATGTCTTCTCAAAATCATTGGTGCTGTGCAGATGTTGGCTAGGCACGGCTTACCTTTTAGAGGCCATGAATGTGGTGACGGAAATTATGAACAGGTTCTGAAGTACAAGTCAGAGGATGACCCCTCTCTAACCAAGTGGTTGACAGGTGGTAGAAAGGATGTATACACTTCAGCTATGGTTCAAAATGAAATCCTGACTTTATTCAGCAGCGTGATCATACGCGAAATAGTTGAAAACATCAGATCACTTCCACACCTGCAGTACTCTGTGATGATGGATGGGACACGAGACGTGTCTGGAAAAGTGCAAGAGGCAGTGTGTTTGAGATATGTTGACAAGGATTTAGTCCCTCGTGAAGAATTTATTGGTCTTTATGAGGTCTCTTTGACAACAGGAGAAAATCTAGCAAAAGTCGCCATGGATGTTTTGCAGCGCCTAAACTTGCCTATCACTGGGTTGCGTGGCCAAGCATATGACGGGGCCGCAAATATGGCTGGCAAATACAATGGAGCACAGGCCATTGTAAGAAAAATACAACCTCTGGCTCCCTATGTTCATTGTGCTGCCCACTGTGTTAACCTAATTACACAGAGGTCCTGTACTGCCTCAATATTTATCCGGAATTCTCTGGATTGGGTCAATGAGTTGGGAGTGTTGTTTGGGCAGTCAGGGAAACTGAAGGACATATTTAAGGAAATTCCGAGGTCTGAGAAGGGTGAGGGTCCATGTCACACTTTAAGACCTCTGTGTCCAACAAGGTGGACAGTCCGCACTAGTGCCATCCGCGCTGTGCTAAACCAGTACGAGTGCAATGAAGGCTTTAGCTGAGATGGCAGTGATTGAGTCTGATGCGGCTAGTAAGGCACAGGGGCTGTATGAGACACTTCAGCAGGGAAAGGTTGTCCTTGGTCTTGTATGTGCTTTGGAGATCACAGGGGAGTTGGAGGTTTTGAATATGTCCCTCCAGAGCAGAACACAGACCCTAGATGGTATGCTTTCAGCTGTTGCCTGTGTTAAGGAAAGTTTCAGAAAAAAAGAGAAACACAGAGAGTTTTCAGGCTCTCTACACAAAAGCAACAAGGATGTGTGAGACACTCCATCTCACTCCTATTGCCTATCCTCGTGTCCGTATCCCACCTCAGCGCGTCACAGGTAATGCTCCTGCACATGTACACGTGTCCCCTTCTGACTACTACAGGACTGAATTTTAAAAAGTTCTGGATATTGGCTTACTTACTTATAGTAAGGATCCTACGCACAGTTTTATAAATGAGACCCCAGGTCATCCTCTGATGCTGCTACTGTCACAACCTGTGACCTTGCCTCATAGTCAAGAAGAGCCTGGATTTCTTAGTTCATAGTTCACAAATGACAGTAGGCTGTCCTTGCTGTGCCCCTCTGCTATAAACACTCCTGCAGCTTCCTCCTTCAGCTTGTTCCTGATTAGGTAGATGGTATACCCTATATCATTTTCAAGAAGCCAGCGGAAGGACTTCCCCTTGTATTTCCCAAACTGCAGGATGTATTCTTCAGCCACCTCAGATTTATCTGAGGCATCCCCTCCTCTCTGACGGACGACACTGAGTGCATTTTGCCTGACCAGGGGTCTCATTTATAAAACTGTGCGTAGGATCCTTACTATAAGTGTACGTATGCCAAAAAAAAATTCTGATTTATAAAACCGTGTGTAAGCACACCTGTAAGCAATGTTCCCTTTATGAATCAGAGATTAACTACAAGTGTGCGTACGTGGATCAGCCTCTTATCCCGCCCTGTACACGCCCATTTTTAACCATAAATAGTCAATGGAAAGCACCTCGTGAATGCTGATCATGATATGACATGATATGAATGACACTGGCAGTTGTTTCACCAAATCATGATGACTGGTGGAGAAAAAGCAAAAAACTTCTCAGACGTTCAGGAATTGCTGCAAATTGACTTACAATGTCGGACTGTTCTTGCACAGTGTAGGGAAACCTGATCTATAACTACATGTATTAATAATACGTCCAAAACGGCAGGGATTTGGCTACGGCACTCGGGGACAGCTTCGATATACCAGACGTATATAATAATATAAGATTATATATAATATTTATTTAAAACAGAAAAACACTTAGCTGTCTGACATTTCCCTCTGGAAACAGCCGGTTGCCCCCAGAGTGGCGAGGACCTGTAGCCTATTTGGACCGGGGTGGCACGGTTCCGGCGCGTTGCCCTCTCTACTGGACCCAATTCAGTACATATATCCAAGAGCACAGCTTAAGTGGAATCTAAATCGGCGTATTAGCCAGTCATCGTCATGGTCCCCGAAGCCTCTTTCTCTCCTGATTCTTCCATTAGCGTAGTCCTCCTGCAGGGCCAGCAGTGACATCATGCAGCATTACGCACGGGTTCACCGCAGTATTTATGTTTACAACATATTGTGATAGTTAACACCTTGCCAAAATCACAGCATCAACTGGTGGTATCCCCCACCCCGAGATATAATTTGAAGACAAAATAAAGTGTAATAGGCAAACACACTTTTCTTCATGCAGGTTTTGTCACGAACCGTATTAAAGTTCAGACTGATAACGAGGACATTAAGAGTAACGATTGCGCGAGAGTTTAACGGCTGTATTTTCAGACTTTGACATTTGATGATATATGCACAGTTTTAAAGACATATATTTAGTTATTTACACTGTGTTCTGCCGTTATCTAATGCTAGGGTATTTGATGCTATCCATTCCATGCAGCCGTCCTCCTGCGCTCCGTAGAAGACAATGTGACGGTGAGACAGCACCGATTAAACATTAAGAACACATTTTTATTTAAGATTTGAGTTGGAGGTGTTTATGGAACAATTATCACTGTTGTGCAAATAACACTGCTGGATTTAATCTTCATGGTAAGGTGGATGATTTGGAGTGAAAAAATGTGAAGGATATTAGAAGCTCTTTTCCGGTGATGGCTGAGCGTTACTGAGCAGCCTCCAACTGAGCTTGAAGACGTAGATGTGACGTGAGCAACTTGTCTGAAAGTTTTAAGTCTTCTGGTAGCTGTGCCAAGACAAATCTCAATCATTCCCAATCTAGCAGAGACGGAGAGCGTAGGTATATGTAAGGAGATAGGTAGGTTAATTATTGCTAACTAAAATGCTAGTTAACATTAGTAATTAAACTTAAACAGCTAATGTAAGTCGAAACTGCCTGCGAGCGTCTCCTTTACTATACGGTAATTCCTCTACCATGCGACAGTAAGTCGCGTGGTTATGACACAATTGTTAGCCTATTTTTCAAAAATGTCTACTATGGAGCCATAACTTGAGATACAAGGTAATGGAGCCTTTTATACATTGTCGTGTTTCTTTAGAAATAAACAATGGACAAATAAAATCTTTAAATGCTTCAGATGTAAAGTTATTCGCTCTCAAAGTGACGTCAAAATGAATGGCAGTTAATGGGATGCTAACGGCGGGTGATGGCTTGTTAGCATCAAAATGGCGCCATAGGAGCTACGCGTTGCGGGGAGAGGCTTACCCCCTTGGTTTTAGCTAAAGAATTCCCGAGTGCCGCCCGGCCCTGCGAGACCTTACCACTAGAACCACATGCGCCCCGTTTGTTAATAACAGATTCCAGAATACCTTGATGGATCAATCAGAATTAATAATTTAACCAAGCTGTGTAATAAAGACCATCAATGGATGGAAATAATTCCATTGCAGGTCTCACTAATGATGTAAGTAGGTGGATGGAATATAACTGTTCATCCTGCTACTACATACAGATCTAAATAAGTACTTTTTTTATCCCTGTAAATACAGTACACAAAATACATAGCTATACAGAAACTGTACATTTAGAGTAATAATATCAGAATCAGAAAGGGCTTTATTGCCAAGTGCGTTGCACATACAAGGAATTTGTCATGGTGCTGTTGGTGCATGTCACACATTCAAATATAAGAAGGATAAAAAAGAATATAAACAATATAAATATAAACATATACACACAGAATGTATTAATAATGATAAAATAAGTAAATAAATAGTAAAATAAGTTAAATAGTAGTAAAAAGGGCCCGTGTTGGGGTGTGGAGAGAGTCAGGCTGGTTCTGGCTAGTGGCGGAGGGGAAAAAAACTGTTCATGTGGCGTGTGGTTTTGGTCCTGATGGACCTCAGCCTCCTGCCAGAGGGGAGTGGCTCAAAGAGTTTGTGTCCGGGGTGGGAGGGATCGGCCACAATCTTTCCAGCACGCTTCAGAGTCCTGGTGGCGTAAAGGTCCTGGAGCGACAGCAGATTGCAGCCAATCATCTTCTCTGCTGACCGAATGACACGCTGCAGTCTGCCCTTGTCCTTGGCCGTGCTAGCAGCGTACCAGATGGTGATGGAGGATGTGAGGATGGACTCAATGATGGCTGTGTAGAAGTGCACCATCATTGTCTTTGGCAGGTTGAATTTCTTCAGCTGCCTTCAGGACTTCAGGAAGTACATCCTCTGTTGTGCTTTCTTGACGAGGGAGCTGATGTTCAGCTCCCACTTGAGGTCCTGGGAGATGATAGTTCCCAGGAAGCGGTAAAGACTGAAGTGGAGCCACAGAGGGTGATGGGGGCAGGTGGGGCTGGGTTCTTCCTGAAGTCCACAACCATCTCCACTGTCTTTAGAGCGTTGAGCTCTAGGTTGTTTTGCTTGCACCAGGTCACCAGGTGTTCAGCCTTCGACCTGTAGGCGGACTCATCACCATCAGAGATGAGACCGATGAGGGAGGTGTCGTCCGCAAACTTCAGAAGCTTGACGGACTGGTGACTGGAGGTGCAGCTGTTAGTGTACAGGGAGAAGAGCAGAGGGGAAAGAACGCAGCCCTGGGGGGATCCGGTGCTGATGGACTGTGAGTCGGAGACGTGTTTCTCCAGCTTCACATGCTGCTTCCTGTCAGACAGGAAGTCAGTGATCCACCTGCAGGTGGAGTCAGGCACACCAAGCTGGGAGAGCTTCTCCTGAAGCAGAGCCCGGGATGATGGTGTTAAAGGCAGAGCTGAAGTCCACAAACAGGATCCTGGCGTAGGTTCCTGCGGAGTCCAGGTGCCGGAGGATGTAGTGGAGGGCCAGGTTGACTGCATCGTCTACAGACCTGTTGGCTCTGTAGGCAAACTGCAGGGGGTCCAGGAGGGGGTCGGTGATGGCTTTGAGGTGTGAAAGCACAAGGCGCTCAAAGGACTTCATAACCACAGAGGTCAGGGCGACGGGTCTGAAGTCATTAAGTCCTGTGGTCCTTGGCTTCTTGGGAACAGGGATGATTGTTGAGGACTTGAAGCAGGCTGGCACGTGACATGTCTCCAGTGAGGTGTTGAAAATGTCTGTGAACACTGGAGACAGCTGATCAGCGCAGTGCTTCAAGCTTGATGGGGAGACAGCATCCGGTCCAGCAGCTTTCCTGGGATTCTGTCTCCTAAAGAGTCTGTTGACGTCCCTCTCGTGGATGGAGAGTCGTCACTGAGGTGGGAGGGGGGGTGGAGGTGGAGGGGACCTTTAAGGAGGGCATTGGTGGGGGGGCCCAGGACCCTGTTGAGGTGGGGGAGGTGGAGGTGATGAACAGTGGCTGTAGCTGTAGGGAGGTGTCGTGGGGAATGGTGTCAGAGCTGTCCTTTTGGCTTTCAAATCGACAGTAGAACTCGTTCAGGTCGTTGGCTAGGTGTCGGTCATTGAAGGAGTGGGGGGGTTTTAGGCTTGTAGTTGGTGATCTTTCCAGACAGTCGCAGAGTCATTAGCTGAGAACTGGTGTTGGAGCTTCTCAGAGTAGCGTCGTTTAGCCTCCTTCACTGCCTAAACTTGTACTTTGACTCTTTAAATCTGTCTTTGTCCCCACTCCTGAAGGCCACTTCCTTAGCCAGCCTTAACCTTCTGAGTTTGGCTGTGAACCAGGGTTTGTCGTTGTTGTAACTCACCCTGGTGCTTGATGGAATACAGCAGTCCTCACAGAAACTGATGTCACAGCCTCTGTGTACTCATCCAGACTGTTGGTAGCAGTCCTAAACACATCCCAGTCAGTAGAGTCCAAACACGACTGGAGATCCTCCACAGCCTCACTGGTCCACTTCCTAGATGTCTTCACTACAGGTTTGCAGAGCTTTAGTTTCTGCCTGTAGGCGGGGATCAGGTGAACCATGACATGGTCAGAGTGTCCCAGTGCAGCACGGGGGACAGCGTGATGAGCATCCCTGACTGTGGTGTAACAGTGATCCAGAATGTTCTCCTCTCTGGTCGGGCATTTAATATGCTGTCTATATTTAGGGAGTTCATAAGTGAGGTTCCCTTTATTAAAGTCACCAAGGACAATAACTAGGGAGTCCGGGTTGGTCCGCTCCACGAACAGTATCTGGTCGGTGAGCATGCGCTGCGCGTCCTGCACGTTGGCCTGCGGTGAGATGTAAACACCGACCAGAATGAATGAAGCAAACTCACGGGGTGAATAAAAAGGCTTACAGTTTATGATGAAATACTCCAGGTCAGGAGAACAATGCTGCTGGATCACTGTCACGTCGTTGCACCAACCGCTGTTAATGTAAAAACAGATTCCTCCACCTTTTGTTTTGCCGGAGAGGTCCGTATCTCTGTCCGCTCTGTAGAGCTGGAAGCCTGCCAGCTGCAGCGCAGAGTCCGGTATTAATCCACAGAGCCACGTCTCCGTGAAGCACAAAACAGCAGATGAAAAAAAGTCGCTGTTTCCTCCAGTTTGTTGGGCAGAGAGCGCACGTTAGAGAGGAATATTCCAGGTAACAGAGTGCGTAATCCTCGCTGGCGGAGACGCACAAGCGCACCGGCCTGTTTCCCTCTCCTCCGGCGTTTCGCTGCATTGGCAAAGGTGAGCGCACCTTTGACCAGAATGTCCAAAATTTCCAGTGAAGGGAGAAGAAAAGTGGGAAATAAGTTCGATGGTGTTGTTCCCCTGAAGTTCACGAGCTCTTCACTGGTGAATGAGATGCGGGTACCATTGCAAGAAACAAAGTTAAAACACAAAACAAAACAAAACAGAGCGCACCAACACACCGTGTCACCATTCTGCGGCACCATCTTGAGTCAATATTTTTGAGTCAATATTTTCATGCAGTTTTATCAAACATACATAAGCTGTTGATTTTTTTTTGTTTTTGGTCACAATCACAGCTTTGACATTTGAAGTTGTAATGGTCAACTTGTTAGCAAACAGTAGATTTTTTACACATCCAACAGACGCAGAGCAACATGTACATCCGTCTCTTTAGCTGCTAAATGCTCCACTATGTTCACCAGCTAGTTTCTGTATCTGTCTGCTGTTTGGTGTGAACCAAGATAGTACAGTTAGAGGCTGTAAAACCAAAACAATGAGCTACCATCAGCTGAGTCAGGTGTCTGTCTACCTTTGGCAGTGGGCTCAGGTAGACAGGTTTTAGCTCTGTACAACGCACGCACACACACACACGCGCACACACACCCCAATGTGTTACACGTCAATAAAACCTTGCGTGTGACAAAATATCACATAAAAAACAGGGTTATAGTGATAAGGGCATGGCAGGGTAATAATACAATGCACTACGACTTTTAGGGTGTGTTATGTCATAAAATTGGATTTTTACATTACCTTATGTGACAGGTCAAACATTCACAGAAAACATTATCTTAGCTAAATCAAAGACTAAATTTTAACCCCTTAAATAATCATAATAGTAATATTCATGTTAAAATAACATAGTACAAGTTATATACTATGTTAATAACATTGCAACAAAAAAACAACAGCATGTCAGTAATCTCGTAGGTCCCTGATTACTTACTTGGTTTTGGAGTCTTCTCTGTAGGAGCATCCTAAAGTTCAGGTTTGTGGAATTGCGGATACTCACCAACTTTAAAGTTGATATGACACTCAGAATAAAAGAACAGCCATTTAGAAGCAGCTGCAGTGACAAAGCGTTTGATGTCAGAGCAGACCTCCAAACACATCTACCTTTTCCTCTCTATCACTGGCCCTCCTGTCTCGTGTAGAGGAAGAACTGTCCCACTAAATGTTTCCTACATAGACAGCAAGGACATGTTGATGTTATTTTCTTTTATTATTTTGTTCAAAAAGTTTATCTTTTATATTTATTTTAAACATTAGATTGGTTTTAGAATATTTTCTAGTTTTATTCTTTTTAATAAAATATTTGTTTTCGGGTTTGGTTAGGCGGTACCAAAGTATCATTAAAAAAGGTTTTTACAAAAAAGTACGGTGATGAAATACAACTGTTTACCATTTTTAGTGTGTAATTTAAGAATTCATGCTTGGTGTTTGAGTTACGTTACACTGAGGTCTTTTCAGATGATGTGAAATTGAAATTTAACATTTGTATGTTTGAAATGAACCTACATTTTAAACTCAATGTTTTTCCATTAGAATTTTTCATGAGCAAATCAAATCTAATCAAATCAAATTTGATGTAATTCTTGGTTCTCTCAGTGCTAATCAGTCCTCGCCTCATTCTTCAGCATTTAAATGTAAACTGACCAGAACATATAATCTCAGGTGGAACAGGATAATTAGTGTTTCAGCTAATCAACAAAATAGTCACTCATTGATGAAGTGTTTTGTCTTTAGTTACTGTATGTGTAGAAATGTTTGCAAAAACACAACAGCAGATTTACATTAACAGTGCTACAGAAACATGTTGGACAAGTGAAATGAAGCCCCAACTACTGACAAAGAGCTTACACGAAGAAATTTATTTCCCATTGACGCAGCTAATTAAATGGGAAAATAGTGACTTTACAAAGCATTCTGGTACAAAAAAATAAAGTACATACAATACCACATATGAATGACAATGACTACGTTTACATGCACATAATATTCCAGTTTTTGGCCTTTTTCCGAAAAAGACAATATTCCGACTAAGCTGTTTACATGGCTAATGAAAGTGAATATTCCACTAATATTCCCGTTTACATGTAGCCGTGCAAAATAAGTTTTTTTCCCAATTTTACCAGCGGCGGCAGACTTGTTTGACCATGGGAACACAGCCTCCCTCTTTCATTCCTTCAACCAGCTTATTGAAAAGGTTGGCTCATATCCAAAAACCTGTTGATATCAAAGTCTTTAATAATGTTTAAAAGTAGCTGTGTTTCTCCTTATCGCGTCTGCAGCCTTGCAAACTGTGGTGGGTTGGTTTGTGTACAGTAACCATAGCAATCCACAGAGCTGACCATAATCCCAGATTGAGACGCATATTCTGAATGAGCTGTATACATAAATAATGCCTTTAAAACCAGAATAATAACGGAATATCCCACATCTTGATCGGAAAATCCTATATTAAGAAAAAGGCCTAATTCTGAATATCCAACTGGAATAAGTTGTTTACATGTGACATGTCCTAGTATCCTATCACTTTCACATCAGTTGAATATTTTCAACACATGCCAAATATTAAGTCCTTGATAGTCTACAAACATGTAGCTGCAACTGAATTCAGACTGAACAACAGTCTATTTCAGGCCTTAAGAACCATCAAAGGCCTTTCCATTCTTAGCCAGTTAAGACTGGACCATAACACACTGGAATACATTTAAAGAATAAACCTGAGTGTAATATTGCAAATATAGCAGTATACAGATCATTATCAGCAGAGCAGTTGTGTATTATTAAGACATTAAATGTACATCTTTTCTGTTCAACTCTAAAACAAATGTTTTTTTTAAACTCTATAAAATGTATCACTAAGTCAGTATGTCCACACACACACACACACACACACACATATATATATATATATATATATATATATATATATATATATATATATATATATATATATATATATATATATATATATATATATATATATTTGGCCAGACGTTGCTCTAAGTGCACTGTGATGCACAACAAGCTGATTTTATTCGCTACAGTAGGGGGTCTTTAATGTTTTTTAAACCAAGGACCCCTTAACTGAAAGAGACAGAGCAGAACTACCTAAATTGTTTAAAATTAAGTTGTATATTAAACTGGGCCTTCAAAAACTTGTAGGGCAGCCTAAAGCAGGGATTTTCAACAGGGGGGGTCCCGGTCCCTATTGACTCCCGGTCCTCAGAGTCAATGCAGGAGGGCCTCCTCCTGTTAAGTTTTTTTTCAAAATTAAAAAATCTTAACATGAATTTAATGCGGCACGTTTTCTTAAAAAATGCGATGGAATATGCGGGATATTTATGCAATTTTATGCAATGAAATTGCGGGATTGCAAAAACTGCGATTTCATGGCTTCATCGCGGGGTTTGCAGCTTTTCAATGATGTTCACGTCGCGTAATTACGTCAATTCATAACGTTCCATGGCAACAGGGGAAAATGTCTGCTCTTGTGTGAAGTAAAGATGAAGATATATGTGACTTTTTTGTAACTAAAAATGCGGGGATTATGAAATCATGCAAGCCCCGTATATTTTGTGCGGAAATCGTCAATTTATGCGCCGAAAGTGTGGCGTATTTGAAAAAAATGCAGTCCCCGCATAAATATGCAGACTTTGGCTGATTATGCATTGAATTATGAGATCGCATAATTGTGTTTTTCTGGAGGGACTGATATTAGCAAATATAAATCCCCACTGCTTACTGGCCTTTAGGTAAGGTAGTCACTAAGGCCACCCACAGATACAGTTCATCCTAAGGATCCACTATGTCACATGTATGTTTAACATTAAAAGATGATTTATAAAATCATACTACTAACAATTATTAGGCTATTTTAAAAGCTTAGTATTTTACGTTAAAAAAATTTACGTATAAAAGGTTTTAGGCTGCCCTACATGTTATTGTAGGCCTGGTTTAATATGCAACTTCATTTTATACAATATATATATATATTGTAGTGGGTCCCTGCTCCATCTCTCTTTCAGTTAAGGGGTCCTTGGCTTAAAAAAAAGCCTTTATACATACCTTATTTGCATAGAATACTAAGTTATTAAAATAATAATTGCCAAGGTTTTATAAATCATGTTTTAATGTTAAACATGCACAGTGAATCCTTAGTATTATCTGTACCTTATCTATAGGCCAGTAAGCAGTGGGGATTTACACTCACTTAAAGGATTATTAGGAACACCATACTAATACCGTGTTTAACCATATCCAGTCCCTCCAGGATTTCGCAGCCTTTTTTTGAGATTGCTGCAGTCCAAAATGCCTGATTTCGCGGGAGCTTTTGTAAAAAAAAATTGCGATAAAAGTTGCGATGTCTTTTGTATATTTGTTGCAATGAAGTTGCGGGAGACAGTGAAAGTTGCGGTTTTATATATATATATATATATATATATATATATATATATATATATATATATATATATATATATATATATATATATATATATATATATAATTATTTAAAAATAAAAAGGAAACTACTCTGGCCTGAATTTTCCTAGTAACCTTACCAAAAAGGCTCAGGATGCTGCAAATGTTGGTATAATATGAAACTGGCTAGTGGATTTAAGACAAAATAATAATGTATTGAATGAATCAAATTTGAACATATGTGTCAGTGGCTTGTTGATCTTTACATTGTTAGTTAATTTCCTAACCTGGCCTGGGACACACATTCATACGGTTTGATGAAGTACTGACTTTAACTTATCATTGCACTTAATATAACGAGCGTAGCTGTCCTCAATTTAGGTCATTGTGTCGTCTCATCTCCTTTTTTTCCTGCATCCACCGTGTGTGTTGTTTGTGTGTGTGTCTGTTTGTGTGTGTGTGCAAGAGTCAGTCGCGGGGGGATAGGAGCTGGAGCCCCGCCCGCTGCAAATAGCCTACAGGATTGAAATGGCAGCAACGTTAGAGTGAAAAAACGTTACTGCGTACATTGATGTTAAAATGTATACAGGACGGTCTAAAATGTTTTTGCACGGTCTTTCGCTGTACGTTTTGTTGGTAAATGTGAGATGTTCGAGTCACATACGTCTCGTCTTCATATCAGAAACAAGGAAATGATCAACCCGTTCTCACTCCCGCTTGGTCATTGGCTCTCAGAGTGCATGTGGGACTGCTGGGAATGGTTGATGTTATTCATGTTATTGGTCAAATTTGCGGAGAAGTTGCGGTGATTCGTCAAAATTGCGAGTCGCACCAAATTCGCAGTGATTGGTTGAATTCGCATGAATTGGCGCGATCACGAAATCCTGGAGGGACTGCCTATCCTATCAATATGGGCCAACATTTCTAAAGAATGCTTCCAGCACTTTGTGAATCAATGACTCAAAGAATTAAGGCAGTTCTGAAGGCGAAAGGAATCCCCCACACCATTACACCACCAGCCTGCACAGTGGTAACAAGGCATGACGGATCCATGTTCTCTTTCTGTTTATGCCAAATTCTGACTGCTCGAATCACTCTGCCCATTCTCCTCTGACCTCTAGCATCAATAAGGCATTTTTGCCCCCCAGGACTGCAGCATGCTGGATGTTTTTCCTTTTTCAGACCATTCTTTGTAAACCCTAGAAATAGTTGTGTGTGAAAATCCCAGTAACTGAGCAGATTGTGAAATACTCAGACCAGCCCGTCTGGCACCAACAACCATGCCACGCTCAAAGTTGCTTAGATCACCTTTCTTTCCCATTCTGACATTCAGTTTGGAGTTCAGGAGCTTGTCTTGACCAGGACCACACCCCTAAATGCATTGAAGCAGCTGCCATGTGATTGGTTGATTAGATAATTGCATTAACGAGAAATTTAACAGGTGTTCCTAATAATCCTTTAGGTGAGTGTATATTTGCTAATAATATGTTGGAGTCATGTTAAGACTTTAATTTTAGGAAAAAACTTTAAAAAATTAACAATTTGGAGGCCCTCCCGCTTCGACTCCGAGGACCCCCTTTTTGAAGATGCCTTGCGCTACACTGACGGAACATGCACTCACAAGCATGCTTACTCCAGATTTCCACTGAATACAGAACGTCTGCGGACCGGCTCTGCTGCGGAACGGCTGTGTGCTCCGCCGTCCGTCAATACCCACCAGGTCCTGATTTGTTGCGGCACGGCTGCGGCCTTGACTGACAGCTGTAGTCACGAGGACCCACAGTATCTCGCGAATTCACGTAGAATAGAACCACAGAGTAGAGGGGAAACAAGTTTGTGCTGTGTTTTTAAGGTGTAGTGCAGGGAAATATGATCCGCTGTGAGCACGGTGCAATTTATTTTGAAAATTAACCGGATGTTTATTGTTTCGGTGCTCGACGTCCTGTCTGCCGTGTGCTAAATTGCTGCAGAGCTCTCCGGCGTCCAGCAAAAATAGAAGCTCTGCGTATCGAGCTGGGACGCAGTCGTTCTGCAGTCAGTGGAAATACACACATTGACTTTAATGGAAACCAAATGACTCCGCCGCCGTTCCGGAGCTGTTCCGCATCTAGTGGAAATTGGGGGTTAGGATGCACATAATTCTGTCTTCAAGGGAAGTTTTACCAAAAACACTCTAGGTACATCCCATGTCTGTTATTTGATAGCTCCTCAGTCCTCGGCTGAACCGGAAGTGGTTCTGTCCATCCTCCGTTAAGGCCGTCTCAAAGCTCTTATTTCTATCCCGAGGACAGAGGAGGGATCATCGAGGAGATATAGCCAAGGAAACACAAGAGCAGCCTTTCTGGAAGCTGTGCAGCTGAGGAGTTCATGTGATGCTTCAGAGGAAAGGACGTCTCATCCCTCTAAAACACATTTGCTTGTTTCCGCTCTGCTCCCATGATTTCCTTGTTAGGAAGGCAAGTGAAGGAGTCAGGGATGCAATTTAAGGGACATGAGATGCAGCTACTGTAAAGGAATTTAACAAGCTTTCCATAAATATCCTGTTGGCCAACTTAGCTGTCAAATAATGACACCAAAATCAGTCATGTGACCCTTGTTGGCTCAGGTGCCTTTACTGACATTCAAACATACAGTATTTTATTGAGATTCAGAAGAAGTTGTAGGATCTGTACATCTTACGCCTCACACACACACAGACAAAACAGCAGGCTCCCTCTTTTCTCTCTCAGATGTTGGGCATGTCATTTACAAACTTCTACGATTGGACAGTTATTTTCTATTATATTATCATAGTAGTTGCCATTATACTGGTGCAAGAGGAAGTAGTTAATTTGCACACTTTTTCTCTTATAAAAGTCCTCCTAGCATAGTAAAATGATACATTATAAAGAATCCATTAACCGTAACAAGCAGCTTTGTCTCCGTTCTTTTACCCAGTTGAGTTAGAATAGAAAATAACTATTTTGTGTTAAGTGGGGAAATCAAATGCTTGGCTGCATGAAGTTGAACGTTTCTCAACTCGGCCACTTTGTGCAGTTTGAGTCTCGAGTCACAGCATGATTTTGAGGTTCACCTCACAATGAATGGCAGCCTGTTGTCTCTCCGGTGTTTCAGTGCACGTGTGTGCACAGTTTAAGTGACATTTGACAAAGAAAATGGTCACATTTACTTGGAATATGACAAATAGAAAAATACCATTTTGATCAGGGACTACTTCCCCTCAGGAGGTCTAGATGTCAAAAAAAAAAAAAATTATTTAAAAAAAAAAAAAAATATTTAAAAACTTAAAAACACTGCAGTGACAGAATATGTGGTTGGTCAGACCACATCAGTGGGCTCCATCAGTTACATTAAGAAAATGTTTTATTTTATAGTCAGTGATGGTACAGCTTGCTAAACACTGCTAACAAGCAGAGTCTTGTCCAGCTGTCTGACAGTCTACGAACATATTACATCTTCTTCTAGCAAGACGAACCAAAACATCAACTCCCTAGCAGCTCAGTGTGTACTTGTAAAGAGCATCACTGAGGGGGGGGAGGGGGTGGTGGTGGGGGAGGAGGAGGGGGGAGGTCAGAGAAGGGGACAGAGTTTGGTGGCCAAAGAGGAGAGGAGAAAGATGGATTGAAGAAAGAGGGAGGAGGGGGGAGGGAGGGGTACAGAGGGAAGTTGGGTGGGGGGAAAATGTGATGAGGGGGAGGTGGGTAGGGGCAGGGAGAAGGGAGGTACATGGGAGGAACATGTGTGTGTCTGGGTGGTGGGAGTACGTGTCTGGGTGGAGCAGCTGCGTGGCTGAACTGTGGCTGTTTATTCCTCGGGTTCTGGTGCCTGAGTGGAGCTCCTGCATGTCTTGGTGGGAAACCTCTGGCATTACGCTGCTGTAGCAAGGTGTTCTGGGGAACGTGGGCAGGATTATCTGGATGGGGGGAGAAAATGTAAAGAAAAGTAAGAAAAAAGTTCACATACTACGGGAAAGTTAACTAGTTCAAATTTAGACTTCTTTCAGATGGTAACAGTGTAGAACCATCCAAACAAGTCAGTAATTGAACTGAACACAGAATATATTTCCTGTTTACGTGTGCAAATACCTGTGTTGTTATTGTCCCTCTTCCTTCTGGAGTTCTTCCCTTTCCTCTTAGCTTCCTGTTCTTTCTCATCATCACTAAAATCTAAAGCCTGGAGAGAAAAGATAGAGGGGTTAAGAATAAGGGATGTTAAAAATTAACCATTTAACAGTTAACAGACAATAAGAATTTTGGCCGATTACCAAGAAAAAGGAATTCAAACCGTGTGTTGCATGTTTAAAAAAAGAAAAGGCTATGCAATCTAGTTCATAACTGGCATGCGGTTTCGAAACAGAGCTTTGTCAAGGCAGTTTTATCTTCAGATAGCTTTTTACACAGATCGACCTGTGGCTGGGCCATCTTGAATGGAAAATCCTGTTCCGCTATGAACGTGCACACGGATCACAAACACGGTTGGTCATTGAAGGAGCAGCAATAACTCAAGCTTGTGACTAGCATCTCATACCCCTTTTCCACCTAGTTTCAAATCGGTTCTTTGTTTTTCGACCACCAAAGCACCAGCTCCGAACCAGTAAAAGTGGTTCTTAAAGGAGAACTCTGGGCAATTTCCACTCCAAGCTTCTTCCCTTGTGAACACCTCCACTCTTCTACGCTACGATCTGCTGTTTACCTTTTCCTGCTACAACTGAATTCCCGCGGGACTTCAGCACAAGACTACAGCCAGCCTTCTGTAACGCTGTTACTTTACAAGAAACATGCATCATTTGGCCCATTTCCATGTAGTTACATAGTCACTGATATGATCATAACCACTACAGTGCTCAATTACCTATTTTTGAGGGGGAAATAAACTTTTTTTCGCCGCGAAAGCATGAACTGTCCTCTGGAGGACATCCACCAGACCAGCGGGCGCCCGTGGATTGTTGTCGGCCGCGGCAGGCGGGGAGGAGGTAGAAGGATATGCCGGTCGAACCTGCTAGCCTGGCTAAGGCAACTAACACACAGTTCGCCACTGCAGAGACTACTATTCACCAACGCCAGATGGATTGCACACAAAATGGATAGAGATAGATATGCTACAAATACACACAGAACTGCTGCTTGATGATTATTACCGAAGCCTGGCTGAACACACTCACTCATCAGACGGCAGCTAGCAGCTAACAGGGTAGGTGAATTTAAACAATGTCTGAGTTGAAAACGCATCTTGTTTTCATGTAAGGGTCCTGTTCATGTTGCACAGACAATTTAGTTGCATTTTGTGTCTGTTAAGAGGCACAAAGGCACTCTTTATGATATGCCCCCAAAACTGCAGTTTTAGCTAAGTAGGAGCTCTCGGCATTAGCTGCAGTAGCTCCATGATGCTAGCACCGATTCGGCTCGTTTTTTTTCCTATCGACAGTACTCGCATACTTATAGCGATCAGGATTAACGTAAAAATTGCCCGGAGTTCTCCTTTAAGTAGCACCAAATCATTGCTGGGCCAGAAGGAAGAACCGCTTACGGCTGGGGTCACTGTGACCAACAAGACGAACAGAAACTTGTGACCGCCATTTTTGAATTAGCAGGTAAACACGATGGACGCGATTAAACAAACAGCAGTGGTCAGAGGAGGAAAGCTGCTTTCTTGCACTATAAAAGGGAGAGCCGCGCGAACACTTTGGATCCGCAGTTTGGATGTCGATGTAGGTCCGCAAAGCCACGCACATCAATAGCAAAGCAACATCCGCCAGTGTTGATGGTGTGTTTGTGTTTGGCGCCACCGCGCTAACGTTGCTGGGAAAGATGAGATGTATACAGTGACGCAAGACCTGGCTCTGTGCTGGCTCTTTAGCCTGTGGAAAAGCAAACCGGTTCTTTGGAGGCACATCAGTCGAACCAACTCTGAACCAGCACCTGGTTC
Source organism: Zingel zingel (assembly GCA_023566125.1). Lineage (NCBI taxonomy): Eukaryota > Metazoa > Chordata > Actinopteri > Perciformes > Percidae > Zingel > Zingel zingel. The sequence goes on along the minus strand of CM042317.1, from coordinate 3,167,672 downwards.
TTGTTGGTGGAAAAGGGGTACAAGTAGGGCTGCACAATTAATCGAATTTTAAATCATGATTTTGACTTCCCACGATCAAATTTGTGTGATCGAGCGATATTTAAAATGCGTCATTCCGCTCATAGAACACTCATTATCAAAGCTTTTTTTTTTTTTGTGAAGTCAATCTAGCGCTCCGTAAACCACTGATTATGTACCGCCATTAGCCAATCAGAGTTGTTCCCTGCACCACACAGCATAGTTTAGATGTCGACAGTCAGAGGACAGTAACGTGAGGAAAATTCCACAACAGATAGACGTCGGTCATAAGGCTATAAACTATCTTAACAAAGAAAACAAGTCGAGAAAAGGTGAGCATCATACAACAACGACGGTAAACGGGCCGGCTACATTGCACGTGTAACGTAAGCGGAGCGGATGTTCAAACGCTCACACAATAATCAATGAAACTGCTGACACCGGACATCGTAGTGGTGCGTCTTCTCCGTGGAGATCCGCTGTTCAAACGTTAAAACAGGACAGTCTTCTATTTATATTTTGACACGAGGTGTGCAGCCCTCTGGAAGTAACCTTCGAGTTGAGATTGTTTTAGGAGGACCTGCTTGACTGGTGGAGGGAACATCAAAGACAGTGTTTCCTTGATTTCTGCCGCCACTGTATCAGAAATAGGGCAAACGCACAACAGGGTTTCCGCTATGTACACCGTGCACCGCCGCTCCTTCAGCGGTCTATGAAAAGTCATAAAGTCGTAATTACACAACTCTGCAGAGCCATCTGCTCTACTGAACTCAAGCGAGCTGTGGTGACCTGCCTTCACTCATCCCTGATGGCAGAAAATTTTGACAGGCTAGTGTTTCTTTCCAAAAACCTGTAAACTAGTCTTTTCTGCATAGTTCTGCCTTGAAATGTTCTCATTTGGTTACATTCTGTTATGGAATATCTGTTTCCTATTGATTGTATATTTTGAGTTTTATTCACATCCATTATGCAGGTACAATGCAAGTTTATATTTTCCTTCCTAAAATATATTTACATAATGGAAAATGGAAAATAGTGCCCTGTTGAAGTTTTGCTACATTTTATTGTTTTATTTATTTTTATTTATTCTTTAAATTTTGGTAAATAAGAGGACCTATTTTATTTTGATGTACATATTTGTAAATTAGCAGGAATGTAGCACAATAAGGATGTGAAAGCAGTTATAGTTAGTTATAATGTGACAAATCGTGATAATTAATCGTGATCTCAATATTGATCCAAATAATTGTGATTATTATTTTGGCCATAATCGTGCAGCCCTAGGTACAAGTCACCTTCTTAGAGCTGCTGCCGTAACATTACAGTATCTTCCTCGAATATATGCTGCAGAAGCTCCGGCTCCCTCAATTTGTGGCACCAAGTGCTTGAACGGCTTCTCCTCCCTTTTCCTCTATCGCTGCCCAGTGCCATCTGTTTTTAACTCTTTTCTCAACCAAAGCTGTATCTTCTTTGATAAACTTTGCCTCCATTTTTTAGCCGCGTTATACCGTTACCACGTTTGCCAAGAAACATGAGTATCATTTGGTAAAGAGCCGTCCTAGTTTCCCTCCGATTGGCTAGAACTCGTTGGTCAGCCTAATACCATTGTTAGGTAGAACTACGATGTTTGGTTAAACCCAGCGCATCGCAAAGTACGAAATTAGTGCGATTTTGGCCATTTCCACATGTCGTACTTTAACGAACTCCTCCTAGAGATTTCATCCGATCAATTTCAAATTTGGTCTGTTCCATCTTAAGACATTAAAGATGAAAAGTTGTTAAAAGAAAAACTTTTCGTCATAGGGCGAGGCGGCCATTTTGTGCGTTTCGCCACCGAAACAGGAAGTGGGTGTAACTCGAGTGTACATTGTCCGATTGGCTCGAAACTCGAAAAGAGTCCAACCCTGAGGACAAATAAAGGCCGATATTTAATTACAGTCATAGCGCCCCCTAGTGGCAACAGGAAGTAGGCCTAAAAGTCAAGGTGCTATACTTTAACAAACTCCTCCTAGAGATTTCATCCGATGGACTTCAAACCTGGTCTGTATCTTCTCAACACCTTAAAGATGAAAAGTTATTAAAAGAAAAACTTTTCGTCAGACGGTGTGGGCGTGCCATTTTGAGTGTTTAGCGATGAACAAAGAAGTCGTAACTTGAGTGTACGCTGTCGTATCTGCCCGACAATTCTCAGGATTGACAAGGGTCCAGGCCTGAGGACACCTACAGGCCAAAATTGACTTTTGGTCATAGCGCCCCCCGCTGGCAACAGGAAATGCGCCTTATATGACAAACATCATCCGATTTACATGAAAATTATGTGTGGTGTACATGTAATACTGAGCCGACCCCTATACTTTAACCACGCCCACTTACTCAGGCCACGCCCCCTTTCATAACATTTGAATCGTTTAAGGTATACCCTTGTGTGAGGTGTCATTGAAGTCAGCAGAGACTTCCTTCTTCATTGATGATGTTTGGCCCACCCCCTATGCTTTAGCCACGCCCCCTTTTATAACTAATGACCCTTTTGATGTATACCCTTGTGTGAGGAATCATTGAACTCAGCAGACTTCCTCCTTCATTGGTAAAGGTTTGCTTCGACCCCTATGCTTTGGCCACACCCCCTTTCACAGCTCATGAACTGTATGACGTAGGGTCTTGTGTTAGGTATCGTTGAACTCAGCGGGGAGTTCCCTTTTCATTGGTGACGATTTGCGGTGTCTGAGTGCTGCGCAAATGCACGGTCGCAATGAGCAGCGACCGCCGGTAACCCCGACGTGCGCAGAGGCGCGAGGGCCTGTCCATTGCTGCTTGCAGCTTTAATAATACATTTTTCTGAAATAGTCATAGGCCGGAAATCTGGCACCATTCCGGAGTACTTTAAGCCCTGCAGGCAGACACAGAGCTGACAACCTCGCAGGTGGCTGAGGTGGACACTGACTCCCACGGCTGTGGACTTGTGTCGGTCGCACAAGTGGTTCCAGGAAAGTGGCTGCACGTGTCCACAACAATGCACAACATCGTGTCTGCGCGACTGCTACAAGTCCAGAGCGGTCTACGGATACGGAGTGCATAAAGTTTGTCCGATTGTCCTGGACATGTACTGGAACTCCGTTGCCTGCTGTAGGTTAATGATCGGTTAACGAGGGTCGGTTATCGGTCAGAAAACAAAATCCAATTAGCAGCCCTATCAAGTAAAGTTTAATAATAAAGAAAAATTAAATCTTTTCAGCGTAGTGGAAGTTTAAATAAGTCTTAAACATGTTCAGCTACAGCTGTCACTTTCTTCAGATTTACTTAATCCTAAAATGACTCTCAGTCTGTATGAACGCTGAAGAGTCGTAACATTATCTACTAAATCTTCTAGAACATTCGTGTCTGGGTGCTCACCTCCTCTGGTGGTTCTTGGTCGTTCTTCCAGGATGCATCAGATCCCTTAAAACTGAAGGAAAACATGTTCACTTTAACACAGTTAGGGTTGGTCAGAAACAAACTTCACTTAATCATATCAAAATTTACCACTGCTCAACAAACTAATAACTAATCATTATATTTGTCTAACTTTAATGTGTTCTATGCAACAACAACAAAAAATATATAACCATGTGCGTGTGCGTGCACTTACACTTTGAGCTGTTGTGTGAGGATGTATTTTGTGTACTCTTTGATGGCCGGTGTGTAATAAACAGTCAGTCCGTCTGTCAGCCCCTTGCTGCTTATCTCGTCCGCAGAGTTAAAACGTAAAACATACAGCGGACTGGAAACTGGACCAAACACCTCAAACACCTAGAACACATAAATAGGACATTACCATGTAGAAACCAACAGGACGCAAACAACCCGATAACATAAAAAACACAAGTAGACAATGATACAGACTGTGCCTGCTGGTCCACCCACCTTGCCAACAGCCAGCCTATCAGATCTAAAGATTATGCTGTCATCAGTCAGAGGGGGAGTGTCTTTCAGAGACTGGATTATAACTGCAGACAGCAAAAGTGTGGTTAAAGACATTAAAAGCCTCTATTTATATCATCCTCTACCTAAGAAGAGTTGAGTTTTTTTTGCAGTGTGACCTTAGCGTGAGTGTGTGTGTATATTTACCAAGTTGCTGTATAATACTGGAGATTGTTCCTACAGGCTGCAGTTCTGCGTCTTCTGGTAATGACACTGACACCTCCTCCACTGCCGGCAGCTCCTACAAACAAACAGTGTGGATTAGAGATAGAAGTTAGATTATAAAGACAGTAGCGTTCATGTTTACATTCGGGCACCATCAGAAAACAGTCCACTAACCACGAACACTGTGCAACCAGTAACATAGCTCAAACACAGCGTTCATGATTCGACTGCTCATGACTGTTTTCTAAGATGGCGCCCGAATATAAACACGAACGCAACTGTCTTCACAATCTATCTTTTTAATAAACTGTCTGTACACTTACAAAGTTCTCAATGCTTTGGTTGGTAGGGACCCTCATTATGCTACTGTTTAAGTGTGGTGCTATTTTGAGCCTTGTTAGTGGTATAAAATAGTGATTTATCAAGTGCCCCGAAAGCTAGCGTTAGCAGCTAATCACTGGTTGGAGGTAGCTTGTTTAAAGCTAGAGATGCATTTGATTAGCATGAAAACATGTCCCAGAGAACGTTGGAAATATGTTATTAACCCCTAGGTTCATTTTGCGCCGGAATTGTCCTTTAAATAATGAATACCTGCCGATACCAAGTCCCTGTCCGGCACTTACGAAACTAAGTATACATAGTTACTGAAATACTCCAAGTCTTACATTTAACTTACTGCAGCAACTTTTCTTTCAACACCAAAACAGTTCTCTTTAGGATCACAGCAAACCCCTAACCAAAAACTAGACAGTCTCAAAGTCACTTAGTGACGCCTCTTGTGCTTAATAGTCAGTTAGGGTGTTTGGAGGAGAGTTATAGATAGATAGACAGACGACTAATCTAATGGTAATTTAGCCAGCTAGCACACCCCTGTCTGTCTGCCTCACTCTCCCGGCGCTGCAAGGCTTCAGTCGGGATGAGAGCTGACAACAGCCCAGGCCTGGGGACATATCCACAGTCAGCCCCCAGCCAGCTAGCAGCCAGCCACTATCATTACAGCAATTCAAACTCGGTCAGCACTTAACTTTGTTGCTAAGGATGCTAACGGCGGTTTACTGAACCATCGGCAAACAGACCCAGGCACCCGAGTCAGAACAGCGGCCATTCGTAACGTTACACCTCCGTTACCGGTGTCCCCCCCCCCCCCTACCCCCCTTCGATTTTAGCCATCTTTACAGTTAGCAAAATGTACCCGAGAAAAGGGGGATAAGGCACCAAAACGACTAATACTAGGCCTGTCGCCATAGTCAAATCAATTAAATCGCACTCGAATGAGCTCGATAATTTTTCCAGCCGCGATAATTCTCTCTCTCTCTCTCTCATAAAAACAATGTATATGAGTTGGTTCTCTCCCTTTCATTGCAAAGCACACAGTTGACAACCTGCAGGTGGAGACAGGCTCGGACATACACACTGTGGACTCGTCAGTCTCGCAAGCGGTTTCAAGAAAGTGGCTGCATGTGTCCGACAATGCACAGAACATCATCACCGGTTTAAGCCTACAGCTGTCTGCAGACACGGAGTGCGGAAAGTGTGTCAGAGTTGCGCCAGTGTGTGTGTGTGTGTGTGTGTGTATGTCGGCCCACCCCCGCGAAGCTCCGACCTGCAGAAGAAAGTAGCTGCACCTTCGCCAAAATGAAGACTGGTACAAACATCAACTCGCCATGTGGCAAATAGCCACATAGATATAGGTAGATATAATTTATTAATTATTAGTGCTGTCAGACGCATTATTAACGGCGTTAACGAAAACCCATTTTAACGCTGTCAATTTTTTTTAATCGCGAGATTAACGTTCTTTTTGACCTGGCAAACTTTGTCGTTTTTTTTCCACATGCTGTTGCAACAACTAGTAACGTTAGAAAAACTACAACACCACACCGGATCTAGCTAGACCGGAAACTAAACAGTTTGGGCTTGCGAGCCGGCCAAAGAGTAGTACATACCTGCAAACTAGTCGCTTTTCGGTGAAAATCGCCGTTTTGAATGGGAAAATGTCATCCACGTAAATCTTGTAGATCCGAAGAGTTTATTTTAGGGGTCCGAGACCCGGTGCTAATACGGCACCGGTGCCTTAACGACCGTTATCTACCGGACCGAATAGCAATGCGGATTTCGGTGCCTTATTTAGGTGCCACTTAGAGAGGAGACACACCAGCCCGATAATCGGACATCGGACCGTCTGGCGAGGTCGGTGACTCGAATCTGTTCGGTGTGTCCCGTGCTGTCGTCCGTCCGAGGAGCCGTCGGCCTTCATTTGGGCCGACCCAATATGTTCAATCGGAAATGGGGAGCGGATGAGCCTCTCAAAATCTGACGGAAATCTTTTAAACTGACCTTTGTCAATCTGAAATGAAGACAGATTCAGAAACTGCACGGCCTATTTAAAGCTTAAAATGTTTTCAGAAACACGTTTGGGTGAACTATTTTAGCACAATATGAGATCCTATTCTGAACAAGCCGCCATGACAGTCTGGCTGTGAATTTCCGGAGAAAAAAGAACCACGTGACGCGTTCGTCCAATCAGCTGCCGGTTTTCATTTTCTGGGAAATAATCAGACTGTTAATGGAAACAATACAGAGCAGCGCCGCCTGCTGCTATGGAGACGTATTACGTTTTGCGCACACGCAGAGCGTATGCTCAAGTCGGCGTCTCTTCGGTGTGTTCTGAAGCACTTTCTGGACCTTGGGGACCCGACTGATCAGTCCGACTGGCTTTTCTGCAGACGGTCGGCCCGTCTGGTTGGTGTGTCAGGGCCTTTAAATGCCTGCGCTTCTCTCTGATGCTCCGAAAACGGACTCTAACACCAGACTATAGCTGCCGTTGTCTGAAAAACAGACTGCCTCATCCAGTGGTTGTTTTCAACTTTATTTTTTTATATTTTTGAACATACAGAACAGACAAATACAATTGAACAAGGTGCTGTTTTTTATATATATATATATATATATATATATATATATATATATATATATATATATATATATATATATATATATATATATATATATTTTAGGACTGTCAGCATTAACGCGTTAATTGCGATGCAAGCATAACGCATAATTTTTTTTTCTTTTTTTTTTTTAAAATCGTATTAATCGCATGCCGCCATTTATTAATTTATTTTCACTTCACTCAGATTTGTGTCGTGCCTAACAGGCTACTATTTTGCCGTACTTCCTCATAACACATCCTGCTGCTGCAGGAATAGCAACGCGGATTTCGGTGCCTCATTCCGGTGCCACTGATATGCCTGCACTTCTCTCTGATGCTCTGAAACAGACGTTACAGGCAACAGAAACATTGCTGCACGTGACACTAGTTAACACTATACACTCGACAGCAGCTAACGTTAGCCTACCGCTAGCTAGTAGCTGGATTAAACACGGTTACAATGCTGACAGCTAATGCTAAACGGTGTAAAGTTTGTCTGTATTTCACTGTAGGGGCTTCGACACCGGGATGTAACAATCTGCAGCTGCTGTTGTCGGAAAAACACAGACGGTGCGTTCATTGAAACTGGTAATTTACAATCTCGTGGTGCATTCAAAGTTATTGTTAAATGCCCTTTTCCCATCCGGTGGTTGTTTTTGTCATTCAACAGCTATTTACTATTGAAATAAGTTATTGTTATAGTGATTACATTATGATTAAACATTTAATTTTGACGATATGGCCTTTGCAATAAACAAGCCATTCTTTAATGTCGCCAACTGTTAGTACCCTTCTTTTTTTTTTCTTTTTTTTTTTTACTTTCTTAAAAAGTAATCGGTACAGGCACCGTTACCGTTTTAAAATACCGCTTTAACACCGGTATCCAAACCAAACAATACCCAACCCTAATATTGACTCTAGATTCAAATGTGCGACTAGATTAAATATATAATAAACAAATACAAATCTTAAAAGTTCATAAAGTCATTTTCTTTGCATTCATTTGATTCCCAATCAAGATACACTGGTAAGAATTGCTTTCCCTTGTTAATATGTACTTAAAAACAGTTCTGAAATGCAAAATAATAGAATTTTAATCATGTGATAAAACATGCGATTAATTGCGATTAACTATAGAAATTCAACGATTAATCGCGAAAATGTAATCGTTTGACAGCCCTAATATAATATACATATTTTTTCGGTTCAGGCACCGTTTTAAAAGTATTGTATCATGTTGATAAGAGCATTAAAATGAGAAAAAAAATAATGGGACAAAAAGAAATCTATTCTAAATGTCCATTTAGAATAGAGAAAAATGTGCGATTAATTGCAAGTTAACTACGACATTAATGCGATTAATCGCGATTAAATATTGTAATCATTTGACAGCACTATTAATTATATATTATTTAAATTTAATATTTAGTTTTTAATAAATAATTGTTAAATGTAGTAGAGTCTGTAGTGTATCACACAAACACTCGAGGAATGCTGCAAACATTTGACAGCCAGTAGGCTATAATTGCCTGGGAGAACATACGTGTCACAAACGGCAATTCCACAACTGTACAACAGCGTGAAAGACGACATACTAAAAAAGGAGATCAAAGACATATTGGGGATATTTAAAATGTCTTCCAGTTCCAGTGTTAAATATTCTTTAGAAATAAAAGTGTATTGATCTTTGTACCTGCATTATTATGCCATTATCATTATATTAGATGAAAATGGTCTCGAACAACAATATTATCGTTTATCGCAATAATTTCTGGGACAATTTATCGTCCAGCAAAATTTGTTATTGTGACAGGCCTAACTAATAGTAATTTAAAGATGTGGTAGCATTAGATCTGGAAAGAAAGGATAATTGTGTGACTTGGAAGGGGTGTGTCGCAATTCTGCCTTATCACTCCGCAACACAGATTTCGTGGAGCCGATTGTCGCGATTTTGGTTTCATATCGCATCTCGTTACAGCCCTAATGTCCGTATATTGTGTGCAAAGTTGATACTGCAGGTTAGTAAATACTCCGTTTGCTGGTTCACTTCTTATATTTGGGTCGGATTGCGTTCTCACCTGAAGTGAACCGAACTCTAGAGCACATGGAAGCTACAGCGGATTATGATGGACATTCTCTGTTGTAAAGGTGCTGATGCTGCCTCCATGCCCATGTATTTCAGCTATCTCTGCACTCGGTGTAACATGAGAGCAGAGGATATTAAAGATCATGAAATTTTAGCAGCAGCACACTGCTGCAGAATGATTAAAGGGGAAACACTGGGTTCCGTGTTTGTTTCGCTTTGTTACAGCGTGATCAAAACAAATGTTTTACCTAGTTGCAATTTGGAGGAACACCATCTGAATGTGGATGATGCAGCTTAGTGTTTCGGGTCTTTGATCACAAGACACCCTTACCTGGGTGACCCAACTGGGCATTATTAGTCCCTGGCCTGTGTCCGAGCGCCACACTACACCAGGGATCACACCTCTTAATCAAACATTTAAAATAACTGCTGAAGTCTTCGAACATACAACAAGTGACTTACCTCGAGCAGGACTTCATCCCTGGTTTTGATCGGTGCCGGTTGGCTGAAACCCTCATCATCATCCTCCTCAAAAATGGGGGCAGAGGGAGAAGAGGAGGATGAGGACGAAGAGGACGAAGAGGAGGAGGAGGAAGAGCTGTCACTGTGGACAGGGAAGAGCATCAGAGTCGGTTATTTGTTTCCATTCCTGTACTTTAACCAGCATGTTTAGTTGTTGGCGCCACGCCCAGGTAGATTGAGAGCCGCCCAGGTAGATAAAATCTAAGTAAAACATTTTTTTTCTCTCCAATTAACGATGTATTTTTATAGTACATACAGAAAAGTGGTCTCCAGTCCCTCCCCCTCGTAAAGTCGCGCGTGCATGACAATGTCAACAAGTCACTTCAGGCTCAGAGGCTAACGTCACACACACACACACACACACACACACACACACACACACACACACACACACACACACACACACACACACACACACACACACACACACACACACACACACACACACACACACACACACACACACACACACACACACACACACACACACACACACTAATGTAGGTGGCGGTATGAGCGTTAAACTTGTTTTGCAATCTGCAAATTAACACACAGAAGAAGAAGTTGCTTTTCCCCACATCGATCTTTTCCCCCGCAGAGAAGACGGCTGGAATCCATCCGGAGTTTAATGGTTAGTATTATGAATTTATTACCAGCATTTATTCAGGGTTTTTCCTGCATAGAATTTGGCACCAATTTGAATGACAGAAATCTGCTCAAGGTACGTCAGCGTGCTAAGTTGATGCTTTCTCTGCGAAGTGCAGACTGATTTGCTGTGACGAGAGAGTCACGTGACCAAATTGCAGTCTTTGCGATTAGGAAATCGTGTTTTAACACATCGCGATATTATTGCAAATGCAATTAATCGTTCAGCCCTAGACTGTCACTCCCCCCTTGTACTAATGTTATAGCTCCGTGATCTTAAGACCTCACAATGCCTTGTGTTTCTCACTCCCGCTTACTTATTGTTCATCAGACATGACAAAAGCATTTCGTTTTCACATGCAGGTAGGCCAAGGCGAGAAGAGGGAGATTAGCTAACGTTAGTCAACATATTTATAATAAATACATTTAAAAAAAAATGTTTAAAAAAAAAAAAAAAAAATCACATTCAAATAATAATTTTAGCATTCGAATAGTATTGATTTTTATACTATTTGAATTATATTCGACTTTTGTAATTCGTTCCAACAGCCCTAGTTTGTGTTTGTGTGCGTGTGTGTGTGTGTGTGTGTGTGTACCTGTCTGAGTCCCCTGACTCATCGTCGTCACAGTCCTCTGTCTTAGAGACACTGTGTAAAGGAAGCGTTGCTGCTGGTGAGTCTGTGTGTACATCTCTTGTTTCCTCTGGTTGGGTTTCTGTATTTGATGATGTGTCTGCATTGGCAGGGGTTACGATGAGATTTTCTAGTTGCGTCGTCATGGTAACCTCCATCTCCTCTTCCCCCTCCTTGTGCGCTGGTAGCGCGTGGCCATTCTCCGCTGATAATTTTTCCTCCATCTGAAATGTACACATTTTAAATCTTAGAAAGCTGGTCTTCAGATGACACATGAGGAAAAAAAAAAAAAAAAAAAGATCCATTGATCATTTTACCTTTATTAACCCTGCCAGAGGCACTAGTGCTGTGGATTATATTCAAACTTACAAAGCTTTATCTAATGCTGCATTCATGCAGGCGCCGGCACTAATGACTTCTCAACTCACTTGCATTCACGTACCCGTGAATGCCCCCTCAAGTCGGAACAACTCAGGAAGTCGGCAAAGATTTCCAAATAATTCTATCTGCTGGAGCACAGTACTTCAGGACATACCAACTACAAAAAACACCCTTACAACAGTTGTAGTTTGGTTAGGTTCAGCTGCCAGAACGACTTGGTTACAGGTGTGTCATGTAATGAAGTGGGTGTGTCTTGAATTTGTATTTTGTTTGTTTTTATGAATTGTCTTCTGTGTCGATGGTAGGGCTGTGACTATAACCGCATCACCGCAATACCAGCGGTCACATGACACTACCGCACTCACCGCATCTTTACTCTGCAACTGACTAGCTAGCAGTGCTTACCTAGATACTGGGCATGTGCAACTCCCAACAAAGATGGAACACTGTAGCTAAAACAGAGAGCTCAACACACAGGGTGAAAAGAGGAGTTGCAGCAATGTGCAGTACAACAAAAAGTGTTTTTTGAAAATTAAACACATAAACCTATTCTGGTACCACCTCTAAATACAATTATGAAATTGAGCACAATATGAGCACTTTAAGTTGCTCGTCTCTTGAGCTTTGCACAAGCTTGGACAGTCTATTAAAGCTATAGTACGTAGTTTCTTTTGCCCCCATGAAGATAAGTAATGACAACACATGATATAAGCCTCCCCCGCAGTTGCTAGTAGGGCTGAACGACTTTTGAAAATAATCTAATTGCGATTTTTTATAGTATAGTATGAACAACACAAGATTAGATAGATTAAACAGCTGGAGGCCAGGCCTGTATGTGATGATGAAATGAGGTGATGCATGAATTTATATGAATGACATCTTTTATTTAACTTCTAGTCACAGTAGTATACTGAGCACTGACCAAGCCTGGTGTAAACATTCATATGAAAGTCAGAAACAAATCACACAAACTAAAGTGCAGATTGCAGAAATATAAAAACAAAGATGTGGCTTTACCACACTTAGTAGTATTTAGATTATTTAATTATTATTTACTGTAATAAACATATAAACATGTAGATTGCACTTTTTAAACACTGTCTTTGAACTTTACCAGACAGTTAAATAAGTAAAAATATAGTATGTACACAATGGTGTATATTTTTTTTTTTTTGCAGCACACAGAGAGGAGCTGCCTCCAGCCCCCCCCCTCCCCTCATGAAGTTGTGTGCCACGTGCATGACAGCATCAACGTTGCACTCAGAGACAGAGAAGCTATCGTTACGGTAGTAGTAGCATGCTGCTGCTGGTCTTGTCGTGGGATTAACTGTACTAATAAAACCGTTGAAACAACGCAGCCACGCTGCTATAAAAGCTCCCCGAATGTGATTTAACAGAGTCTGGTTGTTACCCCTCCCCGTGGCAGTCTCCTCCACTCCATGTCTTTATAACGGAGCTAGCTAACTGGAGCTAACCGCTAATCAGAGCTAATCGTATCCATTAACTGCATGTATGGACTCGAGCCTGAATAAAACCCTTCATTTTATTAAAATGGCTGTAAAAGTTTTAAACTACAACTCAGAGTTGTTTGAATGGTAGAAATCTGCTCAAGGTATGGCGTAGCGTTAGCATGCTAAGTTGATGCTTTCTCTGCGGAGTGCAGACTGATTTGCTCTTGAGAGTCACGTGACCAAATCGCAGCCTTTGGGATTAGGAAATCGCGTTTTAACATATCGCGATATTATTGCAAATGCAATTAATCGCTCAGCCCTAGTTGGTAGTACGCAAGGAGGACACAAAACATGAAAAGAGAGTAGCTCCCAAGACGGCGACCGCCTGTATATGAGAACGTGACTGTCTTTATAATCTTATCTTTTTAATAAACTGTCTGTACACTTACAAAGTTCTCAATGCTTCGGTTAACATTTAGCGACCCTCATTATGCTACCGTTGTGTGGTGGTGATATTTTGAGCTTTTTTTAGTGGTATAAATAGCGATTTGTTTTTACTTTCCCTGTACCCCGAACACTAGCGTTATAAGCTAATCAGCGGCCCGCGATAGCTTGTTTCAAGCTACAAACACATTCGATTAGCATGAAAACATGTCCCAGAGAGCGATCGAGTGGGTACACATTTGTTATTAACCCCTAGGTAGGGCTGAAACGATTCCTCGAATAACTCGAATAATTTGATTACAAAAAATCCTCGATGCAAAATGACTTGCCTGGAAGCTTGGTTAAATCAGTGTTACTAACGTTGTATCGCTGACGGACGGTGTTTCCGCTACTGTCGCACACCAGACGGCTCAGTCTGCTGCTGGAGACACATGCCAGAGGTAAATAGTGAGGGGCTGAGAGAAGAGACCGGCTGGAGGAGACCACAGGAAGGGTCCAAAGTTTGGAATCAGTTCAAACGTGACTAAAACTAAAACTCTGTACAGTGTGTCTACTGCAAAATCAAACTAGCTTACCACAATAATAGCACGACGTCAGTGCTTTAGCATCTCAACAGAAAACATTGAGTCTAACTTCATCATCCATTCCACGAAGAGGACCGACAAAAGTAAATCACAGTCGTATGGACGATGAAACTACATCAAACACAACAACTACCAAAATCAAAGACAAGAAAATACGTAGTGGTGACCACGATCTGAGCTGACGCGCTGAATATCCCTTCAGAAAAACAGCCGATTGTTGTGCATCTCTCTCTCTCTCTCTCTCTCTCTCTCTCTCTCTCTCTCTCTCTCTCTCTCTCTCTCTCTCTCTCTCTCTCTCTCTCTCTCTCTCTCTCTCTCTCAACAGCTGATCAACGATCTAATAGCATAAGTGTAACAGAGCTGTGTGACATTATAATCAAATATATAAATGAAAATAGGTTAAGTATAACTAATATTTACATATAGGTCTAGTTTTGGTTGTTTAAAAACGTAATAAAAAATTTAAAGAAATATCCGATTAATCGATCGATTAAGTGCTAGATTAATCGATTACAAAAAGAATCGATAGCTGCAGCCCTACCCCTAGGTTCGTTTTGCACCGGAATTGTCCTTTAAGAACTATATATATATATATATATATATATATATATATATATATATATATATATATATATATATATATATATATATATATAAATCAGGGAATAAGTTATAAAACAGGGAATAAGTTATAATGTAAACAGAGGCCTGCCAGAGTGAGAGGAGGAGGAGGAGAAGAAAAGAGAGAGAGAGAGAGAGAGAGAGAGAGAGAGAGAGAGAGAGAGAGAGAGAATATCCGTGGCTCCGTGGTTAATCTAACATTACGGATCGGTCAGATCTTACAAATTATTATTCTGATTAATAGCGGGTGGGTGAAATAATACACAATCAAAGAGGAAAATATAATTAGCCTTCTCTAAAAGGTGAACATAGCAGAGCTGCTGTCGGACAGACGGCTTCATTTGTAGGATCGTCTGAGAGACGCTCAAGAAACAGCAATTTAACTTCATTAGGATTATTTCAGAATCTAAAAAGGTCTAGTTCTGTTTACTCTGTCCGGTTTATAACTACAGTTAGTTTTGCAGCTTAAATATCCAACGATATCAGCTGCAGTGGCATTTCTGCGCGGATGAAAACTTTTGCAAACAGCAGCTCTAATCATTAAAGTAAATCGTTTTGGAAAGCACTTATACATTAATACATCATTTTAAAAGCAACAGAGCCTGCAGGAACAGCCGAGGGCCAGTTAAACATCCATGCGGGTCTAGAAAATAATTCATTCAGGTGGGTGGAAGATGTTAAGCTTATTTGGATAAAGAGCGTTTGTGTGTATATATATGCCTAGCCTTTATATTTGTATAGTTCTTTTCATACAAACATTTGTAGTGTTTTACACTAAATATATAGCCAGACTGCATTATGTAGGCCATAGGCTATTATAAATATATAGGGGTGTGTGTGTGTGTGTGTTAAAAACAAATAAAAATGTACAACCCTCGTACATTCTCATCCACGTTGTGAATTGAATTCAAAGTAAATATATAAGTTGTAATTAGAGGTGCAACGATGAATCGATTAGTTGTCAACTATTAATCGCCAACTATTTTGATAATTGATTAATCGTTTGAGTCATTTTTTTTATTAAAAAAAATAAGATTTCTCTGATTCCAGCTTGTTAAATGTGTATATCTTCTAGTATCTTCCCTCCTTTGTGACAGTAAACTGAATATCTTTGAGTTTGACAAAACAAGACATTTGAGGACGTCATCTTAGGCTTTGGGAAACACTGATCCACATTTTTCACCATGTTTTGACATTTTTATAGATCAAACAACTAATCGATTAATCGAGAAAATAATCGACAGATTAAATCGACTATGAAAATAATCGTTAGTTGCAGCCCTAGTTGTAATGAACACTTCTGCTCCTCTGACAGAGATCATGAAATGCTGCATTTGACAAAACGACAGACAGCTGATGTAGTCCGTCATATTTAACTGACGTCGCTATCAATGACGGCTCAGCGGCAGAGATGTCTCGTGTTTGTTAAATGACTGCTGCCTCGACTCCTCTCTCCTCGGGGCTCTTCCTCAACTCGAATCTCCTGTGGGCGGGACTAATACGCGAGGAGAGGAATCGGGGATGCACACTCTGGGAAATGGGAAAGGCCCACCGAAGTCAGATGAAAAGTTCCCAACTCCGGAAATTGGGCCAGGAGCACGTCAATGCAGCATTAAATTTACGTGATGATTACCATAAATGAAGCAGGATAATCGAAGGGTGCTCAGTTTTTATTTAGCTAAGGGCCCATTCAATGTAATAGTAACTTACACTGTCCAGTTTGAATATTTTACTTGCTGTTAATGCAGTGTAAAATAAATGTTTAGCTAAAGTCGTATGAAAAGTTACGTTAAGTTACCTCTTAACACGAAGGTATAGCTAGCTAGGTAAACTAACTGTTTTCCCCATTTATTTTCAAACTAAGGTTTCTCAGCATTGAAAGTATGTTGCAAAACCACATATCACAAATAAGTTGACAGAGAAAAAATAACGTTATAGTTCGGACAAACTAAAACGTTAGCTATATCCACGCCAGCACGGTCGGCTAACGAGCTAACCAGGGCTAACAGCATTGAATTTAGGTTACGAACCGGACTAAACAGCCGCGAGCCAGCATGACCACAGAGACTCCTTTCCAGCGAATTCCATAAACAACATGTCAGCAAAGTAACAATACGTTTCTTAAAAGTAATACCTGTTTGTTGGTGAGGCTACTGGATCTGTGCAGTAGAGAACCTCATGAAACTCCTGGCCAGTTTAAGCTCTGCCAAAATGAACCAAACTACTTCCGTTATCAACCTCCAAAATTAAAGCTTCATAGAAGATTTTGTTTAAAATCCCTTCTAAACTAGAACAAACTACAATTAAAACATACAATACAACGCGACATTATGGCAAGTGCAATTTTATTGTATTCAAGGTTGGCCTTTTGATAGCCTACCATTAATAAACGCCTGTAGAATGTGTAACATTAGGCAGTAATTTGACAGTAACAAAATATGCGTCTTGGTTTTATTATACATCATATTGTAACGCTTATACATTGTTGAATTATGTATGGAAAAAAGTATAATTGACACCTACATTAACTACATTAACGTGCCAAATTAACTTTATATTTTATTCTGAAAGCAAAAGGTAAATTCCGGTGATAATCGTTTTTCTTTGTGAGCTTGACCCTTTTCCATTTTCTTACAGTCTATGGGATGAACGTCCCCCGGTCCAAAACTGTCTATGGTCCACACGTGGGGATGTGTTTTTCCGGGTGTGCGCACGGCTGTTACGCAGTCTTTTTTTTTTTTTTTTATTGAACACACTTTTTAACAAAAAACATAATTTACAAAATCTCTCGTTGGTAGACTTATGTGTAGAACAAAGTTAAACACAGCTAAATAGAACAAATTACAATAACAAAGGAAATACAAATGAAACTAAAATAAAATAAATTAAGCAAAGGCATTACAGTCCATAAGGCATGTCAAAGTTGTTTACATACAAATATTGTCTTCAATCTACACGTATTCTTAAAATAAAGTTTGGTGGAAGCTTTACAAATTATAATGACAAATATTTTAAAACATCTTCACATAGAAAGTAAATGTTAACACTGGAGTCTTTAAGAAGTTTCAAAGAAGCAAAGTATTCCCTCACTTCAATTTTAAACACCATTAGGGATGGATTTTTATTTTTCCATTTACATTTATGGATATGGTATTTACCCATAATTGTTATGATATTGTAAATTCTAAAAAGTTCTTTCGGAAGGTTTTCATTACCAAAAAGAATTTGCTCTAACTTTAATTGTGTAATTTTCCCCATTTTTGTTTCCAGCCAATTCATGACATCTTGCCAGAATCTTTTTATCACTGAACAAGACAAAACAAATGTTCAATAGTTTCATCTTCCTGAGAACAGAACACACATGGCTCCACTTCAAAACCAAATATCTTTTTAAGCATTTCTGCTGCTGGATAATATCCATTTATATTTTTTTCTTTTTTTGCATTTCTTTGATTTTAGGAGGTATAGGCCATTTCATAAATTTGATGTATTTATTTGTTATTTTGTCATCAAAATGCCTTATTTTTATATTTTGGTTAAAATCATGAAATAGTTTACCTTTGAATATTTTACTAATACAATTATTGTTACATTTTTTGCTATTCAGGGGAATTTGGTTTAATTGCAGTTTAGGCAAATTTATTTGACTTTTGGAATAATGTAAATAGTTTTGTATCATATTTAATAGGGCTAATGGTATTGCTTTACATATTTTTTTATAATCCCTTATCGAACTTTGTATATTAAATTTTGTTTTAAAATCCGTAAACCTAAGAAAATTACCTTGTTCATCTAATATATCTGTGATGAAAATTATTCCCTTTTCAAACCAATTTTTGAAAAAAAAGTTTTTCTACTTATTGTTATTACTCTATTGTTCCACAAGGTGGAGCCATGTGGTGTAAAATTATGAGTAAATACCATCTTCAAGTAATGAAGAACTTGTTTATGATAATCAGACAGTTTAACTGGCAATTTGGATACCTCGAAATCACACTTTAAAAGAAACTCTAAGCCTCCCACTTTATCAAAAACGTTTTTGGGAATATGATACCATAGAGAATCAGGTTTATCTAAAAAGCTTTTATAGTCCTTTACAAGTTGTGATTTTTTAGCTGTTACGCAGTCTAGCAACTTGCGGTTAGTGCGTCCATTTACAACCATTACAGACACACACACACACACACACACACACACACACACACACACACACACACACACACACACACACACAGGTTTATATGTTTAAATGTGATAACTACATGGATGTGGTGGACGAAATATTCAAATCTACTATCTTGTTAA
Source organism: Zingel zingel (assembly GCA_023566125.1). Taxonomy (NCBI): domain Eukaryota; kingdom Metazoa; phylum Chordata; class Actinopteri; order Perciformes; family Percidae; genus Zingel; species Zingel zingel. The sequence continues at coordinate 3,148,926 of CM042317.1, read as the reverse complement.
TGTAGCCAATGTACTGTATGGATGCTCTATATTATGTCGTATTTCATTAACAGAATATACTGTGTCCAATTTCAAATTAATTTAATTAGCACATTAAAACAACTTTGGTTGACCAATGTGCTGAACAAGGTAAAATATCAAATACAGAATTATCATGTAAAAGACATTGTTACAAATAACATGAAACAACAAAACACATTAAAAGACATTTGATGCCCAGCAGACTCAGCTAGGACCAAAGGCCAGAGTGAAAAGGTGTGTCTTTAGCAGGGACTTAAAGGTGCCCTGCCACACTTATTTCATTACTTTGTGGTAATGTCTGAAGTTCTACCATGGACTCTGTAACATCTTTTGTGGAAAGAATGCCATGGATATATTACCAGCCTCAGACCTAGTGGAATCTGGGCAGGTACAAAGCCTCAGGCTGGATAGCATTGTGGGTTGGAAAGAAGTGGAGATTCAGAAATTATGTCTTTCTCAAGCGCTGGATGTTTATTTCCTGAATCAAATATTTCTCTTTTGTTGTTGTTTTAGTTTCTTTCAAAAAGTAATTAAATTACAATATCAACAGATAGGCCTAGCACACACTAGGACACTGGGCAATTAACAACACATACAATTATAAAATACACTATAATTATATAAATATCTCAATAATACTATGAGATCCTGAACCGTAACTTTAGCCATTACATAGACTATATAATATAGAAATGGTCTATAATTACACTGAATACAATAAACAAACCAATATGTAAAGCATTGGTATAGATCAGATAAAATACAAAACCCATTAATAACTATTATTAATAATTGTGAAATAGATACCAGTCTTACTGTATAATATATCAAATATACATCAACAAATTACACTATAGATCATATTACATCTTGAAAACAATTGCTATAGCACATTCAAGTATGTAGACATAGGCTACATGGCTATCTTGCTATCTGTTAACACAGATCAGAGGCTACATTGGATTACTTCTATGAAATACATTACAATACAAACAAGCTTTTCATAGATCAAATACCAAGAATACTATATTAAGATTTAAACTGTTCACGTGACGGTGTGATAATCAATCACTAACACAACGCATCGGTCTGCCGTTTGCGTGTGTGTCTACAGGCACGCGCACATCAACTGACGGTGGCGTAGCCTCCATAGAACATTGACAGGCTCTGGCTAACAAAATGTGTACTGAACAGAGCACCGGCAATACAAACAAAATGTTACAAAGTACAGAGAGACTTAATAGACATTACATATTACACTTAAACAGACTGATGTTCAATCGACACAACACTGTTTACAGTCCGTACAGAAAGACGACAGAACGGAATCTTCACTGACGGTGACAGGCCAACTTCAACTAGCTTCTGCTAGCTTGCTAGCTAAAGCTGCTAGCAAATACATATAAACACCTTCTAATAACCTTTCTACACAAAACATGACAACATACATCATATAGACAACCGTACTGGTGATATACTCTTTTGATACATATTAACAGAGATTGGAAAGGTTTAAAAATATACCTGTGGGTTGGAAAGAAGTGGGGATACAGAAATTATGTCTTTCTCAAGCGCTGGATGTTTTATTTCTGAGCGCTCGAGTTACAACCCACTACGGTGAAGCAGTGCAACAGCGCCATCTATCGGCATTAAGTGAAATACATGGAACATTTTACATCTTAAATGTAATAAAATAAAAAAATAGGAGGGTAACTGTTTTGTATGTGGCCATTTTATCTACCCATTACAGTTACCTTGTTTCAAGCCATTCTAGCGTGGTATAGAAAGCCTGCAGGAAGATTCACCTCGATTTGTGCCAGTTCTCATTAATATTCAATGAGTTAAGCTCTGGAAACCATCACCTTATCGTGGTGGAGAGGTTTGTGTGTCCCTATGAACCCGAGGGCTGTGTTGTCTGGAGCTTTGTGCTCCTGGTAGGGTCTCCCAAGGCAAAGTGGTCTCATGTGAGGGGCCAGACAAAGAATGGTTCAAAAATCCTATGAGTGATCGAGATAGAGATGGAGTGACCCTGCCCGGAGGAAGCCCGGGGCCCCCGTCTGGAGCCAGGCCCAGACGGAGGGCTCGTCAGCGAGCGTCTGGTGGCCGGGTTTGCCACAGAGCCTGGCCGGGCACAGCCCGAAAAAGCTACGTGGCATCCATCTCTCCAGCCCATGGGCCCACCACCTGTGGGAGGAACCGCTGGGGTCGGGTGCGCTGTCACACGGGTGGCAGTGAAGGTCAGGGGCCTCGATGGACCAGACCCGGGCAGCAGACGCTGGCTCTGGGGACGTGGAATGTCACCTCTCTGTGGGGGAAGGAGCGGGAGGTGGAACGCTACCAATTAGATCTGGTGGGGCTTACCTCTACGCACAGTCTCGGTTCTGGAACCATACTCCTGGATAGGGGTTGGACTCTTTTCTTCTCCGGAGTTGCCCAGAGTGTGAGGCGCCGGGCGGGTGTGGGGATACTCACAAGCCCCCGGCTGAGCGCCGCTACGTTGGAGTTTACCCCGGTGGAGTTTACCCTGGTGGACGAGAGGGTCGCCTCCCTACGCCTGTGGGTGGTGGGGGGGAAAACTCTGACTCTTGTTTGTGCATATGCACCAAACAAGAGTTTGGAGTATTCAGCCTTCTTGGAGACCTTGAGTGGAGTCCTGTATGGAGCTCTAGTGGGAGACTCCATCGTTCTGCTGGGGGACTTAAACGCGCACGTGGGCAATGATGGAGACACATGGAGAGGCGTGATTGGGAGGAATGGCCTCCCTGATCTAAACCAGAGTGGTTGTTTGTTGTTGAACTTCTGTGCTAGTCATGAATTGTCTATAACGAACACCATGTTCAAACATAGGGATGCTCATAAGTGTACTTGGTACCAGAGCACCCTAGGCCAAAGGTCAATGATTGATTTTATAATCGTTTCATCTGATCTGAGGCCGTATGTTTTGGACACTCAGGTGAAGAGAGGGACGGAGCTGTCAACCGATCACCATCTGGTGGTGAGTTGGGTCAGGGGGTGGGGGAATACTCTGGACAGACCTGGTAAGCCCAAACGGGTAGTGCGGGTAAATTGGGAACGTCTGGAGGAGGCCCCTGTCCGACAGACTCTCAACTCACACCTCCGGCAGACCTTTTCGTGCATCCCTGTGGAGGCTGGGGGCATTGAACCCGAGTGGACAATGTTCAAAGTTTCCATTGCTGAAGCTGTGGTCTTAGGGTCTTAGGTGCCTCAAGGGGCGGTAACCCACGAACACCATGGTGGACACCGGTGGTCAGGGAAGCCGCCCGACTGAAGAAGGAGTCCTTCTGGGATATGTTATACCGGAGGACTCCGGAGGCAGTTGCAAGGTACCGAAGGACCTGAAGGGCTGCAGCCTCTGCCGTGAAAGAGGCAAAGCAGCGGGTGTGGGAGAAGTTCGGAGAAGACATGGAGAAGGACTTTCGGTCGGCACCAAGGTGCTTCTGGAAAACCGTTCGCCACCTCAGGAGGGGGAAGCGGGGAACCATCCAAGCTGTGTACAGTAAGGATGGGACGCTGTTGACCTCAACTGAGGAGGTAATAGGGCGGTGGAAGGAGCACTTTGAGGAACTCCTAAATCCGACTAATACGCCCTCTATGGTAGAGGCAGAGCTGGAGGATGATGGGGGATTGTCGTCAATTTCCCTGGTGGAAGTTGCTGAGGTAGTTAAACAACTCCACAGTGGCAAAGCCCCAGGGATTGATGAGATCCGTCCAGAAATGCTTAAAGCTCTGGGTGTAGAGGGGTTGTCTTGGTTGACACGCCTCTTCAATATTGCGTGGAAGTCTGGGACGGTGCCTAAGGAGTGGCAGACCGGGGTGGTGGTTCCCCTTTTCAAAAAGGGGGACCAGAGGGTTGTGCCAATTACAGGGGTATCACACTTCTCAGCCTCCCCGGTAAAGTCTACTCCAAGGTGCTGGAAAGGAGGGTTCGGTCGATAGTCGAACCTCAGGTTGAAGAGGAACAATGCGGATTCCGTCCTGGTCGTGGAACAACGGACCAGCTCTTTACTCTCGCAAGGATCCTGGAGGGAGCCTGGGAGTATGCCCAACCGGTCTACATGTGCTTTGTGGATCTGGAGAAGGCGTATTACCGGGTCCCCCAGGAGATACTGTGGGAGGTGCTGTGGGAGTATGGGGTGAGGGGGTCCCTTCTCAGGGCCATCCAATCTCTGTACGACCAAAGCGAGAGCTGTGTCCGGGTTCTCGGCAGTAAGTCGGACTCGTTTCAGGTGAGAGTTGGCCTCCCCCAGGGCTGCGCTTTGTCACCAATCCTGTTTGTAGTATTTATGGACAGGATATCGTGGTGTAGTCGGGGTGGAGAGGGGTTGCAGTTCGGTGGGCTGGGGATCTCATCGCTGCTTTTTGCAGATGATGTGGTCCTGATGGCATCATCGGCCTGTGACCTTCAGCACTCACTGGATCGGTTCGCAGCCGAGTGTGAAGCGGCTGGGATGAGGATCAGCACCTCTAAATCGGAGGCCATGGTTTTCAGCAGGAAACCGATGGAGTGCCTTCTCCAGGTAGGGAATGAGTCCTTACCCCAAGTGAAGGAGTTCAAGTACCTTGGGGTCTTTTTCGCGAGTGAGGGGACAATGGAGCGGGGGATTGGTTGGAGAATCGGCGCAGCGGGTGCGGTATTACATTCAATTTATCGCACCGTTGTGACAAAAAGAGAGCTGAGCCAGAAGACAAAGCTCTCAATCTACCAGTCAGTTTTCGTTCCTACCCTCACCTATGGTCATGAAGGCTGGGTCATGAGAACAAGATCCAGGGTACAAGCGGCCGAAATGGGTTTCCTCAGGAGGGTGGCTGGCGTCTCCCTTAGAGATAGGGTGAGAAGCTTAGTCATCCGTGACGAGCTCGGAGTAGAGCTGCTGCTCCTTCGCGTCAAAAGGAGCCAGTTGAGGTGGTTCCGGCATCTGGTAAGGATGCCCCCTGGGCGCCTCCCTAGGGAGGTGTTCCAGGGACATCCAGCTGGGAGGAGGCCTCGGGGAAGACCCAGGACTAGGTGGAGGGATTATATCTCCAACCTGGCCTGGGAACGCCTCGGGATCCCCCAGTCGGAGCTGGTTAATGTTGCTCGGTAAAGGGAAGTTTGGGGTCCCCTGCTGGAGCTGCTACCCCCGCGACCCGATATCAGATAAGCGGACGAAGCTGGATGGATGGAGTTAAGCTGCTTGACTCTGATTGGCTTACAGCTAGCCAATGAGAGCCTAGCTATCAGCATCCTTTACCCAGCGCAACTGGGCGAGCTCATGAATAGTAATGAGCTCAGGCAACACCACGTCAGACTGACCAGCTTTTGTAATTGGCCTGATTTCTCCGCTTATTTCTTTTCAGTGGCTAGAGCTGACAGAGGAGGTAGCAGTTCATTTTCACATTCACGACATAACAAAAACACATATGGACCTAACATATTTTAAAAAATACAAGTAAAAACGTTTTTGTCTGGCAGGGCACCTTTTAAAAGTTAATTTAAGGAGGTGATTGTCACAGTGTGTTAAAAATAGGATCCATGCTAATTTCCTTTTGGACAATAATGTCTATCTTATCTTGTATTGTTCTGTGAATAAGGATGTGTAGCATTTAAAATGTAAAATATTAGTGTAGATGTAGGCTTTAGCATATAGTGTACTATAAATTAAGCTGAATAGGATGCATAAGTTCACTTTTACTAACATTAGATGGCAGCACAGTCCTGATGAATTCATCTCTAGGCTATGGTCACAAGGAGCCTGGTGGAATGAAAAAGGTTTGAATCTTTTCATAAACTACAACTTTGATCTGAACCAATGTCATGTGATATTTGGAATCAAATCATTTATTCTGGAGGTCTTTTGTGTCAGAAACCATGAAGCTTGAAAAGCCCAAATGTGGTGTTTTAGGTAATCCTGTGTTAAAATAACTGACATGATTACATTTTACATACTTTTCCAAGAATGCATGATCAGTGTTTCTCATTGAATTTAATTACCAATCGTTGTGATAGATTTGGGGATATGGAGCGTGCATGTGTCTGTGTGGTTGAGCAATCCAACAAATCCAGATTCAATGTTAAAAACTTTTTTTTTTTTTATGTTTTTTTTTTTTTACTTTAGAAACTGTGGTTGACTATTGTTAAAATGTCTCAGTTGCCTCTGTTGTAAAATGTTGAAAACTGTTTATTTTATGTCAGAACACCCAAATACACGTCCCTGCTTAGTGTTAAAAATTAAAAACTGTGCAAAACCTGTGCAACTCAATTTCCTAATTTCTGACGGGAACACAAGTCTTCCAGATGTTCACCTGGCAGCAGGGTCAAATACATATTGAATGAAATCAGCCGATGCTGGCCCTGAATGGCCATATTGTTACTGCGCTAATCAGTGCTATTGTTTTAGTTCAAAGCAGTTCACACATCAAACAACACTTTTCAAGCGCCTCAGAGCTGGGCTGCTTTGTGCCAATCACTGTTGCTTTTGAAAAAAAAATTACATAAATATCCCCAGTCACAGTTGTACGTCAGCACTGAAAATAAATGTAAGTGAATCCCAGTAGGATTTATATTTGCATGCACCAAAGGAGCTGAGAAATGTGCTATTGTTGTTGGTGTGTGTGACTCACCTCCACAGAATGCTTTACTAGAATTATACTGGTGGCATTCAAGTGGCTAGGAAGTGGAACACCAATACATCTGGTTGAGATACTGCCTCTGTGTCCTATGATATTTCCTATGATAACATTGTATGAGCTACGCCTCTAACACGGATTCCAATTGTTCCACAGGACAAAATAGAAATTAGACATAGCTGAGAAGTCCCTAATGTGCATAGCACACTCAAAGAAAAACTTGAAAACCTTTGTTTCACTGCATAGAAAACAATTCAGCTCATTTATTCTGGTGACTCAAGAGGCTAAGGGAGATTAATATCTCATATTTCTCTGTGGTGCCACTGATAGTCTACTGTGTGACAATTGTTCAGTATATCCCACCTGGTTTCCTCTGGGTTTGGAGGGTGTCCAGACTGAAAAAGAAAATCTGTCTAAAAATAAACAATTGAAGGCAGCCTATCAAGGTCACTCTGATATTGTCTTACAGAAGTAGGAATGTAACTAGTTTATTATTATGAACATCTACAGAGGTTACTCTCTTCCCACAATAAATGCAGCTGTTTTAAACATGAAATCATTGTTTCCATAAATGTCCAAGGTGTAAACCTATATAGATCAACCTCACAGCAGCATTGACACATTTAAGCTTTATATGTTAGCATTAGGTTAGATGTGACTCTTTTTAGCCCGAATCACAAGCATTACGTCTTTTCATCACATCTCTGCCGAGGGTTTTCCAGTCTGACTGGAGCTTTTGACCACTTCCTGCGTTTTCTTACTTGTTGACAGTGTGTCAAAGACATGCAAGTGTTTTATTTTAGTTTTAATAAACAGAGTGAAATGTCTCTAACCATTAGAGGCATTTCTGCAGAGTCAAGCAGCGGCCTTTGTTAAAGTGCTCATATTATGCTCATTTTCAGGTTCATAATTGTATTTAGAGGTTCTATCAGACTAGGTTTACATGGTTTAATTTTCAAAAAACATTATATTTTGTTTGTACACAAAAATCGCGCCCAGAACCACTACACCAGTCCTGGGCATTCTTTTTTTTATGCGAACGTATGCAGCTTCTTCTTCTCTGTTTGCAAGTCACAATTAAAAAGAAGTAGAAGAAGAACTGCAATATGTAGGACCCTTTCTTTGGGGAATAGTCGGACGTGAGTGAGCTGTTATCCTTCAAAAATGTCAGCTCATGGGAAAGAAAGAAAGGTCGATACAGTGCCAAGTTTTTAACCAAACATGGACTTCTAAGTATTTATTTACTGAAGTCAAAGGTAAAGCTGTGTGCTTAGTGCTGCGGAGAACAGATCGCTGTGTTAAAGGATTATAATTTGAATCGCCACTACAATACTAAACACCATGCAGAGAAATATAACTTGACTGATGCAGAGTGGGCACGGACATCTGAAGCTTTGCTAGTTAAGCTGCAAAAGCAACATGGCATCCAGGGATGCAGCAGTCAAGAATAGCTTTGTGATATCCCACATAAACATTAAGCCATTTTCTGGTGGACTCTGCTGCGCTAATATGCCCAGAGAAAAAAGAGACGTTTGAGAATGTGCCGTCTGACATAAAATTAATATTGAGCAGAATTGAGTTTAGCCTATGTATTGGCCCTACACAACAGTCCCTGTTTCTCATGTGGCCCCTTGGGAAAATGAATTGCCCACCCCTTCCATAGGACAATGTATGTAGGACACTGGCTAAATTAATTCACATACATCTAATTAGCTCATACGGGCTACTTAGGTGTGTAAAAGCTAGCTGCTAGTCTGGGCTGTGAACGTTAGGGTCATTCATGGAGTCAAAACACGTGATTTGGCCTTGATTTGCATTATAACTGTTGTTTATGTTTGTGAAGAAAAGAAGGATGGCCCTCAGAACTAACAATGTATGATACTTTCACTTTCAATTGATTGTTAAAATTACACATTATACCTTTCTAAGGGTCTTAAATATCATGTGTGACATGTCTTATGTTGTTATTACATGTGTATACATTTGTATAGATGTTTATACATTTGTATAGATTTTTCTATAATTAAAAACAAAATAGTTTGGGATTTATGACCCCTTGTCCTATTTTCACTACATGGGAGAGATCCCCCCGCCTCATTTTACAGGTTTTTTTAATGTAACTAAGTAACTTTTAGTTACACATTTTAAATGAACTACTTATTACTTTTACTTGAGTTATTTTTCAGATAGGTATTTTTACTTGTACTTGAGTAATATTTCATCGAAGTATTGGTACTTTTACTTGAGTACAATATTTTTACTTTTTCCACATCTGCACGTTCGTCACGGAAGTAAAGGCTGGACTACAATAGAGCTGTTTGGAGCAGTTTGTGAACAGTGTTTTTTGTTGGAGATGTAAGTCCCTTTGGGGTGGACTTTGGGCTTTTTCACTTTGTAAACCTATTACATGCACAAAAAAGATATATAACACAATAAAGGAAAGGGAAAAAGCCAACCTGAGCCTGTTTGTATTTTTACAGAACACAGGGAAATAGAACTTGTGTCAACGAGAGGCCACAGGATGACAGGATGTGTTTGCTGCCCATAAAGTCAGCAGGTGTTTTTTTGGCATTGTCTCACTCACTCACTCATACACACACACACACACACACACACACACACACACACACACACACACACACACACACACACACACACACACACACACACACACACGCACACAGCAGGTGCTGTTTGTTAGTTCATATTTTTCTTTTAATGTCACTCATTGTGTCACACATGACAATGTCAACAGCATTCCATACAATTCCATGTTAAAAAACAACACACAGACACACACCTTCTCCACTGTCCATATGTCAGACAATTCCTTAAAGTCCTGGGATTTCTTTTCCTGTTTTCTGTGTGTCACGTCCACATTTCCTTCTCTGGGTGACACGTTTAAGTTTTAAAGGAAGAATACACTCTAAAATGCAGGACAAGACCAGCATTACTTAAACTTCACAGTTTCAATACACTAGCCTTTATATTTTGATATTACATACACTTTCTGATGTCTGTTTTAGAGTTCATTTGCACAGTAACAGCTAACATTGTCAATGTTTACTTGCATAAAACAAGGGGAAATTACTGTTCCAGTTTTGCTTCCTGCCATCACTGACAAAATAGAAAGAGTGATGGGCACTATAACTATAAATCACTGAACACAAGGTCGATATTGCCTCTAGTTTTAAGGATGGACATGGTCATTGTGTCAGTTCATCCATACAGTACGTCAGGGACCTTTAGTCCAGAGCAAGATAATCCTTACTGACTGGATTGCTTAATGGCTAAATTTCCAGAAAATCTGCAGTGCATATTTATGATCTCCAGAGGCGGAATCCTGACATCCTTTTTGTTTTGGGATTTTTAGCTCTTATAGTACAACAGACAACAAACTTTTTTGTGGGCTGGTTCTTGCGGGGAGTAATGTAATGTGGTACTTATGAGTGCAATGAAAATGTGCTGGCACCACACTCAGGTCAGAGTGTAAATCTCACACCAACATGTGATGTAACTGAAAGGATAACGCTGGCGATATTAGAGATTTCCTTGGATTGTGGAAGCACCTGGATCGCAGTTGCAGCTGCTGCCGTCATCCTGCTCAACGCCCGCTGCTACTACTACTGTTATTATTATTAGTTATAGTTCTATTATCTTTACTGTTATTATAATTGCTACTGTTTCTTATGTCTTTCCATTATACCCACTGATATAATTATTATTTGTCATATTCCTAATATAAATATTGTCAGTCATTATTGTAGTTTTGTGCATCTGTCCTGTATGTGAAGTGGATGCGAAGGGGCAAGGATTCTTGCATTGAAAGGGGGGAATTGTTGGTTGTGGTCTAGACCTACTCTATCTGTAAAGTGTCGTGAGATAACTTGTGTTATGATTTGACACTTAACCACGCACTTAACCAAACCAACAATGTGTTAGCCCAACTCAATACCTTCTTACGTTGTTATTCCTAACACATAATACTTGTTAATTACATTCATTGCTGGTTGTTTTGATGAGATTGGAACACTAAGAATAAGAAATTTACAAAATATCACCAGCCATTATCATTGAATTACATTTACTTTAGCAAAGATTCATGTTCTGCCTATATGATTTCATTTGATTAGCTTTAATTACATATAATTATTTCAAAATGTATCAGTTTGAGTAGCACTAAGTAAGTCAACAAAATACTGAAACGCTTGCAAACCTTATACTTCTGTAAGAAGAAGTTCAACTTGTCTCAAACAGAAGTTCCCTGAAACTCTTTTCTCATATTCAGCTGTGACTGTGACCCAGAAAGACTAAAGACCCAGGGTTTATCCTATTTTAGGAAACACAGAAGTGTGTGTGTGTGTGTGTGTGTGTGTGTGTGTGTGTGTGTGTGTGTGTGTGTGTGTGTGTGTGTGTGTGTGTGTATTACTCTGACAGGACCTGGCAAACAGGCCTGAAAAGAAGAAATAGTAATTTTGACAACATATTGTGACACATTAGAGGGGAATTTCCTGCTTCTACCCATGCTTTGGTCCTCTGGAGTTCAATATTTCTTTTTTAGGGTTCATCTATCTTGAGAAAGTATGAGAAAGACATCATAGCTTTGCTATCAGCCCCATTCAATCAACATTACCTTGAAATGTATGACTCATTTTCTCCTTACTTTGGAATTTCCCTAACTAGATAACTGTTTTCTACTTTTATCCGATTTCTGGTACTTATTCAGTAGCCATTACACAGTTACAAATCTTTGCATGACCAAATTGGACAAACTTTACATGAACTGCAGAACACGTACTATTGTATGTGGCTTTCTACTGAACCACACTGATGATCCCTGTTATCCATTCTGATCCCTTCTGTCCCAGTACATATTTCTACTATTACATCGCACCAACTCCTGTTCTTGTATTCCCCCTTGCCTTGGAGAATAAGGTCACCTCCTGCTTGTTGGAGGGATGAGAGAGATGTGTGCTGCTAACACTGAATATTAAAAGCAGAGAAGAATATATTGATGTGTGATTGAAAATAAAAAAATAAAAAATCCCCTTGTAACCGTGGTGGTGGTTTTACGGTGTAGCTGTAACCTTGACATATTCCTCTCTCAAAGGAAAAATCCAGTAAAGGGGCTGTTTACAATAACTTTCACCCTTGGTGCAGGAGCTGAATCCACCCATGCTCTCCTAACCCGCAATTTCCACCAATTGCGGAACGGCTGAGTCAATAGGTTTCCATTAAAGTCAATGTGTGTATTTTCACTGACTGCGGAACGGCTGCGTTCCGACTCCGTCCCAGCTCTGGCAATCTGCAGCCCTCCAGAGCAGATACGTAGAGCTTCTATTTTTTCCGGATGCCGGAGAGCTCCGCAGCAATTCAGCACAGGGCAGATTGTGCGGGACAGGAAGTCGAGCACGGAAACAAAATAAAACATCCGGTTAGTTTTCAAAATAAATGACACCGTCACGGCGGATCATATTTCCCTGCACTACACCTTGAAAACGTCATAATGGGCGGAGACAGGTTTTGTGGTTCTGTTTATAGAAACTACATCCTGTTATATCGCGCAATCATACGTGAATTCGCAAAATCTCACGGGTCCTCGTGACTTCAGCTGTCAGTTATGGCCGCAGCCGTTCCACAACAAATCTGGACCTGGTGGGTATTGAAGGACGGCGGAGCACGGATCCGACACGCAGCGTCGCACCTAACCTGCTACTCAGTATGAACATGTATTTCCACTCAATCCAATTATTTATTCGTATTTAGCAAATTCCTATCATCCTCTAAGTAAATTCTAAGTAATGACAACAAAGCTGTTGGCGCGTCCACATGATACGAGCCTTCCGTGATCGCGCACCTCCTCCACACAGTTGCTAGTAGCCAAGGAGGATACGGAGGATTAAAAAACATGATGGAGTCTTCAGAAGAGGTAATTATCTTCAATTAAAGTTCTGCCCGGAAAAGTCGCCGGACGACACTAGTTTCTTAACATAGCCATGCTGAGAAATACAGAGAGAGTTGTGTGGAGCTCATAGTCTTAATTAGTCTTTTAGCAACTCATATGGCAATGGCTTGAATGTACCGGCATTCATTAATATCAAAAAGTTACGCACTAAAGCTTTAAGCCCATTTTGACCATAGACCATGTATATAAAATATGGACGTAGTCTCCCTGATATCACTCATAGATACTAGTACTAGTTACTGTCATTTGAGAGTAATTAGTTATATTACAATATTACTGTGTCTGAGTTGTAATGCCTTACACCACTTTTGCGTTACTTTTGAGTTACTTTCACCAAAATAACAGCAGAAGTATGACTTGGCAGGTAGCTTGTGAATTTCACTACGGGATCAACAAAGTCTCATCTTTATCCATTTTAATACATCATCAATTATTTATAATATTTTGTATTATTAATCTGAATCTGCAAAGTCACTAAAGCCATAAAATAAATAGTAATAGTAATACAATAGGCCTACTTGACTCTGAATTGTAGTGGAGTAGAAGTATAGTAAGTAGGAGAAAAACAAGCTCCTCAAAAGGTTCCTAGTTCCAGGGTTAAATTTCTGCTGTCGAAAAGTGGCTTTAGTTTGGATCTTGTTTGTCTCACTTTAGGGATGTTTTTATCAGTTATTTTTGAAGTAATTGTCTCATTTTTTTTAACATTTTGACCCATGTGTGAGTTAGATAAATGACCTATCAATAAATGTGCTTACAGCTGACATCAGGAGAATAGTAACGTTACAAGGCATAGTGAGCCAGTTTTTCAATGACAACTTTGTTCAGCTCGTTTGCTGTGACCGCTATGGCATGGGGTCATGGTGGAGTTAGCAAGCTAGCTAACTGTGCAACCATCGTTTCAACTGAGAGCAAGACGTTACTGAAGCATTTCAACTTTACAGATACATCAATAAAACCATCGGGTCTTACACTTGAATGTCTTCGTTTAGTTCAAAGCATGTCTCAGGATCAACACACACACGCACGCATGCACAAACACACACAAACACACACACTCAGTAACGGAAGTTTATGCTAAAGAGCTAATCATGGATATACAGGTCTCCATGTTAGCCAAACAAGTCCCCCCCATGCAAACACACACACACACACACACACACACACACACACACACACACACACACACACACACACACACATACACACACACACACACACACACACACACACACTCACACTAACACTTGTGCGAATTTTCTGCTATGATAAAGCATTCTGAGAAAACTGGCTGACACGACATGAGAACTTTCGCTGTAAGTTCAAGTGCACTGAGGCACACTGAGTAAAAGACATCCAGGTTATAACAAGTTTGAGTGTAAACATTATAACATATTTTGGTTAATTTATGATTGTGAAAACAGACCGCTTGTTACAACATCTGACCGAGCCAAAGTGAAGCAATTATTTTCATATCAGCTCAAATTCCGCAGACATCTGTGACCAAACGCATAGCATTCTAATTATGGAACACACACAAACACCGACGCACAGAGGGATGAAGACAACACAAATGGAGAGAGAGATTGGTTCTCAGTTCGTACAACCTTGACCTGCTGTTTGTGGGGGGTCTGAGTGTACCGTAAATGTGTGTGTGTGTGTGTGTGTGTGTGTGTGTGTGTGTGTGCGTGCGTGCGTGCGTGCGTGTGTGTGTGTTAACTGCCAAACCAATAGGTCAATGTTGAGCCAAGGATATGTTGTTTATGTAACTGAGAGCTGGAGAGATGCAGGGAGAAAGAACAACACGAGCTAAACTTTCCAGAGAAACACACTAACTAGAATAACTAGAACTAATTCACCTTCATCTAATATGATCTAATATTTTCTGTCAAATCTTTACTTTAAGACAATAGAAAGTCATATGTGTTTAGGTATAGCTCAAATTAATTCTAAACTACAGTTTTTTCAATACTTTTAACAACTTTCCTAAACTCTTAATGCACCAACACACCTACAACACACGATTGGCAAAACAGTTCATTTCATTCTCAAAATCACACATTGTAAACTAAACTCCAACACTGATTTTCAAAATACAATAATTCACTAATACAATACACTGTGTTTACCAAAAGATTGCAAACATGTCTCAAAATCAAATAATTCTTCCAAAACAATAACACATATTCTCTCCCAACAGGAACATTTAGTCAATCACTGCACAATGTCATACAAAACACTAACATCCCATGGAATTACAGAAACTGCATTATTTTAAATGTGTCAGGTCTGCCCTTATACAATAGACAACAATATATTGTATTGATCATAAATTGTGTTTTGCACTGCAGTTTCTCTTGAAGCCTTTCTACATTTTTGTTTTGTTGGGTTTAGTAAATGCATGCTTAGTTTTTTTTCTTTTTTTGTTAAGATTATTTGTTGGGCTTTTCCGCCTTTATTTGACAGGACAGCTAGTTGAGAAAGGAGAGAGAGAGGGGGGGGGGGGGGGGGGGGGAAACATGCAGGAAATCATCACAAGTCAGATTTGAACCCTGGACCTCTGCGTCGAGGCATAAACCTCCAAGTATATGTGCACCTGCTCTACCCACTGAGCCAACCCGGCCACCATTTTTTTTTTTTTTTGCTGCAGAGATTCAATACAAAAAATGAATGACCCATCTCGGAGTAGCTTTATAGAATGTGCAGTTTATGAAAAAAAAGGAGACAGAGACAGAATTGCCCTGATACTCCTCTTCCTCTCCCTCATGAAGGCATTTTTTCTTATTTTCTGTGTTCATCTACAGTATATTGTTCAAATAGGACATCTTTTACTGTACTACCATATGATCATGGGATTGAAAGAACCTCAACACCTGAGTGGTGTGTTTCCTAGAAGGGAATCAGCTATAATTGATCTATTTTCATAGCTTCAATCAGCTATGTATAACAGCTATGTTCAAATGCATGTATAAAATGCAGGGGATATATTTGTGTTTCAATTTACAATATGAACAGCTGTTCACTTTGACTCTAGCCTATAAGTTAGGTTTGGAACATTATGTTATCTGGTCTGACATACAGAGTGAAAGCATTTGTAAATTTGGCAATACAAATCCATTGTTTTGGTCTTGGTGGAGCTTGTGTGTAAAAGAAGTTCAAGCATTTTAAATTTGTGCTAACTGTATGCATTTTGTGTCAAAGCAACAAGAAATGTGATAATTGTGTAGCCTACACAGACGGATGCTGTGCTAACTGTGTTAAGAGTTTAGAAAAGTTGTTAAAAGTATATAAAAAAGTGCCATAGCGATCGTAAAAAACTGTAATTAGATTAGAGGAGTACTCCAATGATTAAGCATTGCTCTTCCATACAGTTAAGGGAATCAAAAAAGACATATTTCTATAAAAAGAATGATCACACAAGATGCAGAATAGGCCGAGCCATCCTGACTTTTTCTCACTGGTACTGATGATTGCTGTACGATTATTACTACTGTGGGCACCAAATGCACCTGTCTGCTGGACGAGAGCCCAACGCACCAATGAGTCTGATACTATTTTCATGCTGTCTCTTTTCTCCCTCTTTGTTCTATCATGCTATATGTTATACTTACTAATAATATATGCTATTATACTTTCTACTAATTACTACTTGCAGACTGGTTACTTCATATTACATATTTTACTTTTGTTATTTATACTATGTACAGTATGTAAGTTGTACATTTTATTCTACTCTTTCCATTACTCTAATTTTTTTTCAGTAGTTCTGGCATTTTAACTTTTGCTATCTTATTTTATTTTATATTGTTTTTTATCTTATTTATTATTTCTAGTATATTTCTTGTATTTTCTGTATGTGTGTGAGTAAGTATGTGTGTATGTCCTTGTAACTTGCTGCTGTAAGAGTAATTTCCCAATTTAGAAATCCATCTATCTAGCTATTTATCTATCTATATGACGTTATTGGTTAACTTAGGTTTGCGAGCAGGAACACGCCTTAACCACACCTCTAATCACCTGTCAAGCCTAAGTATACCTGGTCAAACCATTCAATTCAATTTTTTTTTTTTTTTTTAACGATTATTTTTTTGGGGCTTTTCCACCTTTATTTTTTCACAGGACAGCTAGGTGAGAAAGGGGAGAGCGAGGGGGAAGACACGCAGGAAATTTGTCACAGGTCGGATTCGAACCCTGAACCGCTGCATCGAGGCATAAACCTCTCAGTATATGTGCGCCTGCTCTACCACTGAACAACCCGGCCACCATTCAATTTAATTTTAATTCAATTTCATTTATTGTATCAAATCATAACAAGAGTTATCTCAAGACACTTTACAGATAGAGTAGGTCTAGACCACACTCTATAATTTACAAAGACCCAACAATTCCCCTAAGTGCAAGCATTTAGTGCAGCCCCCAGGAAGAGCGCCATTTCTTAAAGCCTCCATGAGCTTAGCGGATAAGAGTGGAATTGCATCCTCTGGCCCAGAAAGACTTTTCCCATAGACTTTGCATGGCGAAAGAAACTTCTATATTTCAGCGGATAATTTTTCTCAACTTACCAACCCGAACACTAAAAGAGTCCTGGTTTACAGTTTTTTTCAGTCGCTAACAAGCATTTGTCCAAACAGTTGTCACATTTTCAAAACTCTAAACACAATTAGCACAGCATCTGGAGTCTTTTTTGGCCATACAATTCACATATTTCACGTCTTTTTCACACAATATGCAGTCATTGAACACATTTCCACAACGCTTACATTTTCTTAACAGACAAGCTATACCTCCCAACAAAATGATGGATTGTTTGTGTAGTATTTACGAATGTTAACACACAACATCCCACAATAGCAAAAACAATTATCCAAACCTTAGATACAGTATAAAAACATCTGCTTCTGCAATGATATTAGTTCAAAAACAACATATCTCAGCTGAAAAAAAAAAAAGAAAAGACAATTGAATAATTGACCCACAGCTGATTCCAGTCTGGCTTAGACTCAGTGGCAGGGGTTATTTCTTTCAATTACTATAAAAGAAGGACTTTGAGGAGCGATGTTTTTGGAAACAGAAACAGAAAAATACAAACACTGTAATGTCTGGACGAGGAAGAGGAAGAGGAAGAGCAAGGGGCCCAGGGAGAAGACCAGGCCCAGTGAGAGATGGAGGGAGAGGTGCAGAAGCAGTGAGAGATGCAGAAGGAGGTGCAGGTGCAGTGAGAGGAGCAGTGAGAGGAGCAGGGCTGGGGAGAAGAGCAGGCCCAAGGGGAGGGCAAGGTAGAGGTGTAAGAATGTGTGGTGGTGGCATTCCAAGGGCTGCAAGAACAGTAGTCAGTGATGAAATTCGTGCTACTATCATTGACCAGGTAATCAACCACGGTCTTTCACTAAGAGAGGCTGGTGAAAGAGTGCAACCCAAGTTGAGGCGGTCAACGGTTGCCTCCATTATACGCATCTTTCAACAAACCAACAGGTAAGTATTGCATTTTACATGGATTGTTTCTATTCTCACTTGACATGTCACTAAGGTCATACAGTAATGCATATGTTGAATTTATTTTGTTCCTCTAAAGAATGCAACGTCTTCCACCCTCTAGGGGAAGAGGAAAGATCCTCAATAATGACCAAGAGCTTGCCATTGTAGAAATGGTTGTTGCAAATAATGCAATAAAACTGAGTGAAATTCAAGCTCGAATTGTGGAGGACCATGAGATATTTAACAATATCGAAAGCATCAGCCTCACAACCATTACGCGGACATTGTCTAAACACAGAGTGCGGATGAAGCAGCTCTATACTGTTCCCTTTGAGAGGAACAGTGAGAGAGTCAAGGAGCTACGACGACAGTATGTCCAGGTATAGTGTATATTCAACTCAATGTCCAGTTCTATAAGCTTTGCACTTTGCAAGTAGATAACCTACAATAGGTTACAGTACAATATGATATACAATAATGACATGATATACATAAACTTTGTTTCAGAGAGTTATGGAATTGGAGGCTAACCAGGTCCCTCATGAATTAATTTACATAGATGAGGCAGGATTCAATCTGTCCAAAAGGCGTCGACGTGGACGAAATATAATTGGAAAGAGGGCCACAGTTGATGTGCCAGGACAGAGAGGGGCAAACATTACCATGTGTGCAGCAATGGCAAATACAGGATTACTCCTTCACAAATGTCAGATTGGACCCTATAATACCGAGCGCCTCCTCACCTTTCTCAATGATCTCCACCAGCGCCTGGTACCAGAGCAGGATCAGGAGGGTGAAAACATGAGGACCTTTGTAATTTCCTGGGACAATGTTGCTTTCCACCATTTGCAAGCAATAACATCATGTTTTGAAGACCACCCAAGACTGGTAAGTCTCTTCCTTCCACCCTATTCACCTTTCCTCAACCCCATAGATGAGTTATTTTCTGCATGGAGGTGGAAGGTTTATGACCATCAGCCACATGACCAGATGTCCCTCCTTGAAGCCAAGGATGCTGGATGCAAGGATATCACAGTTTATGATTGCCAAGGGTGGATCCAGATTTTGATTTTGTGCTTTTTTGTTTCCCCTTTTTTATCTGGGCTTTTTGCTGGTTGTTTTTTCATGGATATTTTGTTCACTGTAAGCATTACTGTAAAACTTTTTTGTTCTATTACTGTATACTGTGTTTCTACTGTACTTCCTTTAGTAAACAGTAAGGAAAACAAAACTGATTTGCTTTTTACTGAAATGTGTTTGAATGTGAACATTATTGTACATGTGGACATACAGTTCCCAACCAAGAAATTTAGTGTAAAAGGTGGATTGCATGTTTTGCATGCAAATACCTGAAACGTAAGTCTATGCAGTTTTTATAATGTCAACAATAGCCAGTATTTTGAAACCTGGTGTACTTTGATTGACTGCATGTACCTTGTGAAGTGAAAACAAGTGTTATTCTTTGACAGAATAATTTCATTTTGAGTCAGATTTCCAGTGTTTTGGTAAAGTCAATGTGTGCAGAGAAACATGTGTTCTGTCTTGAAATGGAGAGTTAGTATATATTTAACAAAATGTGTTTTTGAGAAGAAAATTATCCATTTGGCCAATTGTGTTTTGTAGGTGTCAGTCTGTGTTAAGAGTTTAGTAAAAGTATCCGAAGTATGGGTAAGCGCTTGTTAGCGATTGAAAAAAACTGTAAAACGTCACGTTTTTAACATTTTTAACATTTACTAGTAGCTGAATCCAGAGTTATTAAACTAGGCATGATGAACGTGCATAATGGACGCTTGCAGACTGCACTGCGCATGCTCATATGACTATTCTCCCGAGGTCCTGTAGCTGTAATAATGGATAATGCTAACGCTAATGGTTGTAAGTCACCATGTGTTCTATTAATACATCCATGGTATGTATGCTGTAAAGCCTGTAACGTGGATGAGAGATGAAGCCATGCATGTTATTAAGAGAAGCTCTGCTCACGAAACTGCAGGCTAACCTTAGCAGCTAGCGCTAGCTAGTAGCTAGCTAGTATCACCTAGCATGACATAATAATTACATCTTGGTTGTCTAAATACATCCATCGTCTATTTAGATAAGCATGTAAACGATCAGGAACAACAAAAACACAATGTTTAACGTTAGTGAATATTTTATACAATGAAACGGCGAGTTCATGAATTCGCCACTTATAAGAGACACAAGAGAGAAGCTCATAAACAAGCATGTTGCTACGACAACACAAACAAACTGTTGCTAGTGTGCATGTCCATTGTGACGTCATGGTCCAGTCAACGCGGAAGATCCGAGCTCCATGATTTTGAGCACTCTCACTGGAATGAACGGGGCTGTATCCACCGAACGCTGTATCCAGTTCTCTTAATACATCCATGATTTAGTGCAACAGTGGCGAGGAAAAACTTTTAGGCAGAAACCTCAGACAGACCCAGATTCTTGGTGGGCGGCCATCTGCCGCTGCCGTTTGGGGTATGATGAACAGTGGCAGTTATAGTAACAATAAAGATAATGGAACTATGACTAGAAATAATAGTTCTAGCAGTTCAGGGTGTAGCAGGGCATAGCAGGGCGACAAGCAGGGCGACAAGCAGGGCGACAAGCAGGGCGACAAGCAGGACCACAGCGGCCGCTGCAACCATGATTTAGGGGCCACCCTAATCCAAGGAAAACTGCGAGGTAAGAAAACATTCATTTGAGCGGCATCCGTTGGTGATGCCTCTTTGGAAATCGGCTGTGAATTAACCTTTCCCAGACCCACTCTCAGTTACACCTGAGAAGGGTCTGGTGTCAACCAGGCTACCGGCATTCTCCAATGTGCTGCTAACTACATGACGTGTGACACCGCCACCTGGTGGCTAAAATAACAAACTGAAAATGGACCATCTGCCAGCAAACAAACATATGCATATTTCTTTTATGTTTAGATCATTTGGATTACATACAAGAACACAAAATACACACTGCAGGTAACCAGAAATAAATGTGATGGGGGTGTTGCATTAAAACCACCAACAACCAGCATCATATCAATTTTAGCATTTCACTAAGCAAGCTGATTAGAAGTATGAAATATAAATGACAAAGCCAGTCTGGAGAGACATTTCATGTCCAAACTACAATCCTGATTCTGCTGGAGTCATTCAGCGAGATTGGTAAAAGTGCAGAACATGTTGAAGTGCAGTGTAGCACACAAACATCATTACCCAGATCCAAACACACAAACACACACAGCTATTACTTGGGAAATTGATCTGTTTTCCTGGGCCCAGTCTAATGAATGGGTCCAAGTGTCAACCAGCTAACAAAGGAGGCTTATCTCCCCACACACCAGCCAGACGGGCCGACCGTCGGCAGAAAAGCCAGTCGGACTGATCAGTTGGGTCCCGAGGTCCAAAAAATGCCTCAGAACACACTGAGGCGACGCCGACTTGAGCGTACGCTCTGCGCGTAATACGTCTCCATAGCAGCAGGCGGCGCTGCTCTGTATTGTTTCCATTAACAGTCTGATTATTTCCAAGAAAATGAAAACCGGCAGCTGATTGGACGAACGCGTCACGTGGTTCTTTTTTCTCCGGAAATTCACAGCCAGACTGTCATGGCGGCTTGTTCAGAATAGGATCTCATATTGTGCTAAAATAGTTCACCCAAACGTGTTTCTGAAAACATTTTAAGAGAGAAATAGGCCGTGCAGTTTCTGAATCTGTCTTCATTTCAGATTGACAAAGGTCAGTTTAAAAGATTTCCGTCAGATTTTGAGAGGCTCATCCGCTCCCCATTTCCGGGTGAGTCCTGACTGCCCTGTCTCCGACTGAACGTGTTGGGTCGGCCCAAATGAAGGCCGACAGCTCCTCGGACGGCCGACGGCATGGGACACACTGAACAGACTTGAGTCACCGACCTCGCCAGGCGGTGTGTTATCGGGCTGGTGTGTCTTCTCTCTATCATGCTTTCCCTTCAGCCACTGTGTGTGTGTGTGTGTGTGTGTGTGTGTGTGTGTGTGTGTGTGTGTGTGTGTGTTTGTATTCGTGGGGTTCAAAAACCGGGAGTCCAGTATACTTTCAGGGTCCCGACAGCTTTGTGGGGCCAAAATGCTGGAACCCACAAGGTTAAAGGGCTGTTTGAGGGTTAAGACTTGGTTTTAGGATTAGGGTTAGAATTAGATTATGGTTAGGGTGAGGGTAAGGGTTAAGGTTAGGCATTTAGTTGTGATGGTTAAGGTTAGGGTAAGGGGCTAGGGAATGCATTATGTCAATGACGGGTCCCCACAAAGATAGTGAAACGCACTGTGTGTGTGTGTGTGTGTGTTTGGATACAGGCAAATATAAAATATGCAAATTAAAATGACTACGAAAACCCCTTTTTAAAAGGAAAAAACATATTTCTTAGCTTCACAGGTGTCTTAACACAGTTTCAGGAATAATCTCTGTCCATACTAACACGCCTGAAAACACATTTCACAGACCATTCACGTACACTGGGCATGCATATGACGGTGTAAACACTGCCTGTGTAGGGCTGATATAACGCCCCTGGACACAGGAATTGTCATGCGCATGTAAAACACAGAATGTAACCGCACAACAACTGCTAGCATCGACAACAAGGCTTAGCAACAGCTGTAATTCATTATCCATGTTTAATTAACCACAGGTAGTCGAGGCTGATGTTGGGCACGTTCAATCTCAAAACGATGTGGACCGTTTTGCTACAGTTTCCTGGTTGAACGAAACAATGTTTTCTTTCGTTTGGTGGGTGTATCTCTCGTTTACAGTTTTTTACGATCGCTATGACACTTTTTTCAATACTTTTAACAACTTTCCTAAACTCTTAACACAGTTAGCACAACATCTGTCTGTGTAAGCTATACAATTAACACGTCTTGTTGCTTTGACACAAAATGCATACAGTTAATACAAATTTAAAATTATTTTACAACTTTAACTTCTTTTACACACAAGCCAAAACAATGGATTTGTATTGCCAAATTTACAAATGCTTTCACTCTGTATGTCAGAACAGATAACATAATGTTCTAAACCTAACTTATAGGCTAAAGTCCAAGTGAACAGCTGTTTATATTGTAAATTGAAACACAACTATATACCCTGCATTTTATACATGCATTTATTGAGAAACAGCTGATGTAAGTTATGCAAATAGATCAATCACAGCTGATTCCCTTCTAGGAAACACACCACTCAGGTGTTGAGGTTCTTTCAATCGCATGATCATATGGTAGTACAGTAAAAGAGGTCCTATTTGAACAATATACTGTAGATGAACACAGAAAATAAGAAAAATGCCTTCACAAGGGAGAGGAAGAGGAGTACCAGGACAATTCTGTCTCTGTCTCCTTTTTTTCATCAACTGCACATTCTATAAAGCTACTCTGAGATGGGTCATTCATTTTATTTACTGAATCTCTGCAGCAAATGAAACAAAATGGTGGCCGGGTTGGTTGAGTGGGTAAAGCAGGCGCACATATACTTGGAGGTTTATGCCTCGACGCAGAGGTCCAGGGTTCAATTTCGACAATTTCCTGCCTGTCTTTCTCTGCTTTTTCAACTAGCTGTCTAACTATGAAAGGGGAAGAGAAAAACAACAAAGAAGACAAATGAGGAGAAAAGACAATAAAAAGTAGAAGAATGAGCAGTGGAAAAGGAAGAGGTGTAAGAGTGAGAGGTGGTGGACAGAGTAGAGGGAGAGGAAGAGGAGATGGAGAAAGAGCAAGAAGAGCTGAAGATGTAGGAAGAGGAGAAGATAGAGGAGTAGAGGTAGAAGAGATGGATAGATTGGAGGGCAATGGTATAGTGGAAAGAGAGAGTAGAAAATATAAGAAGAGATGGACAGAGAGGAAGAGGAGGGCAAGGTGTAAGAGGAGGGAGGAGAGGTAGAAGGATAGGGTACACGTGTTTCAAATGAAATCAGAGCCACACTTATTGACCATGTCATAAATCATGGTCCGTCACTGAGAGAAGCTGGGCAGAGAGTTCAGCCCAATATAAACTGATCCACAGTGGCTTCAATTATCCGCACATTTCAGAGGGAAAACCGGTAAGTAACTATATCATTCTTCTTCTATAATGAGAGTCCATGTAGTCTTTTTTGACGCAAGTCTAGCTTTCTACAGTAAATGTTCCTGCTTGTCCAAACATTTTTCAGAAGTTAGAGAACATTCAGGTGGACGAACAAGACTTATTTCAATTGAACAAGCGCATGCCATTGTTGACATGGTGGTCCAGAACAACACCCTCCGCATCAAAGAAATTCAGCAAAGAATAACACATGACAATAAACTCTCCACAACTGATTGTGTTCTAAGGAGAAATGCAGAAATGTGAAGGAGTTGCGATTCCAGTTTGTTTCCATTACTGCACTTTTACTGTCAACACAGATATATTTTTCCTGAATTTTAAGTATGTGTCCATAAACTTTTCCATGATACTGTAAGTGAAAAGATTTAGGCATATCTATGTATACTGCTGCTTCAAAGTGTGAACTCAAACTTCAGCAACAGTTTCACAGTAGTATTGACTGCAATCAATGCCATTACTGTAAAACACTAACTTACTGTATTGTACCTTGTGTTCTTTTTACTCTAGATAATCTTTCAGTTGGATAGCAGTGCAACTCACGAGTACCTGTATATTGATGAAGCAGGCTTCAATCTTCACAAAAAAAGGAGAAGAGAAAGGAGAAATGTGATTGGCCATCGTGCTACAGTCAATGTCCCTGGACAACAAGGAGGCAACATCACTCTCTGTGCCACAATTTCTACAACAGGTGTTGTGGCACACAATGCTGTCTTGGGACCATACAACACAGCAAGGCTTCTATATTTTTTAAAACCTCCTCAATGAAATCCTTTTTCCGCAGGGTGATCAGGAGCAAATGGTGCAGAATTTTGTAGTAGTTTGGGACAATTTCAAATTCCACCATTCAGCACTAGTGCGAGAGTGGTTTGAGAATCACCCACATTTCAGGATGGTGGTCCTTCCACCATATTCTCCTTTCCTGAATCCAATTGAGGAATTCTTCTCCTCTTGGAGATGGAAAGTACATCGCAACCCTTACAACCAAGTAAGGTCTTCTTCAAGCGGTGGAAGAGGCCTGTGGAGATATTGGGGCACAAGCATGTCAAGGATGGATACAGCATTCAAGGTGTTTTTTCCCCACGATGCATGACTCGTGAAAGTATTTGCTGTGATGTTGATGAAATTCTCTGGCCAGATGTAATTGAGAGGCATGATCAATACATTAATTGATTAAATGAATGCAGTACATTTATTTTTCACCTATGTACTTATTTGCATAATATTTTTTTTGTGTGGTGACAACTCATTGTTATACACCTGAACTCCTCATTAAAGAACTTAATGAAAAACATGTATTTATTTCTTTGTGTATCTTCAGCTGAATTTGTTATCAAAATCAACAGAGAACACACTTTTAGTTTTGATGTTAATATTGAATCTTAATAAATCCATTACTAGAATTGTTAAGCTCTAGTTTTTCTTCTGACTCAGAGACAAACAACGGAGACAGAGAAACGGTTAAAGAGTTTATTTTCAATGTAGAAGATAGGCATTGAGGAAAACAGATCAGGATCGAGCTCCGATGGGGACGGAAGCTGGAGGTAGCAGGTAGGTGAGTGGCCAGGGAGACTGAGACTGGACGGAGGATGGCGGTGAGACCCGTCCTGACTCACCCAGGCGATCCGGTGTGGAGGCGATGAGACCCGAGTGGCAAGGTGAGCAGGCGCCACTGGGAGCAGCGTGGCGAGGTGAGCAGGAAGCAATGAGAAATGAGCAGGCAGCAGTGAGCACTGTATGGCTAGGTGAGTTGGCAGCAGGCGAGCAGGTCACAGCAGGAGAGCTACTGGGAAGCAACAGGTTCAGAGCAGAATCAGAAACACTCGAGAAATAAACTGTGGGCCTCTATCGAAGACTATATCTACAGGTATTCATGGGGACGGAATACATGTAAGACAAAGAGGTCTGCTGTCTCACTGGCAGACGGTAATTTTGGTAATGCAACAAAATGGGCAGATTTAGAGAATCTGTCCACGATGGTAAGTATAGTGTCATTACCTTCAGACTTAGGAAGTTCAGTGACGAAGTCCAAGGCCACATGAGACCAGGGACTGGAAGTGGCTGCAACAGGCCAGAGAGAGACAGGTGAGAAGCCTTATTTTGGGCAAAGATGGAACATGCCGCCACATATGCCCGGACATCAGCCTCTACAGACGGCCACCAGAAATGTCTCTTTAATAGAGTCAATGTGCGGTTCATACACGGGTGACAGGAGAAGCAAGAGGTGTGAATCCAGTTGAGCACTTGGGGCCGTACGGCTGAGGGAACATAGAGAAGATTAGGGGGTCCGTCGGCCGATCCAGGTTCCGATTCTTGTGCTGATCTGACGATGGACTCCATTTCCCACTGGACTGCAGCCACCAAACAGGTAGCAGGCAGGATAGGGTCAGGGTTACTAGAATCTTCCCTGTCTAGAAATTGGCGAGAGAGAGCATCAGGCTTGATGTTATGTGTGCCAGGACGGTAAGTTAGTACAAAATTGAACCTGCTGAAGAATAAGGCCCATCTGGCCTGACGGGAGTTTAGTCTCTTCGTAGACTGGATGTAGGCCAGGTTCTTGTGGTCCGTCCAGACTACAAAGGGCTGCTCAGCTCCGTCTAGCCAGTGCCTCCATTCCTCCAACTTGACTGCTAGAAGCTCCCGGTTACCCACGTCATAGTTCTTTTCTGCAGGGGACAACTTCTTGGAGAAAAAAGCCACTGGGTGAAGCTTCTGATCTGCGGGGGAGCGTTGAGATAGAACTGCTCCAACCCCAGAATCAGAAGCATCCACCTCCACAACAAACTGTAAACTGGTATCTGGGTGAATCAAAACAGGGTGGTAAACAGTTCCTTAAGGGTACTCACGGCAGAGTCGGCTTCAGGTGTCCACAGGAACGGAACCTTGGTGGAGGTGAGCTGGGTAAGGGGGGGCTACCACTCGGCTGAAGTTCTTGATGAAGCGGCGGTAGAAATTGGCAAAGCCCAGGAAGCGTTGAAGCTGTTTCCGTGATGTTGGCGTGGGCCACTCCGTGACTGCTCTGATCTTTTCTGGGTCTGGTGACACTTGTCCCCGTTCGATGATAAAACCCAGAAAGGGGACTGACTGCCAGTGAAACTCACACTTCTCTGCCTTAACATACAGTTTGTTGAGGCGTTGGAGGACCTGACGGACATGGGAGACGTGTTCATCCTGGGACTTGGAAAAAAATCAAAATATCGTCTAGATAGACTAACACAAAATGGTGAAGGAAATCCCTCAAAACATCATTTACCATGGCCTGAAATACTGCTGGGGCGTTGGTGAGACCGAAAGGCATAACGAGGTACTCAAAATGACCGAGAGGGGTAGGTATTAAACGCCGTCTTCCATTCGTCCCCCTGTCTGATCCGGATGAGGTGGTAGGCGTTACGCTGGTCGAGTTTAGAGAATACAGTGGCTTCCTGAAGGGGTTCAAAAGCCAAGTTGATGAGAGGCAGAGGGTACGTATTTTTAATGGTGATGTTATTGAGTCCTCTATAGTCGATGCAGGGACGCAACGTCTTGTCCTTCTCAACAAAGAAGAAGCCAGCGCCCAAAGAGGAAGATGAGGGGCGGATGATGCCTGAGGCTAGGGAGTCTCCTATGTAGGTCTCCATCGCTTCTTTCTCTGGACGGGACAGATTGAAAAGCCAGCAAGACGGCAGAGGGGCTCCAGGCAGTAGCTCAATAGCGCAATCATGGAGTCTGTGAGGTGGTAGCGAAAGTGCCTTAGACTTGCTAAACACCTCAGCCAAGTCCAGATACTCCTCCGGAACAGACGAGAGGTCAGAGGTCTTTACAGGAGGTGCAGGGGAACCAACAGGGCAGTATAGCTGACCCGAGACACACAGAATGGCAGTGTGTGCTCCAGCTGTGAATTTTGTGGTTTTGCCAATCAATATGGGGGTTGTGTAAACTAAGCCAGGGAAAACCAAGGATTAGTTTGGTGAGTGATATTAGCAAAATGATGACCATCGATGGCAGTAACGGGAGATGACAGGGATCTCAGCCTGTCTGACTAGATTTTCATCGAGGAAGCTATCCTCAGCCCCAGAGTCAATGAGAGCGGTTAGTGGGAGAGACAGTTTCTTAAACTGAACAGTAGCTGGGATAACTAGTCGAGGGGCTGTAGGATCAGAATTAGGTGTAGTACGCCCACTCTTACTTGTGAGCCTTTTCTTTTGGGCGAACCGGGCAATTGGCAAGGGAAGTGGCGTCCCCACAGTACATGCACTCACCAGCCTGCATGCGCTGAAGTCACTCAGCTGGGGACAGACGAGCTCGGCCCAACTGCATGGGTTCATCCAGCTCCTTGGTGGCTGATGAGGGTGAGCGGTGTCCTCCTGGGAGTGTGGTCCGGAATAGAGAGTGTGGGAGATCTCCCTCTGTGGTGCGAGATCGACCGCCCCTTTCCCGTCTCCTCTCCCGTAGCCTGTTATCTATCCATATGGCTAGTGAAACGAGAGAAAAAAGGTCAGTAGGCTCATCTCGGAGAGCAAGTTCATCTGGGAGCAGTGTGGCGAGGTGAGCAGGAAGCAATGAGAGATGAGTGGCGAGATGAGCAGGCAGCAGTGAGCACTGTGTGGCTAGGTGAGTTGGCAACAAGCGAGCAGGTCACAGCAGGAGAGCGGCTGGGAAGCAGCAGGTTCAGAGCGGAATCTGAACAGGAGAGAGACAGGATTAACTGAGGAAACAAACAAAAGCTAGCATACAGAGAGACTAGGAGTGAATCGCTAGTAGTTTGTAGAGCCAAGTTACCACTGGTAAAGTAGGAACGAACTGGCGCTGAGGAGGTGACCAGCCCGGGTAGATAACTGCTGGGTGATTAGTGGAATGTGCTGCAGCTGGCTGGAACAGAGCGGGAGAGCGGGAGAGAGTGGCCACGCCCCTTGACCTAGATCCTCCAGAGAACTCGCCACGGCAGGTGGAGACAAACACAGACAACAAACACAGGGAAAAGGGAAGAGGAAAACAGGCAGGGAAACAGGGAAAACAGAGCTGACCCATAACAATAATAAAATGCTGTGTTTCATTGTGCAGTGAATACTTAACTGTTTCGCCAACATACATGTGTGTTTAGTTTGCTGTGTTTTCTGTTTTGAGAGCTGTTACCTGAGTTTGGAGAAATGTACCAAATCGATTAAGAAAAACTGTACTAAACTCAACAGAAAAATGTAGCGAGGCTTCAAGAGAAACTGCAGTGCAAAACACATAACTACATTACGTATTATATATATTATGTGTCAGGCAGACCTGACACATAATATATATAATACATAATGTAGTTTCTGTAATTCCATGGGATGTTAGTGTTTTGTATGACATTGTTCTATGATTGACTAAATGTTCCTGCTGGGAAATACTGTTAGTATTTTGGAAGAATTATTTGATTTTGAGACATGTTTGCATTGTTTTGGTAGACAGTGTATTGTATTAGTGTATTATTGTATTTTGAAAATTAGTGTTGTAGTTTAGTTTACAATGTGTGATTTTGAGCATGAAATTAACTGTTTTGCCAATTGTGTGTTGTAGGTGTGTTGTTGCGTTAGGAATTTAGGAAACTTATTAAAAGTATTGAAAAAATTGTCATAGCCATCGTAAAAAACTGTATTGGCTGTGTCAAAGGGGAAACCCAATCAGCAGAGACTGTCTGTTAACTTGTGGTAATAAAAAGGTAGAGTGTTCAACGCAGCCCATTTCAGTTTTTTTTTTAAAACGTGTTGCTACGTTTGTGCGTTTTGGCTGAATGTGGCCGTTGTTTGTTTTCTTCCAGAAAAAGGGTCAGGTGATAGGGGCATAACGAATCAGAGAAGGAAACAAAACCCCAACCCCAGAGTAACCCCAGAGTTTTCAAACTGAAAAGGGGTCTGCAGCATTTTTTTAAACATCTTTTGTTGCCTGTGAAGCTTTGAAATAATTTGCTTCAAGATGGACAACACACATCACAGCAACATCATCCCTTTTTTTCCTTTTGAGTCTGACATTCTCAGCGCCACCTTTCCCTTTTCTTTTCTGGCTTTCCATCATTAGACTCACACACTGTTAACGTTACCGACAGACTTCCAAACATGCGGTGGGCTGCCCCATGGCCACTGCCCACTGCCCGCTGCCCGGGCTGCGGGCGTTTGGAAGTCTGTCACTTTTAGTGAAAAGTAGTGTAACTACGTGCTACTACTGAAAATTTGGTAACGAAACGTAGTTCCTTTTTCAATTTGGCGCAACGTTACTTTTCCCACGGACAGATTTGACAGCGACACTGCCTTCTCAGCTGCGTGCTCACAAGCTCCACACGGGACGTGACAGAGGCTGGTAGCAGAGCCAAAGCTAACTTTTGAGAGCGTTTTAAGCTTCGTAGCTTTTTGCTGGACGGCCCTCTGAGCCAGGCAGACACAAAGCTGACAACCTCCCAGATGGATGCGGTGGTGATGGCCTCACATACACACAGCAGACCGCTGTGGCCTTGTGTCGGTTGCACGGACACGCAAGGATTTCCAGAAAAGAGGCTGCATGTGTCTACGACCATCGTGGCTGCACGACCGGTACAAGTCGATACAGACATTACATAGTATACACTAACACAGTGTAACGCCGATGACCTGCTGATGGGCATTCAACCCGCGCTGGACTCGTTCATAATGAATCAGCCATCTCTGCCAGAGACGCCTGCTTTTAAAAGTAACGTAAAAGTAACGAGTAAAGTAAAACGTTACTTTCCATAGGGGGTAACTAAGTAAAGTAACGGATTACTTTTTTAAGAAGTAACGAGCAACAAGAAAACACTACTTTTAAAAGTAACTTCCCCAACACTGGTCATGGGCTATGTTCCATTCAGCTTAAACACTCCCAAGAAACTCCAGGACACAGCTGATTCATTTCCATGAAGTTTATTGGGTATTTTGTTAAACTGCAATACAGTACAATGAGATGTCTATATTATTAATCAAACCCAAATACATAGCAACAGTGTAAAACCGCTTAGCTAACATAGCAGTGTAGCCTATATGATAAACACAACCAAGCTAGTAAAAACAACCAGCAGTAATAAACATAAAGCTAACTTAGCCTAGCACGAACTAATTAGCTTCTTAGCCATCTCAATAATCTTACAAAATTAAAATAAGCAGTAACCTAATGTTACACGATGATAAATACTTACAGATGTTGCCTTAGCAAAAAGGGAGAAAGAAAAGCTATCAACTCAGAAACTGACGACTGGTAGAGCTCACGTATTCCTGTAGCTGATTACCGCATGGCAATTTTACTTCCTGTTTCCCAACATGCACTGGTACTACGTTACTATGGTTACAAAAATAAACAAACCACACTGAACTGCTGAAACAAAGTAGAACACATTTTCAAGCGGCATGACACTATCAGTAACGTTAACAGACAGTGTGTGAGTCTAATGATGCCCGCTGCTGCGGCCCGCACAGTTTGACCGGCCCTCGTGGCCTCGAAACACTACCGGCCCACCGGGAAAAGTCCAGACTCTCCCGATTGCCACTCCGCTATTGGTTAAGTGTATTAGTTTTCATTTATATTGCAATCTAAGTGTTCATTGCAATATAAATGAAAACATAACTTAATTTATTAATATCAGGGAACGTGCCTGCCACACTCGCAGTTACCCGGTAACTAGACCACCAACTAGGCTGACCTGATGGAGCTCCACGACCGGCAGCTCATGGTGCTCTGTACCCAGCGCACAGTCAATTTTTCTGTGGGAACTGAACCACCAACTACCGCTTACTCCGGATTTCCACTCGATGCAGAACGTCTGTGGAACGGCTGCGTGCGCTGCCGTCTGTTAATACCCAACAGGTCCGGATTTGTTGTTACGGCTGCGGCCATGACTGACAGCTGAAGTCACGAGGACCCACAATATCTCGCGAATTCACGTAGAATAGAACCACAAAACCAACAACAGTTTGTTTCCATCCAGAGGAGTAGAGGGGAAACAACTCTGTGCTGTGTTTTCAAGGTGTAGTGCAGGGAAATATGATCCGCCGTGAGCACGGTGTATTTTATTTTGAAAAGTAACCAGATTTTTATTTTGTTTCTGTGCTCGACTTCCTGTCCCGCACTATCTGCCGTGTGCTGAATTGCTGCAGAGCTCTCCGGCGTCCGGCAAAAATAGAAGCTCTGCATATCTGCTCCAGAGGGCTGCGGACCGCTGGAGCTGGGACAGAGTAGGGACGCAGACGTTCCACAGTCAGTGGAAATACACACATTGACTTTAATGGAAACCTAATGACGCCGCCAACGTTCCGGAGCGGATCTGCAGCCGTTACGCATCCAGTGGAAATTGCCGGTTACCTGGAGCACCATGACCTGCAGCCCGTGATGAAATGTGAAAAGTGTCAGCATTCCCTGTACAGCCTGGAACACTGCATTTACAACCGTGGTTCAATTTCAATATCCTTGAAAAACTTCCAAACTTTCTTCTTTGTAATTCCCGTGGAAATGCACAGCTCGCAGCTAAACTAGTGTGTGAGATCTGCGCAACCTACATTCAGAACACCAGCTGGTCTCAGACCAGTGGTCTGTATGTACATTTTGGGGCGTGACAAAGGTACAGACCAGAGCCAATTAAGGTACAACCACCGAATTGACGTCAACTATTAGCTTCGTTGGGATTCGCCCGTTTTCAGCAGCAGTTTCAAATTGTGAGATTTGCATAGGAAAGAGGTGTCAATTTCAACTTTGAGGTTCTCTTTATGCCTATTTCACCCACCAATCTGTCGTTATTCAACTATGACACAGTTGACCTGAGCCTGTACTGCAATTGCTTGGATTGACCCTTCATCTCTGAGGCACAGGCCAATCAAAACAATGCAAAGCCAAATAGTACTCCCTGTTTGGTCTAATGTGGAGCATGGGACACACACACACACACACACACACACACACACACACACACACACACACACACACACACACACACACATTTCTGATGCCTAGCAGCCCTAAGGTAATAAAAATAAAGATAATAAATAAAGAAATAAAGAAGAAATATGCACATGTAAGACCATTTCCATATTTGTCTCAGTCATAAATCTAATTATTTTCAAAAAATAATTCAGTGTCTCTGAACGACCCCAGCTTACTATTGTTTCTGCTAACTCGCTCTGTTAAATCCAAAACCTAATCTACCCCAAGGAAACAAGAATATTCAGTTTGTTGCTTGTGTGTGTGTGTGTGTGTGTGTGTGTGTGTGTGTGTGATACAGCTGTCAGCCTCTATAATACCATTCAAATTTAATTTATTTTTTAAAATATTAAAATAATATTACAATATTTAATGCTGTGTGTGGCGCGCCACTCTGCAGATATTTAGGGGATATGAAATTCTTCAGCGTGGCTGGAATTCCAAAGCATTACACACACACACACACACACAGTCTTAAGATAGGAAGAGTTTAAGATACGATTCTTCTCAATTTGGTATTACAGAAGCAAATCCTAACTAACTCCAGGAATCCTATCATAACTCGTTTTAGGAAATCCCAAATACTCAATCCAACATCAGTTACATACTGTATGTCTTCTTACCTAGCAATTGTACTTTTTTCATTTCGCCGAGCTAAACAACTGTGGTGTTTCTCATTGAAACATACTGAAACACACATTGAATCCAGGGATGCTCATTTAGATTCAGATTTCTGACCGATAGATGACCTTCGTCATCATTAACCAATAATTAACAGTTAACCAACCAGAGTCTGTGAACTGGGACTCTGTTCGCTGCTAGTTGGTCCCAGGCTTGGACATACCAACAAAACAAACGTCAGCTGTGTCAACCGGGCATAATGTTAGTGTTACGCGTGGAAAGATGGAGGACCTAAATGCAGAGAAAAAAACGGCAGGCAGGAGATGGTGTGAGCTCATAGATTTTTAATAGAACAGAAATACGGCAGAACAGAGGCTGAAAAAACCGAGGAACAAACCGTAGAGGGATACAAAAAGACACACAGGCTGGCGGCACAGGAACACACATGAGGGCAAAACAATCTGACAAGAGACAAAGGGAACACGGGGGTTAAATACAAGAGGTAATGAACAAACGAGGGACAGGTGATACAACAGGTGAAGCACATTAGGGCGGGGCAGGACAGTCAACAAGGAGGGAAAACAAAGTAAAACTAGACATGACGAGACACAAAACAGACTATCAAAGTAAAACAGGAAACTTGGAAAAACAGACAGGAAACATGACATAACCTAAACACAGAAACTTGACCAACACTAAACACAAGGGAGAACAGAACACAGGGATTAACCAAAACAGGGAAGATACAGAAAACTACAAACAAGGCAACAGAGATATACAACCAGGTAACAGAAATGTACAGAATAAATCTACAAAAACATACAGAAAACATAATACAAGCAACAGAAAAATACACAACCACAACAGTTAGTCTGTGTAGGACGGCCGATTTAACCCGCCAGTCCTCATCGATGCAGAGGCCTGAGTCACTTAGCTGGTTGTTGTGAGAGCCCTATAAAAGAGTTAGGACAGCTCAGCAGTTATCCTAAAGTTAGGAGAGTTATTTAAGATTTTGGAATGTTAAGATGCTTGTATATCAAACTTTTCCTATCTTAAGTTAGGATAGGAGCATTGACTTAGGAACTGTTCATTTGTAATGGCTTTTCTTTCTAAATAAGGGCCTAGCCCTAATTATTTAATTACCATGGTTACCAAACTGTTAAGATATGATCTGCAAGTTAAGAAGTTTCTGTAATACAGTCCCCGCATTCCAAATCTTATATTCTAATATTCTTGCTAATCTCAAGTCTTGGCAGTATTCATGCAGAATGGTCTGTTTTAGAATAATATATATTATTGGAATATACAATTTGATGCATTAATGTGTTGATGACTGTAATGTTGCCGGTAAAGATGGAGCTAATTTTAATGACTTTATATACTGCTGGGTAGTTAAATCTAAAATGACACATTGGACTGCAGTAACCATTTTAAACGCTAGCTGTCAGTATTAGCTGTCAGTATTACAAATTGGGTCCAATTTGTAATACTGACAGCTAGCGTTTAAATGGTTACTGCAGTCCAAATTCAAAATACTGAAAAGAGTCGTCTGTCCCGGCCCCTCCACCCAGGGGCGGATTGGCCATCTGGCAATTCTAGCAAATGCCAGAGGGGCCGGACCATTTTTTTAAATGTGGGCCGGTCAGATTTTTTTTTAATATACAAATAAATTGTCTTTACAGGCCGACAGCGCATAGGATGGGGTTTTATCGCTTGCACGATTTCACTTTGGTTATAATAATAATAATAATAATAATAATAATAATAATAATAATAATAATAATAATAAATATTAAGCATTTGGCCGGTTGGCAACGGCCGACCGACCCAATCAGAGGTTACTCAAATTGGGACGTTCAGTCAAAATCAAGCACGTCACCTTCAAACGGGATCTCCGTTTGCAGGGTTCAGGCTGTACCGGACCCTCCCGGTGATCATGCTGCTCTGGGGGACCGGCTGCGCAGCCAGAAGCCGCTGCTGAAGGGCGCAGAGCTTCGCTCTGCGACAGCTCCGACTGCTGTCTGTCCGCGCGGCCGTCTGACGGCATCAGTATTAAATTGAGACAGTTTCATTACCGGTTAAAAACGTCTTGTTGTCGCATTAAATAGTAGTCTAATTCGGTGTAGGCCTATAGGAGTACACATGAAAACCCTGAACAAGCAGAGTCGTTCTGCTCCGTCTTTCTGCTGTGCCCCCATTCACGTTTAGTTTTACACTATGTAGGTTAAACTCTGCAATTAATCCGCGGTTCACATGTATGCATAAACTGGTGGTTCTTTACACTGTAGGCTATATTTAACATCACTGATGATTTATGATCAATAGAATGTAGAAAACATACACTTCACAACGTTTTGTATCCATAACATG
Organism: Zingel zingel; assembly: GCA_023566125.1. Classification (NCBI taxonomy): domain Eukaryota; kingdom Metazoa; phylum Chordata; class Actinopteri; order Perciformes; family Percidae; genus Zingel; species Zingel zingel. The sequence continues at coordinate 3,112,812 of CM042317.1, read as the reverse complement.
ATTGTGTTATTGTACAATTTAGCAGTAAAAGCAGTAGCCTATGTAAGTCAATCCTACATTTTTCAACTTGGGAGCAAAACCTGCTCCTTGGGGAAAAAAAGTTACCAATAAAGCCCTGTTCATGCTATTTTAAACAACTGGACCTTGGGGTCAAGTGTTGTTGTATCTGGCCCATGTCCCAGATGTGAAAGCCACTTTACTGGACTACTGAATATAATAATATTCCATTATATTTTGTATTTTGAATTGTTACCTGCCACCAGAATTTTGTGATTTCCTTGCCATAAATATAGACGTTTTTACCATAAATTGGTGCAAAAATGTATCAGAATGCAGGAATTGAAATCTTTTACCCTCAAAACTTTGTGTTCCCCCAAAGGCCAATTCTGAGCAAGGAAAAACCCTGGAGAATAATCACAGCCATAAAAACATATTTAATTAGCAGAATTAGAGAGTTAAAACAGATGAAAAGATGGAGAACCAGACAGACAATATGTACAGTGTCAACAGAGAGAAACACGGACAATCGAACAGACAGACAGTGACAACAAAGAACAACATACTGTAGAGAACGACAGTATACAAATGGTATATACAGGTAGTATGTGTAAAATGTGTACTGCTTATATTATTTCACCATCTGTACACAAATGTAATTAGTGAATGCACTTGTCTGTGGGTGGGGCTGCATGGGCGTGGTGATGTGGGCTGGTGTGGCTACAGTGCCAGGGCTGAATTTTTGTCCCAGTCCGCCCCTGCCTCCTCCCCAGCATCGAAGTTCACGGGAGTTGCCAGATTGAGAACCCTAAACCCAACGTCACACAATGTCTTTCTGTTGGCTACGCCCGCTGAACAGAAGTAGGGGAACAATTTCTGCAGGGGGGAGATTGTCGGTACTACTACTTCCAGACCCGTTATACAGCTTGTCTATACACTGTATAGTCAGTACATTACACGTTATGGTTGCATGCCCATTTGTAAGAAAGTGGGAATCATACTGTCCAACATATCATAACCTTCAAGCTGGCGATGGTAACGTTAGCCACAATAACATAACATAACGTTACATACATTGCAAAGCGACCTGTAGAAAACACTGTGACCCTAAACAACTCAGGCTACGGGGTGTTTTGCCAAAGTTAAATTGCAATTTAACTTTGGCAAAACACCCCGTAGCCTGAGTTGGAACCAAATTGGAAACCCATTATGAGGAAGTCAAACTTGAGGTTTCTAGCATATGTCATGGATCCTACGTTAGCAGTTAGCGTGTACTAGCATGGCGGCATTAGCACCAGTCAGGATCACTTCACCAACTGTGTCTTAATTTTTTTGTGAGTAACTAACTGGAGTTCTCTATACAATTTAATGTGAGCATATGAATGTTGAAATGAATGAAAATGACTATCCCTACATTAGCCGTGATATAAATGAATGAAGCTCAACGCTTACCTGTTTAGGAGGAAATTAGTCAATTTCGTTTGTTTGCTGCATCCATGGCTGTACTACAGCTGTAGCGCGCTGGGTTTGCGTTTTTACAGGTATATCTGGCAATTAACACACAGGCAAAAACACAAACAGACATTCTGTCACGGAACGGAAATTTCAGAAGGAGAAAATACTTAGCATTGTTGTCAGAAATTGAAAGTATTTCAACTTAACATGGTTCCTTAATACCTGATGATACATTGTCGTAATTTTTTTATTAAATACAGTACATATATTACATATTGCACCTTTAATAATCTGAATCTGCAGAGTAATTTACTAAAGTTAAATCAGAGGAATGTATTGAAGTAAAATGTATAATATTTCCCTCTGAAATATGAAAATAGCAGAAAATGGAAATACTCAAATAGTACAGTACTTAAGTAAATGTATTCAGTTAAAAAAGTAAACATGGCATAACTTCTCTTTTAATCACACCGTGTACTCATTGAACAAAAATTATGAAAATGTTATAAATACAGGGATTTAATTTCATGTGCTCACTCTTCACATCTCTATCAAGGTATACACACTCTCCACAACACCGTAAGTAGTCCAAGATGATTGTGATTGGTTTAAAGAAATGCAAAAAAAAAGTGTTTTTTTCTTCTATCCAGGATGCATCTGTGGTGTAGCCAGACCTTACGCCACAGTGATGTGGAGATAGAGCTAGCAGTGCAAGACTGCTGTGGTGACATCAACGGGTTAAATCGGACTCTATACCTTAGGTATGGAAGGACTCACAGTAACCCCTTGCGTCAAGTATGAATCCAGTTTAAGTGATTGCAAAGTGATCTAATATTTGATCATGTCTGTTCTCTACCCAGAGGAAGTATTTTCATGTGCCAGTTACTGTACCACCTCCACTGGAACACCAGGTTGTTACTATATTAGATTTATATTAGACAAAGAGGGTGTAAATTTGCAGACACAGACTTGCTTCGTAAAACATTATACGTGCCACAATGACAGTGAGCAGGGGAGATTTGGGGTTTTAACCATTTTTTGTCCATAACAGCTGTGTCCCCCTGCAGACCCTCAGAGTTAAAAGCTTGCAGGCATGCGGTTGTTGAGGTTTAGCTTTCTGCTGTAACAGCACTGAGGCTTTGCCAAACGTAACACACACTATACTGAGTCATACTTGCACCATTGTAGACCATTGTGGTGTATTTAACATATTTATGTTTGGTTATCTGAGTACTCCGAGGATCATAACCAGGCCAATATAATAATAAATCAACTTCAAGAAATGTCAACTATAAATCATTACAGAGAGAGAGCTAGCAGAAAGGTTCCTGTTTAGTATATATATCTATATCTATATCTATATATATATATATATATATATATATATATATATATATATATGAGATGTCAGTGTTTGACAGACCCCCAGTGTCAATGACCTGCAGTGCACAACTGCCCCTGCAGGCTACAATCTGCTTTAAGTGTCTTTTACAAATGTAATCTTTCTGTCTACATATGACAGTAACTCTTTGCACAATACATCCAATCATTTGCTGTGATACTCTTTATAGTGAAAGTCATATATATCATATTTAGACTTGAAGTGACGGGCAAATTGATAGATAATGAATCAATGACTAGGGCATCAATAAATAATTATTTGGTTGCAGCTACTTCTTAGTTTTGAGGATTTGCCAACTCCGGTACATTTTAATATCTTTTAAATACTATATATATATTTTTCAGATTAAATCATTTGAAGATGGCCGGAGGTTGAGGACGGCTGCAGAGCTGGTCTCACCTAGCAGGTCCTTTCAGCTGGGACAGTGAGGCTGAGACATGTGATTCGGATTAAAGACTGACTACTGAGGAACTGGAGATGCTGCAGGAGTACACCACTGACACAGAGACTCCTGGGGAAGGGGATCTTTTATATTCATATAGGTGTGATTTCCCCCTTTCTGGTCTACATAGCCCTGCCTCTGCTGAATTAATTTTGATCCCCCCCTCAAAGTGATCAATGCTACTTCACCAATAGACCATATATTATATACCTAAAATAGAAGTATTTTAAACTGAAGCACTGTAATGTGAACAGTCTATAGTGCCTTAGAACGATAAAATCTGAGCAGCAGCTGCTGGTTGTATTTAGCTGCTACAGAGCTCCGGGACGCCGGCTACCAGCAGCTGTTGTTTAGCCGCCAACAGGTGGATCGTGGTTTGGATTAAAACACTCCTGAGGAACGAACGAATGTTTCCTGAAAGCAAGGTGAAAGAATGGGGTTTTCTGAACTCTGCTCTCCGCCTTGAAAGCTCTGTGTTTTATGTTGACACCATGTTGTGCTATTTCATTCTAAGATTATTTTCCATTGGATATTGAAGTTCATAAATAAGTGTTTTAGCATGGCTGGTCGAGTGGCTCTATCTCTATGGTATTGGAAGGGGGATTTAATTCTTGCATGTTTTGTTTTGTTGTGTATGATCAAAAAACATCCCCCCCTCTGCTTTTTTCACAAATCGCACCCTGTATATATATATATATATATATATATATATATATATATATATATATATATATATACTGGATATATTGGAGTAGTGGTTGGAAACCAGAGCTTGTAAAGCCAGTGAAAGTGTGTTTCCATCTGGCTTTAAGGCCAATACCAACCTGTGTGTAATGACTTCACATGCTGTTTTGTGGTCAAATTGGTACATTGAATAGATTTAAGAAATTTTATGGTGTTTACATTCATTTACGCACTGAATCGCCCAACATTCAAGCTAACATTTGCAAACAAAGTTTTGCTAACAAAAATGGATTGCCCCGTCTACGTACAAATGATTCATATTGCACAAATTGTAATATTGCTTATGTGCCTGCTGATAGCGACAAATCAAGCTATAATAAGAAAACAACAAAGACACTATCAAAACATCGCTATGATGATGCAGATAAATTATGGTATTTCTTAAGAGTTTTGCTATCTAAAACAGCCGTTATATAAATAAATTCGTAAATCAAATTTAAAAAGTCTCTCGTCTCCTCGTTCGTCCACTGATCTGTCTTTGTTGACACCCGCTGTGTCTGCAAGGAAAGCGGAAATACGTGGCAGAAATGAATAAAATTTCTTCTTCTTCGTTTTATGGTGGGGTGCAACCATAAAATGCCTTAAATAATCACAATTCATTATTTATTCGGCAAATACCATTTCAATCAGCATTTATAACATAAGCCGTTTACCAATTAAGAGAGAATCTGATGAGATCAAACTTTGTGTTGATATTCATGAAATTCAATTGTAATATTTTTCATTCAATATTACTTAATTTGATTAAAAAACATGTGGATGGAAACATGGTTACTATTTGATCAGATCTCAGGACCAGCTCTTTTGGGGTTCAGTTCTTGGGTTGGTAGTGACTGAAATCTCAATGTGTCTTAGGGGCACAATTAGAGATGTAGCCAGAATTTAAGTTTTTTTTGTTTTTAAATGTTAATAACCAGTGTGTAGCTCTCCCGACGTGTCTGCTAGGCTGAGACTGCTGCTGTTTTCTTAACTTCATTGTCCGTCTTACATGTAGCCCAGCGGACCATAGTGAAGCTTAAGTCAAAAGTATAACTTCCGCTCCGACCTCTCTCAATAAAACTACACTAGGTTTTCATCAGGACAAAGCATAAGCTGTAGGTCGAAACAAATGTTTGTGAGTAGGCTAAATGTAGATAACATTGCCCCCTCTCCCACAAAATAGGCACAAATGAATAATTAAATGACATGTGGTGTCATTTCCTTTAATCTGTGGCCCGACAGGTGAATTTAGCTCTCTGAGCTAACATTAGTGTGTGACAAATGAAAGCATCAAACATACATTTTAGATGATTGAGAGGAGAGTATATCCAGATGTTCCTTTTCTCCTTATCCAGCGCTGTTAGACTGTCTGTACGGGACGCAGGAGGTTCTACCCACAAGTTATTGGAAACAAACATCGTGATTGGCTCAATACGAGTTATTGACATCAGCAGGATGAACGCCATCCTCAGCAGGTGGTTGTACTCTCCATTACACATTGGCTGCCCTGAGATTCACCTCTCTGGGTTTTTTTTTAATAAAGGTATTAAACTATAGCTGCATTTTAGACCCAGAATCCCCCAAACATCAAGGTGAAATGAGGCTGGAATCAAATCATTCCTCATTTCTGGATAGAAAGAGCTACAGTCCCTCCGTCACTAGTCTATATCCACGACATTTCACTTCCGGGATTGCTCTGGTTCCGCCGAAAAAATAAAAAAACGTTTACATGTTCCACCAAAACAAGTTCCTTCCCGAGACTATTTAGCAGAGGCACCGTTGCTCCGTCTGGCACTTAGACGATTGTGATTTGGTTTAAAGAAATGCCAACAAACCAGAGCACGTTTTTCTCCCATCCCAGAATGCTGTGTCGACTAGCCAGACCCTCCTCCGCAGCGCTGGTGAAGGAAGGTCTGGCAAAGCGAGACTAGTGGCGGGCCCATCAAGCGTCCAATGCTGGAAAGCGGGGCCATCCCTGCCGTAAAAAAAAGGCCACAGTGGACATGTACCATGAAGTCTGATTTATGGGACTGCAGAGGCTCGAGGCAGAGATCACACACACACACACACACACACACACACACACACCGGCCCTGCTATTCTCTTAAAGAGCTCGATGCAGACACCATCACTTGTGAGTACAAGTATAAACTTCAGGCCACTTACGTAGGCAACGGTGAAAGCTCTGCCTCGAGCCTCCACAGAACCATAAATCACGTGTAACAACCAGAAGTAATACCTAAATAGCCTCCCTATGATGTAATAGAGGAATAATTAACACTCAATGTGGACCATCGTCTCAGAAGATCTAGATCGCTCGGGAGAAATGGGTATCGGCAGCAAGAGTGAGACAAGACACAACTCAATAGGTAGGTTTGAAGAGATAAGGAAATAAAACTTTAATTCTCTTTATTCTCTCATTCAACCAGTTTTCGTGTGTATTTTTTTCATAGAACGGTATTCTTCTCAAAACATCACAGGTGCAACACCACATCATATGTAGAAACACATATGTAAAACACCCTCTCACTTACAATAATTCTTTGGTTTTGTTTCCATTAAATCTAGTTAAGAATTCACTTGTCAATTGAGTACTTAGTTTGTTTACATATCCTTATTTAGATTCAAGATGTAATGCTACGCTAGCTCCATATTATTAGTCAGGCACTCATTCATTTTTTATTCATCTATATTAGGGTTTATAGATCCTATTTTATAGTGCCTCTAACTAAACAAGCGGATTCTCTGAATATTTTGATACTCTTTTCCTTGTATAACCCAAAATCAAATACCAATAACAAACCTGCATATATATTAACATGAAAATGAATCACATGAAACCTCAGTGTCACCAGTCACATTAACCTGTGCTTTTACCTGTAACGATCAGAGTGATGATATAACTCAACAACACTCGATCACTATAGTATTAATAAGGACAATGACCAAAAAGTTCAGTTCAGTGAGTTACTGAGAAAATCCATCCATTACGGTGTTGTATCCTTTGACCGTTAAAGTGTAGCGTAACAATGTCTGTTTCCTTCAACTCGGTGTGGGGCAAGCAAAATGTAATTGTCCTACCACTTTTCTTCCCTCTTTCTATTTCAGTATCTGCTTGTTTGCAGGCTCATGGGGTTGGCTCGCCACTCCAGGACCAGACACTTCTCTACAACAGAACAAGCTGGGCTGAAGACTCCAATGTCTCGTAGAATTCCACACCACCGCTGAGGACACCCAGGAACGAAGTACGGGTGTAGAAGAGAGCAGACAAAAGGGGAGAAGAAGGCGAAGAAAACGTTGACGACGACCTGGCCTTGTATCCACAAAGCCCAAAAAAAACATACTTCTTAAAGTCACTACAGCACTGTTGATAATGCTTTTCTATATTTGAATTATTAACACATTGTGTCATTCGACTGTAATCTGTCAAAAATAAAATGGTCACTCCCTTAACAACTGGTCATGTTTTCATTTCTCATTGAAAATTAATAAGGCATCTCTGTGGCAATTACATACACAACTGTTACATAGGTTAGGTTCAACTCCTTTATATTAAACAAGCAAGCTATAAGTCTAATCACAGTATGGTTAATAAAACATTTTAACACTAACTCACATAGAACATAATTTCTGTAAATACATTACCCTTACTCAAAATTTGCATTACCATGCTACAGCAGCCTACAAGCCGGCAACAACCAAAATGGGATTACTATATAATATTGGACTGACGCCAGCACAGTATGGACCAGTGCTAGTGCGGCCAACTGGGTTAGGAGAACATGAATAATTCTAGCAACCACTAGCATGGTTAGCCTTTGCTAGCACCGTTAGCTTGGCTAGCGCGGTAAGTGTGGCCAGCGCGATTAGAACTAACGGTCGCTAACGCTAATATTTATTCACGATTTTACATTAATTCAACAAGCTTCATAATCAACTCACCAAGAATTTTAATTTGGCAACTAGCAGCAGGATTGTAACCACTACAGGTATTTGTTTAATCTGATTTGATCATCTATTCTCTGCTTCGTGTCTCAAGCGCTACTTCGGCTGGGACAAAGAAAAAACATTTCCTCTTCCTGCTCACTCGGACTCATCCGCTGAATGGGGGAGGAGTTAACGAGGAATTGTTTGAACCCTTTGTTAAATATTAATTATGTCTGTATGGTTGACAAGGAAATATTAATCTAATCACTTATATATTTTAAAATAAGATACTCACACCACATTAACTTTTCCATAATTTCTGTAACCAGGGTTACACACGCTTTACTTTTCTGGAGAGGTGCACGTCAGGCTACGGCGTAGGGTCGGTATCTCCACGTACCTACGTAGCCATGGCGTCGATTTAACACAGAATCATAAATTGGCCTTAAGGCGTTTCAGTAAAAAACAGAGCAAAAATGATACAAGTTTGTTTGTAGTTATTGTAGGGCTGCAGCTATTGATTATTTTAGGGACTGTTCGTTATTTATTAAAGGGGCCACCGGAGGAGTTTTGGGAGCTTTAGCCAAAAAAGACATGACCCTCCCCTCACCAGTAAAAAAAAAAATTCTACGACCCTCCAAAACAACTTTGAAAAAAGGAATGACCCTCCCCCAGATATTTATTGATACCTTCTGTATTGGTTTGCGCTTGGCAAATATATGCAGAGTCCCATTGTTTTTCACAGCCATGATATGCATGCTTAAACCTCTGCTTTCTCATCTTACACATCCCACTCCTCTGTTATGGTGTGGTGGCCATTTCAGTAGATTTACTCACTAACATTGTTATGGAAACACAATAAACATGGAAACTAAATGCACACTTCATTACTGCATTACTTCAAATACTAAGTTACTCCTCTAGTAAACTAGTATTCACATGAAATAAAACAATACAATATTGAGACCATTCAGCAAGGCACTCTGGGTAACATTCAACACACAAACTGGTTGCTAGTCATTAGCTGGTCACTGGCTTCTTAGCCGTTTAAACAAAGTGGAATAAACTTATACAATCTACACAAAACCCGCAATCAATTAGTAAGCTGACATCACATGTGGCATTAAGGAAACCTTTATTGCAACCTTGGCACGGTAAGATGTCCAGACATTTGTTTTTTTTGCGTCCTGCTGCTCCCATCGTCAGCCAGGTAATACTTTTTTTTACTAAAGCAGTATATGAAATCGGATGTATTACCAGCATTTAGTTGTTTTGTGTTATGATTGATCATGCCAGATGTAATTCATATTGAATTATTCCACTAATTTTTTAAACAATGAAATTACCCGTTTCAGCCACCAGGGGGCAGCTCCCCCTGCCCCCCCAGCAAACTCATGGGTCAGACTCATCTGGTAGCGAAGGAGGGCCGAGACTGAGAGCTACATGGAAGAATATGCACCAAACAAGCCACTTTGAAATTTAGCTGTTTCATGAATAAAAAAGTTGGGTGACGCCCCCCCCCCGCGGACTGAAAAATGTTGGATGACCCTCCCCTCAGCACAGAATAAAAAGACATGACCCTCCCCTATTTTCCTCCGGTGGTCCATACCATAAATACCGAACGGTCCCTTAGTAATCGAGTATTTTACCGATTATTCCATCGATTAATTGAGTAATCGGATAAGAAATACTTAGTAAGAAATACTTAGTAAACAGCAATAGTAAATATTTATTATTGCTGTTTACTAAAAAAAAGGAAACCTGTCTTTTAGAAAAAGCAACATTTTTTATTGCCAAATTCCAAGACCCTTAAAAAAAAGTACATTTTTGGTGGCCCAAACTTTACACACAAATCAAACACAATCATGTTATGGATACAAAACATTGTGAAGTGTATGTTTTCTACATTCTATTGATCAAAAATCATCAGTGATGTTGAAAATAGCCTACAGTGTAAAGGACCACCACAGTTTATGCATACATGTGAACCGTGAATTAATTGCAGAGTTTAACCTACATAGTGTAAAACTAAACATTACGTGAATGGAGCACAGCAGAAAGACGGAGCAGAACGACGAGCTCTGCGCCCGACAGCAGCGGCTTCTGGCTGCGCAGCCGGTCCCCCAGAGCAGCATGATCCCCGGGAGGGTCCGGTACAGCCTGAACCCTGCAAACGGAGATCCCGTTTGAAGGTGACGTGCTTGATTTTGACTGAACGTCCCAATTTGAGTAACCTCTGATTGGGTCGGTCGGCCCATCACGGGACCAGGCCGGCCGTTGCCGACTGGCCAAATGCTTAATATTTATTATTATTATTATTATTATTATTATTATTATTATTATTATTATTATTATTATTATTATTATTATTATTATAACCATAGTGAAATCGTGCAAGCGATAAAACCCCATCCTATGCGCTGTCGGCCTATAAAGACAATTTATTTGTATATTAAAAAAAAAAAATCTGACCAGCTCACATTTAAAAAAAATGGTCGGGCCAGAATTGCCAGAAGGCCAATCCGCCCCTGGGCCTATATGGGAATGGCTGTCTGAAAAGTAAAACATAATATTTGATTTGTCTTAGTGAACACCAAATAATAGCCTAGGTTATGCTTAGGAAATAATTCATTTGCGATATTTAGATAACGACCGAGGCCACCCAGTGGCGTCTACGATACAATTACTATCAATAGTGTCGATTACTCTATCGGCACACTTTTTGTAGGTGGTGCTTCGAAAAAAAAAAAAAGTCGTCAGTTGAAGGCTTTTATTTTGAAGGCCGGTCCTCAGTTTTCCTGTCATGTTGCTCCTTAACGGTCCGCGACAAGCTCCCCTGACCCTCCGCACTGATCCGCTGCCATATGACCGGGCTTTCACTCACAGCGGGGCTCAGACACATGCTGCGGAACAAGTACTAGACCTTGACAGAGAGACAAAGAAGAGAGAGAGAGAGAGAGAGAGAGAGAGAGAGAGAGAGGCCAAATGAAAGAGAGTTATCAGCGGCAGAAGGAGAGGGGAGCGCAGACACAGGGGAGGGTTTTTTAAAATTTTACCTTTTTATGGTTCTCGGATCATAAACTCTTGAGGACTTTATAAACATGCACCTACTGGGAATATCTCTTTTACTGGCATATCTTCTCTACAGCAACCTGGCCAGCGACTTCAGCCACAGCGACTACTATGATTACTACGAGCAGGAGCAGATGGACGAGCCGGTACGTTTTTGTGTGTTTGTGTGTGTGTGTGTGTGTGTGTGTGTGTGTGTGTGTGTGTGTGTGTGTGTGTGTGTGTCTGGATCTCCCAGAAGCAGCAACATGTGTTGGGGTATTTCACCTGATTGTGTGAGGAAGGACCACCGCGGGGGCGGGGGGGGGGGGGGGGGGGGCAGAATCCCTGGAGAGATAAAAGTTGAACTGCTGAATCCCTGAGGAACACCTAATTACTATTTCAGTATTATGGTAAAGAAGGGACTAGGGCTGAACCATTTAGGGAAAAATCGGATTGCGATATTCACTGTGTAACAGATAAGACACGTCATGGAGCATTATAACATGAGACACCATCAAAAGTTCTCTATATTCTTATGCAAGGATGCGAACATGGATATGAATTACCAGCAATCAGTGTTTTTCTTTTAATAAGCATTGAACAGCCAAACACAGAACCTTTAAAGTATCAACAAAAATGTGAAAGTTATAATAATAGCCTAATAAAAAAAAACGTTCCAATTAAAAAACATATCAGTACTTTCCTGTAAACTGAAATGTCTGCTACACCTTCTATGATTATGTTAAATAAAAAAAAAAATAAATCCACGGGAAATCGGACATTTCTGAAAACAATCTGTGATATGTGACATTATTCCAGCATGATCTTATAATATAATAATAAAAAAAGGAAATGAAATGAAAAATATTAATCCAAAATGTTACACCAAACATTCAATTAAATATTCACATTTCATTCATTACAGTCTTCACCATTAGCTAATCGCATTCTTTCAAATCTCGATTTCAGCCCTAGGAGGGACCCTTGATGGAAATATTTTATTTTTTATTTTTTACCTTATTGTCACTCTTATATCTAGAGCTGCAGCTACCGATTATATTCATGGTGGATTAATCTGTTGATTATTTCCTGGAGTTGTGGAAAATGTGGAGCAGTGTTTCCTAAAGCCCAAGATGATGTCCTCAAATGTCTTGTTTTGTCCACAACTCAAACAATATTCAGTTTACTGTCCCAGAGAAGAGAAGAAACTAGAAAATATTCACATTTAACTAGCTGACATCACACAAGTTTGACTGTTTTTTTTTCATAAAAAAAGCCTCAAACTGATTAATCGATTATCAAAATAGTTGGAGATTAATCTTTGCAACTCTACTCTTATTAGGCTAGTGGTGGTGTGCAGCTTGGGATCAATGTGCTGTCAGGGACAGGGAGATGATCCCGCTGAAGTCCATCACAGCAGAGTCAAGTAAAAAGTAGTACTTCTACTACGGACTCTCGCATTGCCAGACCTTCCTTCACAGCGCTGCGGAGGAAGGTCTGGCTAGTCCACACAGCATTCTGGGATGGGAGAAAAAAGTGCTCTGGTTTATTGGCATTTTTTTAAACAATCACAACCATCTTGGGCCAGACGGAGCAACAGTGCCTCTGCAAAATAGCCTCGGGAAGGAACTTGTTTTGGTGGAACATAGACGTGCAACAGAAAACTCAGATTGGACAGATAGTCTAGAATGCTGTCTGGATTTACCCTGCAGAGATCTGAGGAGCAGTTAACCATAGCCCTCATAAATCCACCGCAATTTAAAATTCAGACACAAAGAAAGAGGAAGGTAACGGGCATCCAGCTGAAAAGAGTGACATCCGGCGGAATTTGTGTGAAATGGAATGTCGTGGATATAGACTAGTGACGGAGGGACTGTGGCTCTTTCTATCCAGAAATGAGGAATGATTTGATTCCAGCCTCATTTCACCTTGATGTTTGGGGGATTCTGGGGCTAATACCTTTATTAAAAACAAACCCAGAGAGGTGAATCTTAGGGCAGCCAATGTGTAATGGAGAGTACAACCACCTGCTGAGGTTGGCATTCATCCTGCTGATGCCAAGTCAAAGTGTACCGTGTGATTGAAATAGCATGTTACATGAGTTGACTGGTCATGAGAAGCAGTTGGTTAAATTACCAACAAAGTGTATAGAAACTGGAGGTGTGGGCATTGTGAGAAGACAGATGGGTGTAATCACAGATGCTTTTAATTTGCATAATGGTATCAGTTTTGACCATCCTTTTGTAAAAACTTTGTGAGTCTCCCATCTTTAAAGAAGTGAAACACTTAGGGGGCTGCAGTTATTCAAGCGCACTAAATATATATACGTGAGAAAACTATGTCGTATTGTCAATACGTGATGACAATATGTGACAACTGTCGGCGTCTCCCGACAGTCGTAATTGATTGGTTTGTCGACGGGCTTCCCTGTCCTCTCGTATCCTCTCTCTGTGTCTGAGTTTTTCCAACTGACTGCTGCTCTCCCCTACTGCCGCGGCTCTTTTTGTTGCGTTGTTGAGAAGCAAGACACCGGAACTTTACTTTGGGTTTGCGGAGCTGCAGCATTTATTCAGAGACCAACTGAAACCTACACTGTACATTTACTACCACTTAACAAGTAACCTGATTTATTATCTGCTGTGATAGCCGACAGCTGTCTGCTCTGAGTGCTGACACCGTCTCTCTCTCTCATGTCCACACTAAGCACTGAGCTGTTCCTTAAAGCCGCTTCCCCGGTCTAATAACACCATGATATCCTGCCAGAGCTTCCTGTATTTGGTCCAAAAGTCCCAACCATCCAAAAATTGCTTTCACACTAGAAACAAACCAGATCATGGTTCAGCTTGATCCGGACCATGACTACCTCTTTTGGTCGGACTGAATTTCGGCTGTTTGGTCCGGGGGAGGTTATTTAGCCAGACAACACTCTTTTACTCACTCAGTTTTATCTCAGTTCACTTTCCAAGTTTTATTCCCCTGGAGTGTGTGTGTGTCTGTGTGGTGTATGTATGTGTGTGTGTGTGTGTGTGTGTATGTTTGTGTGTGTGTGTGTGTGTGTGTGTGTGTGTGTGACTATGCAAAGCCAATAGTAATCCCTGTTTGGTCTAATGTGGAGCATGACACACACACACACACACACACACACACACACACACACACACACACACACACACACACACACACACACACACACCATTTCTGATACCTAGCAGCCCTAAGGTAATACAAATAAAGATTGAACACAAATATGCACATGTAAGACCATTTCCATATTTGTCTCAGTCATAAATCTAATTCTTTTAAAAACAGACAGAATAATTCAGTGTCGCTGAACGACCCCAGCTTACTATTGTTTCTACTAACTCGCTCTATTAAATCTAAAACCTATACCCCAAGCAAACGAGAATATTCAGGTTGTTGCTTTTTAACGGTTGCGGTTTAACAGGACATCAAAGGTTTAGCTGGAGTTTTTTCTGCTCAGTCTCTGGATCTGAGAGTTCGGGGACAGAGAGACACACTTAACACTGATTTTGTGTATCACATTATACGCTATAGCCCTTTGTTGTCTTACACACAGAAGGAAACGCTGATACTTGCTAGCTTTATTATCCATCTGTCTAGTTTTTATAATACAAGTTGGATTGATACTCCATTGAAACATACTTTTCTTTAATGTCATGCCAGCGCAGCAGATTTGAACTGAGCTGAACTGCTATAGAAACTGGATGAGAGAGGAAGGGAAGCAGTGAGAAAGAGCAGTGGACATTTTCCAGGGGGGGAGGATTAGGAAGGAGTGTTTTCAAATTATACACCCAAAAGAGCCAATGAAGGTAGGTGTCACAGGGGTCAAGTGTGTGTGTGTGTGTGTGTGCGCGTGTGTGTGTATGTGTGTGTGTGTGTGTGTGTGTGTGTGTGCGTGAGGGGGGGATAAGTGCTAAGCAGTAACATGCAGCCATTTGATCTCAGCAGACTCTTCATTGGGATGATGAGTTTTTCTCCCGGTTCATGTCTTCCACCTTTAAAGTCCTCGCAGTGAGGAATTTAAGTAATAACTGATACCGACTTTGGAGATAATACTGTAGGAATTAGACAACCAAACAACTTTCATCTGCTGACCACTGTTGTGGTTGTGTATTTTTCTGATGCTTGTATTATGTTTTCTGTATGTTTTCGTAGATTTATTCTGTTCTACCTCGTGTTTTATGTTGGTCAAGTGTCTGCGTTTAGGTCATTTTGTTTCCTGTCTGTTTGTTCCTGTTTTATTTTGATAGTCTGTGTCCGATCTTGTCTAGTTTTACTTTGTTTTCCCGCCTTTGTTGATTGTCCTGCCCCGCCCTGATGTGTTTCACCTGTTGTACCACCTGTCCCTCATTTGTTCATTACCTCTTGTATTTAACCCCCATGTTTCCTTTGTCTCTTGTCAGTTCGTTTTGTCTGCGTTTGCTTGTGTTTTGCCTGTGAGTTTGCGTCTGTTTGTATGTGTGCTTTCCCCGTGTCAGTTCGGTATTTCCCTGATTTTGTACTTCCTTGGTTTTTTTGGATACCTTTTCTTTGTTTTTTGGTATTGGTTTTTGATTGCTGTTTCTCCCAGGATTCCCTTTGTTCATGCTCGTGTTTCCAATAATAAATCCTCGAGTTCAACCCTTTTCCTGCCTGCCTCTCCCTGCATTTGGGTCCTTTTAATCCCTGGAAACTATCACAACCACACCTGAATCACTTGTTTTATGCTTCAAATGTGTGGTTCAGTTTTTCAGTATTGGGTTTCATGCCCCCCCCAAAGTTAAAGATAAATCTCCCCCCCCAACAATCCTGATGCAAAGCAGGAAAACGGGCTGTATTTTTCCTAATGTTTAAGTTACATGATGAGTGCACTTGTGGCACACTTGGATCAGACACAACACATCCCAAGGTGTGACAATAATGGTCATCGCATTCACTCTCACCCCCTTTAATCGCAGAGCACGGTCAGTTTTGGGAATCCTGTAGAGTTTTCCTCAGAGGAAACTTACTGTTGTCTGGGACTTGGGATGGAAATAATTTTTTTGAATTTTTAGTTTTGAACCCAAACAATCTTTCACATGCTGTACAGCCACTCATCTTACCTGTATTAAAATAAAATGTGGAGCTCCAGGACAGCTTTGTTTTAAAAAAGATGTGGTAGTCGTTCCCCTTGTTAACCTGTGTTTAGGATGCAGAAGCCAGGTGAAAGACTGGCAGGAGCAGCCGGTCCTGAGGGAGTTAGAAGCCAAATGACACGTTTTAAGTGACTCACAACTTTTTCGTGGAGCCATGTGAACTGTTTTCAATGTTCGTAGCCAAAGTGAAGAAACTGTGTAGAATAATTCATTAAAACTAGGGCTGCAAATAACAATTATTTTCATTGTTGATTAATCTGATTATTTCCAATTAGTCGTTTGGTCTCTAAAATGTCAGAAAATTGTAAAAAATGTGGATCAGTGCAACTCTGATCTACTCCATGCCATATTGGTGCTACATTCGCCATTTTGTACCTCATATCTGCCAATTCTTAAGCTTCAAAGAGTCAGAACACCGCTGTGAAAAGCTCCTGAATGTCATTTATCAGAGTCTGGTTGTTCACCCTCTCCGCGGCAGTGTGTTCCGCTTGAGCTGATCTACTGTATATTTGAAGTTAACTGCAGCTTACTAATTGCTAACCGGTGCTAATAGTTGCTAACCAAGCCTTCAATTCCCGTTCTCTCTGTAACCATACACATCAACTGTAACATTATTTATGCACTCAAGCCCGAATAAAACCCACCATTTAATTAAGTTTGCTGTAAACGTTTTAAACTTACAATCCAGAGTTGTTTGAATGTCAGAAATCTGTTCAGGTGAGTACTTAATGAGTGCAACATGGACATGTAACGTTATAGTAGGCTACAAAACAGCCTGTTTAATGTTAAGGATCCCAAAACACGGATTAAAGCACTATTCGCACAGTATTACTATCATCTGTTGACCTTGTGTAATTTAGAAATAACCCTCCCACATCTGAGTTTTGTGTGGCGCATTCGCATGGGATAAGCTAAGCCCATATTTACTTGAATTTACTGACATATCTGTACCCCGAGAGTTGGCTACCTGGAGGAGGATGGCCAGGATGAGGCCACCGCACTGCACTTCGGTCGGGGTTCCGTATCGAATTGTGCCATGTCCGGTAGAGGTTAGCAAAGGCGCATCCCCTATCCCTGCCGCGGCAGCACCCACACAGCATCACTGTCAGCCCTCGGACGAAGCCGCGGGGAGCACATTGACTCGGGGACGGAGGTCTCTGGGAGGTTTCTAGGCAGTGGTCCAGACTACGTTGGCCATGAAAGGTGGCGTCCGCAGCCCCCCACCATCCCATATTCATTTTTGCTAGAGGGATAAAAAGGCACATAGGAAACAAAACCTTGAAAAATGATAAAGGACCCGCCAAATCACAGACAGGTCAATTCGCATGGGACTAATATTATCACAGGACCTAATATGGTAGGTCATTTGCGGGGGAATTTTTACTTCATAAATTACAGACATGGCCGATTCGCACCGTCGTAATTATTATAAATGAATTGAGGTCACCAGGTAATACTAATCCTGTGCAAATAGGGCTTAAAACACTTTAAAAAATGAACAATGATCTATAACAAACCAAATGAACAAGAGTTAACTTGGATAGCCATAAGTGTAATAAGATTTAACAGGAGTTAAAGTGTTAAGATTTATAATAACGTGTAACTTTCTGTATGGATCATAGTGTAGTTTTAACGTTGAGTTGAACCATAAAATGTATTTGACAAACAACTAGATGTAATTGATAAAACACATCATAGACTACACTTCATCTGTATCATCTTCTAGTCTGGTTTGTTTCATATGTAAATAGTTATTTCTTTATAAATTATGTTACGTAGTCATTTGAAAAAAAAAAAAGTTCATAAACCTTTGTTTGACTAGTTTATAACTGAACCCAGCCATCACACGCCGTGCCGTCACATCCTGCACCACCCACCACCAAAACGAAAACGAAAACACTAGAAACACACACACAAAACACACACACACACACACACACACACACACACACACACACACACACACACACACACATATACACACACTTGCTTGTTTTGCCTTTGGTTTGTAGTTGTTGGATAATGGATGTTTATTGATTGAAGAATTTTTGAAGAATGTTCGGTATTGCTGAAACTAAATCACTTCTGTTATACCTTTTTAGCTCAGTTGTCTGTGATTATTTGAGTATGTGTTGTAATAACTAGTGTGAGATTTTTAGGAGAACACCCCCTTTCGAGACTGTATCCACAATTCAGTTATTGGCACTTCAGGGTGGTGCCCTGTTTATTATTTATTATTATTATTAATACATCTCGTTGCAACAATTTTTTAATGTACATTTCCATGGCTTCTTAGAACATGATACATGAGGTGGTCAGATGTAACGTGATAAAGTAGATGAACAGCCTATATGTGTTTTGCCTAATTATTTTACGTAGGTCTTATTAGATCATGTGTATATATATATATAAAACATTTTTTTTCCTTTTGGCCATTTTTGTGTGTTTTTTTTTCTGCCTAAACTCTAAGTTGTTGTCCATTATCTCATCCTCTTTCAGTCACTCTGTTTTCTGATTTGTACTTGTCTGGAGACAGCAACTTTTAAATAAAAATAAACACATTTAAAAAAATAAATAAAAAAAAATCTTAAATAAAATAAATAATCGATTATTAACTTATCAGAATCGATAATCGAATCGTTCTAGAGAGAATCACGATGCATCTAAGAATCGATTATTTTTCCCACCCCTAGTAACCACAGCAATGTTGATGTTCATAGTTGTGTCTAGGCAACTGGAATCACATTGTAAAGCTCAGGGAGAGATTGTGCTTGGCAGAACATTGAAAAACTCAATGGGGACTTAAAGTGGAAGACAATCTATGATCTTTGGTGACAATTCATGTGTTTTGTACACCCTACCTCTTCTGTACAATGTGTTAGTCTCGTAGTAAAAGGTCATTTTACAACCCGCATTGGGATCAAATTGCAACTTTTGGGTCTGAAAAGCGAAGTCAATGTGGAAGTGCCTTTAACTGCATTCTCTCCAACAGGGGACGACTCCACTGGCTCCAAAAAGAATCTATGAAAAAATTAGCCTACTTCTCAACAACTAACTTCTCAAGTAAACATTTTCATGAATTTATGGTCTCAATCGCTAGTTTCATGTCTTCTTCAATACAGCATGATGTTCATTTAGTAAATGATGGTCCCATTTATTTTAAAACAGATGATAAAGCAGGGGATGCTTTAGGACCTGTCCATCAGGACAGAGACTTAGCAGTGCTAACCATGCTAACACTGTGGACTTTAAAAATAGACCTCAACCTGTTTTTGAGCTGCTGTCCATATTTTCATTTTAAACTTTGAGTTTTCACTTCATTAAAGTTAATTGGACCATTAGCTAAAAATATGTCAGTGTTCGGACACCTTGTCAACCAAAGATCTAGCGCTAGTGTTAGCTAGTAACTTAAGGTCTGCACAGAAAGTCTGCAGAGTTTCTGTGCTGTCGTACATGCAAATGAACTGTATAAAGCCAGTACCCGGAGTTCTGCATTTACCAGCCGGCCAAACTCCACTGGATGACTTGCGTCAGAAGGGTTGAAAATTGGTGACTTCCCCTCTTTAGTGTTTAGCTTAGCGTAGGTACATTAAAACTATTCACAACTTGCTTAGACGCATCTACCTCCCTAGCTATGCCCTTTTGTCCAAGTATGGTCACTTCTGGCTCCAAAATACCAAGATGGCAATGGCCAAAATGCAAACTTGAGGCTTCAAAAGAGCAGTCCACAACCCATTGGGTGACATCACGGATGCTACGTCTGTTATGTTTACAGTCTATGGTTGGGATCAAATGTGGGATCATATCGGGACCTAATTTGTAGGAGACAGGATTATGTGTGGTATAATGTGGTGTTTTAACCTGCAATAATTGATCTTTGGGTCATTTAGGGGCAGGTAACAGGGTTGATAAGAGAGACTGAATCAAACAGAAAGTTGCATGATGTAAAACCAAATCAATGAGTGGAAAGATGCAAAAGGCTTGATAGAACTGAGAGGAACTGTAAAGTCGGATGATAATTCTCTGTGGGTTAGTCGCTACAAGTGAGCCTTTTCACATTACATATCTGATTTATTGTTCATATGAAAACATTGTTTAGAGTAGCTTTAAGTTTCCTCTACAATGTATTAGCAAATTAAAAAGTCTTGCACATGAATGTATTTCCTACTGAGCTCGTTTAAAAAACATTTTAGTGCTAATATTTCTACACTTAGAGACACTTTACTCCACATTCATGTCGTGTGTGAGATTTTCCATCTGAGTTCAGAAACGGTTTGTGTCTCAGGGATGAATTCTTACATTTGGTTTTCCCTCCAGGACCCTTTCAAGTATACAACGTACTGGCCAAGCTGGGATGACAAAACCTTGCTCCAAGTGAAATATTACTGTTATCTTTGAAATTCAATGATGATGGGAGTGATGATGGTTTTTAACAGGGAGCTGTAGCTCGCCAGAAAGTTACAACCTTCATGTAATCTGCAGATTTACCCTTCACTCTGTAGACAGATAGATGTGGTGAAATACCCGTCACAATGCCAGCATATCTCCCTCGCTCTCAGCGGTGTTACATTGCTCCATCACTCTTGCTTCATCACAAGGAAGATGACGAGGGATAGAGAGCAATACCAATGCTCTTTGACCCAGTCACCACATAATGTCTCATTTTAGTTTCTATTTATTCTCTACCCAACTGCTTCACCCCCCCTCTCTCTCTCTCTCTCTCTCTCTCTCTCTGTCTTTATCTCTTGCCCATATTTCACAACCCCCTGGAGTCTGCAGAAGAATGTGTAATTAGCAATTATTTCGAAGGAATGTTCTGTGATTTCTCTGTGGACCGTCCAGCTCGGTCTCACTGCCCTGCCTGAGTGTTGAGATACGTGTCCATCGGCTCTACATGCCAACCATATCAACTATAAATATCACTCTAAAAATGTAGTGTTTTTTCAGATTCAAAGACAAAGACACACAGTATGCTTCTGTTAAGCATCTGTTTTCCTTCCTTATGCTATGTTCACATCGCCTGTGTTTCGCGCAGATTGCGCAGCGTGATTACCGTATTGGTCCGAGGTAGGCTGTTGTTTTTAACATCTTTTAAATAAAATTATATTATCAATAGCTTTTTAGATGAAAGTGTCACATTTAAATTAACGGTTTCCAAGGCCTTCAGCTGAATGACTACTCTGGTAATGCGCATCCCATCATTCCATTTTTCAGTCACGTAATCACACACTCTCCTGTCAATCTCTTGGAAGCGGCTGCTTTGAGGACCACGGTAAGATTTTCTCTGGCTGTTTGCATTTTTATGCCATATCCATGACAACGCCTCAATGTACTTCCGTTCTAACTTCTGACTTTTAGGCTTTTTTGTAGCTGGATATATCATTTGTTGCGTCTAAATATGAACGTGAATAACGTTAGTGATAGTGAGATGCTTGCTACAGTTACACTTCTAGTGATGAATTGGTGAAAACATGTTTTATTTCGCTGATTCACTGCTTGGTTCCAACGCCGCTGGGCGCTCTCTCTCTTCAGTCTCTCTCTATCTTGCTTGATCACATAATGTTACCGTACTTTCGGGCGGTCGTTGAGGCTCCGTCTAAAACTCTGCCATTTCAACCAGCTGTTTGTAACATTAAAATCAAATGGATTATGGATAATTTAATTTCTGTAGTTTATAGCTGACTTTACCAGCTGACTTCTCTATTGGCTGTTGAAACAGGTGACGTCCCTTACGTTCTAAAACCAGCTTTGAGTCCAGCGGAAACTTTGTTCGAGACGATCGCAGTGTCTCTCCATGTTTCAGGCTCTGGCACTAGCTAGCTGTGAGGGATGGTGACTCGCTTTACTCATTTCGTGTTGTTGGCGACATCTGTTGTGATTGTATTAACATAAAAAAGATGACCCCACTTTTTCAGGAAAAAAAAAAACGTCTTACCAATACGTACATACAAAGTCAATGCAAAGAAGCGAAAAGACGCCTGGCGAAGCGAATGATGGCAATGGTGTCCATTGCGAAATTCTCGTTTCTGCACGAGTTGAAATATTTCAACTGGAGTGCGATGCAAAAAAAATGTACGCGGCCGTGTGTGAACACAACATTAAAGTTTCTGGTTCAAAAGAAAATATTAGAATTTCAGCTAGCTATCCAAAAGCCCTTTCAAAGATGGACACGGAGATTGACAGGTGAAGGCTTTGGTGGTGCATGGTTTGAGTATGATTTGAGTTTGATGTAAGAGTGTTGTGAATTGGTAAGGGTACAGATTCAATTATTGGCAATTTATCAAAGATGTTTTATCAATATTAATAAAGTTATGAATACGTGTATTCATAACTTTACCAAATTGACAAACAATCAAAACGGGGCACCACCCTGGAATCAGGGACCAATAACTGAACTGTGAAACAGTCTCATAGGTGGTGTTCCCTTTAAAATACAGATCTTAATTAATTTGATTAATGTATCTGGTATCTTGGAAAGGAACAAAAGAAGGGTGAAATTCGAACACTGACCTGTTCAACCAGCTGTTATTACAATAGATACACAATAATCACTCAAAATTGCTCTTTAAAGTATTGTAGAATTTATTTAACTTCCAAATTATTAATTGTCAATCAATAGTTCTTCAATCATAAACCTATATACTTGTTACAAGCTACAACAAAAGCAAAACAACAGACATGTAGCAGATGTGTGTGCGCTTGTGCGTGCAAGTGTGTGTGTGTGTGTGTGTGTGTGTGTGTGTGTGTGTGTGAGGAAGAGGGGGAGGTGAAGAGACCATGTGGGTAGCTAAGCCACGCAGTCAAGATGGCGGATGGAACATTGCGAAAATCAAGATGGCTCCTCCTGGTAGCTGATAATGGCAGGGAACACTGATTTTTCAACACGTGTTACAGAAAAAGGAGATACTCAAACAGGCTTTTTAACCCCAAGATGGTGGGTAGTGGAGCTGGGTTGCAGCGCCACGCGGCTATGGGCAAGCCGTTAGCTGTTCA
This sequence comes from Zingel zingel, assembly GCA_023566125.1. Taxonomy (NCBI): domain Eukaryota; kingdom Metazoa; phylum Chordata; class Actinopteri; order Perciformes; family Percidae; genus Zingel; species Zingel zingel. The sequence goes on along the minus strand of CM042317.1, from coordinate 3,089,687 downwards.
ACGCACGTGTATGTACGTCTATGTGTGTGTTAGGTTTAAAAGACTTTAAACCTTTTGTGTTTAAAAGAGGAAAGGAGAGCACACAAAAAGAGCACTTGGAGTCTTGATTTTCGAGGTTCTGACCATAATCACTCCTTGTTTACTCAGGACTCTGACCTGACTGACGTCATGGCAGAGGTCTGAGAGTTTGCCTAACTAGGGGAATGTTCTCTGGTGAGCTAAACAGCTGACTCTGTGCAGCGACAATAAACCGTTTGCCTACACAGGGGCACGAGGTGACTGTTTTGTCATGCCGCGGTCCCTGTGGTTGGACTGGCGAACGGAGGATTTATTCTCTCGCTTGTACAATAACTAAGCTCCGCTACGGGAGCAGTGTAGCATTTTCAGTTTCAACACAACTTCAACAATATTGTGATCAATGATACATTCACAGCAAAACTTGGACTCGGTGGTCCCAAATCAGATTAATAATCAAACGCGCACCAGTAGCACTTATTAATCAAATCACATTCAATGTTGTAACCAAGTTGCAGCATTAGCATTACTGACATCCAGACATGTATAAAGTACTAGAGACCCAGACTTAAGTAAAAGTACAAGTGCTCTATCAAAAAAGTGACTTGAGTAGAAGTTGAAGTGCTCTTTAAGCACCACACTTTAGTGGAAGTACTAAAGTATTCAACATTGTTTGTACTTAAGTATTGAATTTAAAATGTACTACTAATCATGTTTATATTATTTCAAATGTTTAGCTTAAAGGACACTCACAATTCCTTTGGCTGTAGCAGCAGTACAAGGACAGAAATGTCCGCGGGTAGCTAGTTAGCTAGCGATTACTGATAGCTCAAGCTGGTGTGCCATTTGTGTATTATATTTGTAACTTACCTTGATATGTTTCTTCAAATTCAACAGTGAATTTTTGAAGGCCATTATTTTTGCAATCTTTCGGGAGGAAGAGTAGGCACTTCATTCTATATGAATTGTTTTTCACTCCGACAAATGAAAACATGGACTCTAAGTAGGGACAGGGGTGGTCTCCTTCCTCACCCTCACCGCCACGATCACTCGAAGTTGTAGGAGAAAAAAAATAATACTCCAGTAGAGTACAGATACAACCTTTTAGTACTTAAGTAGAGTTAGTGAAGTAGTTCTACTTCGTTACTATACATCTCTGCTGACATCAATAAACACACACTTTTCTCTGGAAAAAGGCTTTCATGACAACTCCTGCCATAACTTCGATCTAAATAATTAAACTATACAGATATATTTCTCCTGCATGGTGTCACACAACAAACTCCACACGTATGGCATACTCCACCCACAACAGTTGTTTGGACCAGGAAGAGCGCTTCCGGGAGACCAGGCAGCGAAGATCCGTCTCCATCTCCTGGTTGAGTCTCTTCGTCTGTCCATTAGACTACAGGTGGTACCCGGAAAACAAACTGACGGTGGCCCCAATTAACGCGCAGAAAGCCCTCCAAAACTGCGAGACGAACTGGGGACCTTGATCCGACACTACGTCCGTAGGCAATCCATGCAGCCTGAAAAACATAACGTCTGCTGTCTCCTTAGCAGAGGGTCATTTAGGCAGAGGAATAAAATGCACCATTTTGGAAAATCTGTCCACCACTGTAAGAACAGCAGTATTACCGTCAGAGGGAGGTAATCCAGTGACAAAGTCCAGGGAAATGTCCGACCATGGGCGCTCGGGGACAGACAAGGGTTGCAGGAGACCAACAAACACTTGACGGGAGGTCTTGTTCTGGGCACAGACCGGACAAGCAGCAACATACTCCTCATTCTCCATGGATGGCCACCAGAATCGCTGTGTTGCACCACGAACATGGTCCTCCTGATTCCGGGATGGCAGGAGCCACGAACTGACGTTGCGGGTCCGGAAGGACCAGCACTGGAGCAGTAGAAAAACTTTTCTTCAGACGAACAAAGGCTTGCTCTGCTGACGGAGATCAATTTTCATTTTCCCTTCAGTACTACATCTGGGTTCGCGGTATAGTCTTGGGTTTTCTCCAGCCAAATTTTTGGCGGTCCAATCAGCGAACAGAGGGAGTGGCTGAGAACGATGACGTTGGTGCTGTGCGCTAAAGTTGTAGTTCCGTAATGGCGGCGGAGAAAGATGCGAGCGAAGCCTTTCGGTCCGTTGTAGCAACGCTGCCGAATATCCAGACGTTAAAGCAAGAGCAAGAACAACCTTTGCTGAGTTCTGTTGGTGGCCATGATGTTGTGGCCCTCCTCCCCACGGGGTTCGGGAAAAGTTAGATTTTCCAGCTCGCTCCGTTAGTCGTGAAGGAGTTGGCTAAGGCTAATGCTAGCGATGCTAAAGCTACATATAAGCAAGTCTCCCCCTTGTTGCACATGCGCATGTCGTACGTCATGACCAAACGTTAGCGATTGGTTATCGCAGATTCAGAGTGGCTATGGGCAGATCCAATAGTTTTAAACCTCAACAACGTACCCGCCTTCAAGGAAGGTGCTTCTCTCACTGCCTCGGAGTCGGCTGAGTCCATTGTGGCCAGTTTGTACTGTCACAGTACAACGGCGGACCCAAAAGCACGACTCAGAGCAGGGAGTACAAAGGTAAGGAGCTTTATTGTCCCGAGAACAATCCAGGCAAAGGTACAAAATCGGCAGGCAGTAAACGTAGTTGGAATACAAGCTAGAGGTCTAAGAAACACTGGGAAAACAAGCACCAGGAAAAAAAGTGAGACACACAAGGTACTATAACAATCTGGCAACTGAAAAATGACACAATGTGAGTATATATACACTGTGACCGGGGAAGACGAATACAGGGCTCACGTCTAAATGCATTTATCTCATTATTTGACACTTCGTTTAACATGTTTAACATGACTATACAACCATATAACAACATCTGTAGGTCAGAAAAGATCTCTCCGTCGCTACCGACAGCCTCTAAGCACATGCAAATAATTGCGTGATGACGACACTAATATGCAAATGAGTGTATGATGTCATCTGCACCTAGGCGCTATAAAAAGCCAGGGAAATCCCTGCACAAATCCTGGAGGGACTGATAAATAAACATAAAAATGTACTCAGTTCTGCATTTCTGCTGATTTTAGTATTCCTTTAAAATACATCAAATTGTTTGTGGAATTTAAAACAAATAAAAGTACATCAATTTTGACACTCTTTTATTGAACAAATTGAACACTAAAGGAGGTCATACAGTGGTGGGTCTCCTGCTCATTAAACCTGGACAGGAGTGTGTGTGTTCATCTCTAATCACTGCAGATGGAAACCAGGTGGATGAGATTACACACGTACATCCTTCTTTCTTTCTTTCTTTCTTTCTTTCTTTCGAGCTAAAAACAACAAGACTAACTCTCAGCAACAGTCCATGAATGATGGTAATAGTTTGGGCTGAGATAGAAGAAGAGCAAAGCCTCTATAATCATATCAATAACAGAAAGAGATTAGATTGCACAAATGTACCTGATAAAGTGGCCAGTGAGTAAGAGGCAGAGGTTTCCCCCCTCTCTATGTAGTCTTTATATTTATTTTTTTCCTGTAAATGAAAAAAACAATGCAGGTGCGTAGTTTCCTGATCATTCACAGAAAAGGACTGAACCTGTTTTTAATATCATTTTAGAAAGCTAAGTTGCTATTTGACATGTAGACTCCGACCTCGTCACTCCCTGCAAGCTCAGCATGGCACACAGGGAGGACGGAATTGTGGGTTAGGCCCGACCGTACTGGGCCTGCCCACTGGTACAACTGGAGGACGGAGATCATTTCAAAATGAAAATATATTAGTGTGCATGTAGCCTCTGCTGAACCCTGAATCCTGAACGTCTTCCACTGAACCAGACTGTTCGTCACATGCTAGCGTTGATTGGTACAAAACAACAGCTGAGTTTTTTGTATCACTTATACATGGCATGTTGTTACCATGGCATGTTGTTACCAAGTTACTCAGCTATATGGAGTTAGTAGGGTGAGACAAGACACCAGAGTGGGGTCACGAGAACGAGACAAGACAAGATTTTAACACTATTTCAAAGAAAACTTCAACAAAGAAATATGACTTATTCAATTGAAAGTCACAAAATGAAAAATGAGCACTGTAAAAGGTTTTGCCACAAACTCAAATGGCTTCTTTCCTGTATAACTAACCTCTTCAGTCCTAATAACTGTGGCGTCCCTCTCTCCTCCCAAACCTGTCCCTACAACCTATTAATCAAAACATTATTAATTTCTTGCACTATAACTTGGATTCTTGTATTTGTAGCTTATTCTTTTTTATTTATTCATTCTCGTTTTATTTTCATGGCTCTTTAATGTTTCATGTAAAGCACCTTAACTTGCCTTTATGCTGAAAGGTGCTATAGGTGCTATAAAGTTGCCTTGCTTTACAACCTCAGCCTGTCAGTCACCAGGGCAATATAGAACACCTGTCTGTCTCGGAAGTTAAACAGTGCAAGATGATCTCTCTATTATATTTCATTGCAGCAAACGCTGTCTTCGTGAAGTTTTGATAAGTGTAACAACACTGTTGTCCGCTTTACCTGCAGCCTTGATCCCATCCCATCAGCTTTCATTAAGACCTGTCTACCATCCATCACCTCGCTCATCACTACAATCATCAATTTCTCTCTCAGTTCCGGATCAGTCCCCACAACTTGCATCAGTCACCCCCATCCTTAAGAAACCTGGTCTAAACCCGGACACCATGTCCAACTTCCGACCCATATCCAACCTCCCCTTCCTATCAAAAATCCTGGCTCGTGTTGTCGCTGCCCAAATTAAAACCCACTGCTCCTCCAATAACCTGTTTGAACCATTTCAATCTGTATTCCGCTCACATCACAGCACTGAAATAGCCCTCCTCAAAGTCACCAATTACCTCCTCCTCTCCTCTGACTCTGGCCACCTCACCATTCTTATTATGCTTGACCTCACTGCAGCCTTCCACACCATCAACCACTCCACCCTCCTGTCCCTATTGCAACATCAGTGGCACCGCACTCTGGCTCCGTTCCTATTTCACCAACAGACAACAGTTCATACACATCAACAACTGCACCTCCTCCATTGCTCCTCTGTCACAAGGCATCCCCCAAGGTTCGGTGCTTGGTCCTCTCCTTTTCATCCTTTACATCCTGCCACTCGGAAATATCATATGCAAACATGGTCTTCATTTCCACTGCTACGCCGATGATGTCCAGATCTACATCTCTACCAAATCCATCCCCACACATCCGTAACCTGGGAGTCATCTTTGACAGCAACCTCACTTTTGAAAACCATATCAACCAAATAACCAGAACTGCCTTCTTTCACCTCAAAAACATTGCCTGTTTCCGCCCTTCACTCACCTTCTCTGCTGCCGAAACTTTGATTCACGCCTTCATCACTTCCAGAATTGACTACTACAACAGCATCCTCTATGGTTCACCTGCAAAAGCCTTAAATAAACTCCAATACATCTAACACTCTGCTGCCCGTCTCCTCACCTCCACTGGCTCCCTGTTTCCCAACGCATCCAGTTTAAAGTCCTCCTCCTCACCCTCAAAGCCCTCCATAACCAGGCCCCTTCCTACCTCACAGATCTGCTCCACCGCCGTGTCTCACTATGACTTGAACAAACTGGAGAGACGGCGTTACTTTCGCTCAGTCCACACTGCAGCTCTGCGTATGTGTGTGTGTGTTTGTGTGTATGTGTCGGAGCTGAGCTCCGCTCTCTTTGAAACATGCAGAGAGGACAGAGAAGTTTGCGCTTACGCTCTCTCAGGTACCAACGATTGATTTAACGTGAATTGGTTATCACCAGTAATAACGTAATTCTGCACTTGTGTACTGATATCACTACAACTTTTAACCATGACAAGAAATATCGTAATGTTTTAATCTCGCGAGATCCTCGTCACACCTCTAGAAGTTAATGTTCCAAGTTTCAAGTTATTTATCATCAAATGCACAACCATTACAAAAGCAGTCGTTGGCAATGAAAATCTTGGGTCTCAGGCTCCTTCCTACAAAAATGGATGGCTAAATGTGATTACAGTTGGACTTTTAATGCTGGTGTGACCAGGCCTTAGGAGTCCACTTTTTCAGCTAATACCATGTCCAGCAACAGTTCTGTTTGTGTAGAGGACACAATACAAATGTCCTCAGAGCATCCAGAATGAGCCAGGTCTCTGTCAGGATGAAGAGGTTTAGATAATTCCAAAATTAATGTAACAATGTTCGTTTTGTAATCTAAACATCCATCACAGGACTGACACTCGGATAAAAACCTAATCCAAGCTAATGAAACCTGATAAGACATACTCCCTTTCCCTCCCTTCTCTCTGTTTTTCCCCATCCATCTCTTCTATTCTATACTCACCTCCCTCCCTCTCCTCACTCCATCACCTTAAAAAGTACAAATATATTTTCCTTGCTGAATGTATTACATGCAGGATGCGATTTTCTGGGGGGAAGGGGGGGTTGCGTGGGATTTCCTCTTTCTGGTCTACATATCCCTGCCTCTGCTGAATTATTTTTTTCCCCAGTGGGTACACAATGTATCCCCCCCCCCCCCCCCCTCAAAGTGATCAATGGTACTTCACCAATAGACCATATATTATATACACTGTAAAAACGAAAATGTTGTGAAAACTCAAAATTTCAAGGCAACTTACTGCACTAGATTTTTGAGTTTTGAGGCCAACTCAAACTCCTACGTTTTGAAAATAGTTCTGCCAACTAATGTTTTGTTCAAATAATTAACTTTCATATGTTGTGCCAACTAATAATGTTTTGTTTAAATAATTTATCTTTCATACATACAAACTTAACATCTTAAGTTTTACATACTAAATAATTCAAAATAAAGTCATGTCAATGAATTAAAATTTTGTTAAGATAATTAACTTTCATGTGTAAAAACTAAGTTTTGAGTTCTAAAAAAAGCCCACGTGCAAAATAGGGGCCCCTCTAAAGCAACTGATGTTGCATCACTTGACATAGAAGGGCTGCTAGGGATGTGACACGCTGCAGATTAATGGCTGATGGAAGCCTATTAATGCTCAGAGTCTAACACTACGATCCTCCAGCTCTTCTTATCAAACGTAACATTCACTTAACTCATGGTTACAAATGTAAATCAGCACAACAATGACAGTTACCAGGCAACAAAACACTACATTCTAAGCAGACACGTTTAATAAACGGAATTCATAAAGTTACATTTGTATTTCGAACAAACTGCAAACTTTTTAGCAAATTTTAACACAACTCTATTTACCGCCTTGCATCATGGGAATTGACCAGCCAATGAACCAATTGCAGCTGACTGCTGTTAGCAGATCGGGTTGGGCTAAATGTGGGCCAACCCCGATGACACTTAAGTTAGGGCACCAAAATGACTCGTGTTTTATGTTGACACCATGTGCTATTTCATTCTGATATTATTTTCCATTGAACATTGAAGTTCATAAATCAGTGTTTTGGTATGGGTATCTCCATGGCATTGGAAGGGGGATTTAATTATTGCATGTTTTGTTTTGTTGTGTTGTGCATAGGGCTGGGCAATATGACAAAAAATATGATCACGATAATTTTTTCATCAACATCGATATTTATCACGACATATGATATGATAATGCTGCCAGTTTGAAGAGTATAACAGATAATGACTGAAGCCTGAAAAAAACAAAGGGTTCATTAGTGAAACTTTAGAATATAGTTTATTAAGATAAAAAGTAGAATAACACAATGTAACATTTAACTGTGCAAACATGGCTTGGTTTAGAATATATTGTGTGATAAAAGAATATATGCTAGAGCTGCTAACAGCAGAAGAACCACTAGGACGTTGGACAATCGTTTTATCGCCCAGCCCTAGTTATGCATCATCAAAAAACACCCCCGCCCCCCCCCCCCCCCCCCCCCCCTCTGCATTTTCCACAAATTGCACACTGATTACATGTATGTACAGATTAGTCTTAAAACTACTCTTAATACCTTCTGTCTGATTCCATCCTCTGGGACTCATTTTGGCAGTCCAGTTTTAGGGCTTTTTGACTCATCTTGATGCTCTTTGAACTCAAAGAATGCGAGGGCTCATTCAGAGTGTTGTGACATCTGAGGGTGAACCTGTTGGTGCTGGACTGACCTGCAGGCCTCAGCAGTTGACACACTGTTTTAGGCTGTGTAAGTCTGAATAGGAGGGGGTTGAATGGGAGCGTGAATGGAAGTGACTTGAAGGTGAAAGAGGGTCAATGAGGATAGAATGCATAATGAAGTGAGATAGTCACAGCTGAGAGGCCCAGAGGCAGTCTTTTTACTAAAAACATGCGGATTAGCAAGTTGTTCTACTGAGAACATGACGCACTATCCAGCACTGTGGATCCATTATGTCTTGTGTAGGGGTGTCACAACTTTGATTTCAAAATGGGTGAGAATCGGGGAAATTGTTGGATTTTTGTCAATTACAGAGTGTACACTCTAAGAAATATCTGTGTATTAACAGTTGTTTTTTTCGCAGTTTTTGTTCTCGCTTTTTTCAACATTTCTGAAGCATTTTGTTGCTTTTTTTTAAAAACTTTTGTCGCTTTTTCCGACATTTGGAAAGTTTTCTTTAACATTTTCAGAAGTTTATAACTGAGCAGCTTTGTATGAGAGAATTTTAAATAACAGAAAATGTTCAGTATTCTAACTGTGACTACACACATACTTTCCGTTTTTTTAAATTTCGGGGCAAAGTAATGAGCTCCCAGAATGTTATATTACTGATTTATTTTTAGAGTGTACTCTATCTTAAAGTGTCCTGAGATAACTCCTGTTGTGACTTGACACTGTAAATACAATTGAATTAAACATTGAACTGAAAATGGATTAAAACAAGCTTTTCATTTTGATCTTTGAAAGCAGGATCGGCTAATCTCCCATCATCATCATATTTCCCTTGGTGTTTTGGTGCATACATAAACATACAAAGAAAATAAAGAATAAAGCAAAGTACTGCAACAGACAAGAACATAAAAATAGAATATTACAATAAAGACACTATAACAAATATGTACAATATAACTGTTTTAGAATAACAAAAGAAGGTTTACGGTTTTGTTGCAGGATATGTAAAAATGTTGATGACGGAATATGCAAAATGTTCAGGATATATAATATAATATGTGGTCCAGGATGTGAGTTAATAATGTAACATAACCGGAAAATCCCTTGAATGGTATTAATTTGTTGTATCATACAATTCTTGATAATTACCAGTAGGGCTACACGATATGAGTAAAATGTGCGATATACTATAACGTTGTTAAATATCGCGATAACGATATTACTTGTGATAAATAAACAGATATTAAAGAGTACTTTAAGATAATATTAATGTACTTTTATACTCCTTTCAGTATTCTTCCAAAATACAAAAAATTGCTTGTTGAATTTAAAACAAACGAAAGGAAATTATTTCCAACATTCTTTTATTGAACAAATTGAACATTGTATTGAATATAAAAGGCAAAACAAAAAAAAGATTGACAGTTTCAATTTAAAATACTGCTGATATTTTCTTTGAGTGTCTTTCGCAGTGTGGTTATTGCTCCAGTTGATATTGCGATGACGATAAGCTGCCGGTGTGTCCCTGGCGTAATGCATGTGTGTCTTTCTACTGGTTGTAAATTGAAAATTATAAAACAAATCGTTCACAAACACATGGCAGATAAACGGCCAGTCTCCCAGTCTCTCCAACACGTTGATTTCGTTGCTGGCGGTTGCGCAAACATCTCCGGCCGTTCTGCACGCTATGAGCTGCTTCCCCAGCAGGCTGAGCTGGGCTCCCTGCTTCCTAATACTACCTGCAGCCGAGCCACGACTGATTGAGCCTGTGAACATGTGTTACCGGTTGTGTTTTATAAAAAGAAATAGTAAAAAACACAGAAATTCACAAGGCCCCTTGTCCATTGTCTCTCTGGGTGTTTCTCTAACTGCACCTTGCCCTCTGACATATAACATTTTTAAAAAGTATAAAACATTTTTTTTTCTATTTCTGTAAGGTGTTGCAGATGTTCTCTCTCTCTCTCTCACTCTCTGTGTGTGTGTGTGTGTGTGTGTGTGTGTGTGTGTGTGTGTGTGTGTGTGTGTGTGTGTGTGTGTGTGTGTGTGTGTGTGTGTTCTGACATATGAACAGCTGGTTTAACACTCAGATTCTTCACCCCAAAAAAAGGTTTGAATCAATAAGCAGTTGAAACGTAACTGAGATTAAAACTGACAGTGTTGCCATGGCATGTGTGTGTGTGCGTGCGTGCGTGCGTGCGTGTATCTACTGTAGGTCCTCTTTACTTAAACCTGCTGTGTGTGCAGGCACACGTGTGAACATTTGTGTGTGGATGTATTTGATCAGATTACTGTTGAATGTCAGAGTCCTTAGTCAGAGTCCTCTCAGGGCCAGAACTGACCAGCAAGCAGCAATTATCCTTAAATCAACTCCAGACACATTGACCCGTTAATGTAGACCCGCCACCTGACCCATATTCACATCGCCTCAGAGCTGCTGCCAGGTAGTAAGTTATTGTACGTACACACCGCCGCCGATTTGAGCTGCAAAGAAGCTCTGGCCGCCCTGTCAAGGACGCTTGTCAAAAAGTACGGGGAAGCTGTTTGACGCTTTGGCCGCTCTGATGTAGTAGCATTCTATGTTCTATCATGGAAAAAGCACAAGCAGCCACTGCACGGCTAATACATTAACACTAGAAATCTTTTATAAATTACATATATAACTAGAAAATGCATTTCCTGCAGAAAATGCGTGGGAATGCTGAATAGCTGAATCGCTAAAGCTAAACAGGATGAATAGTATTAAGTATTAATAGTAGTAAATCAGTAAGAAGAAGTTGAAGTAGTGAGAATAGTTGAAAAAGTGGAAATCGGTAGAATGAGTATGAATTTCATTAAAAAGTTGAATGACACCACTAATGTATAAAATTATTTATTTGTATTTTATCTGAAATTATGAATTAGTATGGAAAACTTACAAATGCTGTGAGAAACATTGAAGAAAATGCAGAAATATGGAACAAATTGTTTGAAGAATCTCAAATACATTGCACTACACTGCTGAAAAACTTGGAAGTTGGAAGCTGAACTGCACATAAGTTAAGAGCTGAAATACATTTTAGAAAAGCTGGAAGCTAAACTGTAATACTGTCAAAATTGGAAGTTTCAATGAATTGACTAAAAAGACTTATCAGCCATATCCATTGCAATGAATTGGCCTGAAAAGGCTGAAAGACTGCTGATGCTGTCTGTGAAAGTGCTGCCATGGTGACGAGTGTTTGTAAACATCCTTTGATGTCAGTAATCAGTTAACGACCGTGTCGCCTGCTGTTAAACTGCCACCTGTAAAAAATCCTGAAATGATCACTAAACTTAAACATCTTTTTCACAAAAACTGTAAAAAATATCAAACTGAAAAGCCATAGCCTAATACCTGAAGTTTTCATGAACATTTTAAAGTTTGTTTGGCGTTTGTAGGTGAAAGTATGGAGGGGCTGAAAACTTTGTGAGCGGAAGATTTGAAGGATTTGAAGCATGCTCTCATTGAGTTAAAAAGTTTAATATTTAAAAAAGTATAAATAGTTGAAAAAAGTTGAAGAAATCCCATCATTAGCTGAAAGAGCTGAACATTTTAAAAGTTGAATGGTTTTAATAGCTGAACGTATGCAGAAGTTACAGAGAGCCAAAAAAAGTACGGAAGAGGGAATAAAAACAAGAAACATAAACATACAGACAGACAGACAGAGACAGACAAACAAACAAACAAACAGAGACAGACAGACCGAGACAGAAAGAAACAGAGAGACAGGGACAGACAGAGAGAGACAGAGACAGGGAGAAACAGAAACAGACAGAGACAGACAGACAGAGACAGAGAGAAACAAACAGAGAGACAGAGAGGCAGAGACAGGGAGAAACAGAAACAGACAGAGACAGACAGACAGAGACAGAGAGAAACAAACAGAGAGACAGAGAGGCAGAGACAGGGAGAAACAGAAACAGACAGAGACAGACATAGACAGAGACAGACATAGACAGAGACAGACAGAGACAGACAGAGAGAGACAGAGACAGACAGACAGAAATGGAACGCAAAAGATATAGACTAATGTTCATATTACTGCCTGTAGTATTCAATTCAACTGTCTGTGAAAGTGTTGTCATGGTAACGTATGAACAGTGAAAACACCCTTTGCAGTCTGTGATGGGATCTCTTTGATCTTTAATCAGGTTAACGACCGTGTCACCTGCTGAAACTGTCACCTGTGCCCCACTGGAGCTATTCAAACACACTGAGAGCAAGCTCTCAAATAAATACTGCTAAAACGATAAGGGGTATCAGTGAAATAATGTAATCGTGACCACCACAAGGCCTTTGTGAACGTATTCATGTAAAAATTTATGTTGATAAACTTAAAAATATGGGCATATCGGTGATTTAAAAAAGTGAGAAAGACTTCAATGTTAAAAAAAAAGTGTTAAAAAGCTTAATATTTTAAAAAGTATAAATAGTAGAAAAAGTTGAAGAGTCCCATCATTAGCTGAAAGAGCTGAACATTTTAAAATTTTTGAATGGTTTTAATAGCTGAACGTATGCAGAAGTTACGGAGAGCCAAAAAACATACGGAATAAGATATAAGAAAATATAAAGAACAGAATAACAATAGTGGGAATGCTGCTGAACAGCATTCCCACTAATGAAAGAATTTGTATTGGTTGTTGGTCGCAGCGGTGTCTGTTAGCAGTTAACTCGCTCGTTAGCCGCTGAACCGCAGCAGAATGCAGGCAGAGCGAGCAGCCGCCAGCTGTTGATCCGTGCAGGACTTCACCGTGAGCGGACTGTTTAGCTACGATGTGGCTGGCAGGTAACGTTAACTGGTCCCTATACGCAAATATCATGAATGACAGGGAACCCAGCAACGGCGATGATGAGCTTTTCCTCCTTTTTCTCGGAACTAAAATTTTTGTAGGAACCAAAGTTTACATCGTATGTTTCTCTGGAATCAGCCAGCGCGAAGGACGTCTATATTCCGATTGGTTGCTGGTGTTTGCCGCTGCTTACCACTGAACTGCGTCATAGCTCATTACCATAAAGTTGACCTACTTTCAACTTTCTGATTGACGCTCTGGTCGGTCAAAACGCCCAAAACGCGACGCTGACAGATTTGACGCTCCTTGCAGCTGAGAGAAGCCAGCTTCCATTGAAAATAAATGACTTCCGGTATCTTTAGAAGCTCTAGTCAGTGGCGGTGTGTACGTACAGTAAGCTCTAGATCAAGGGATTGCAAAGTCTGACATTGTGGCTAGGGGTGTTGAAATGAATCATCGATGCATTTCAATGCGGTCCTTTGCGGTTCTGCATCGATGCAGTGACAGACCATAATCAATTATTTCCTAATGATGTTACTTGTTGAATCGAATTGAATCGTGAGACCAGGGAAGATTCACACCCCTAATTGTGGCCCCCTCAGACAAAAAACAAAACAAAAACTGCATCCCGGCCAATGTAAAGCTGTTTCAGGGTTGTGTATCAGAGCCTTATTTGGTCAAAACTGTTATTATTCTTTGTCTTAGTATTATTTGTTGGATAATCATGCTCTAAGTGTCGAAGCAGTTCCCATAATGCTTCTGGGGATCTAATCAGGAAGTATAATGTAGCCCTGCACTCAGTGAGCTAAGCCCAATTCATGGTTCTGCGTTAAATCCACGCCATAGGTACATACGAAGGTACGTGATGACACAGACCCTACGCCGTATCCTGACGTAGTATGGTAAGCAAAAGAGTTTTTCACTTTCAGCAAATTTTTGCTAGGGTATCGCGTATCATTTCCCGAGTCGATTTGATTCTGATTCACAAGGTCCCAATCTGATTACATTTCCAATTACATATCAAACAGTGTAATGTTTGTTTCTTTGTCTCAACTTTCTGTCGCTGTTTTGGTGTGGGGTGGAGGGGGCAGGGAGAGCGTGATTTACATGTAATCTGGAGAAAACATCAGTCTTCTTGACCTACAGCCTGCTGCTCTGTAGCCTGGCATCACCACACAGCCAGCGTACCGTAACGTCTTCCATGAGTTCACGTGGAACTCCCAGACAGCAAAGCATGTTTAGTTAGTCTGTTTCTCTCTGCCATTGTTGCTTTTTCACAATGAGAGTATGTTTACACGTGGCGGGCTATTTTCATAAACGGACATTTCAACCTCTCAGTTTTCAAAAATAACATTGTGCACAGCGGTCAGTTTTCAGAAAAGTGTTCGTTTACACCTAACCGTGTATATATGCCGTCAATGCCGTCAAGAGCATGTCAAACCTGTAGGTGGCAGTGTAACGAGAAGCTCAAACCCATGTTATCCAATCAGAATCCCGAAAATAGCAACAACAGCAACAAATCACTTCCTCTCTCTTCTTTTCCTCACTTCCTCGGCTGCTTAAATCTCAGTTTGTCTCAGTTTACATGCAAACGTGCAAACAAAATTTTCCAAAATCTCCACTCCAGCCGGAGTTTTTAGAAAGAATCGTTTTCAGAGGCGAATTCTCCGTTTGCGTGTAAACGAAGGGCACAAACGAAGGGAAATGTCTCAGTTTTTCAAAATAGCCATGTACGTGTAAAGTGTACGGGTATTAACTGGTCTGATTAAAGTTAACGTAAAGGGTAACTACAGTTTTTTCAATCTGGAACCTATTTTCCTATGTTTTTGTGTCTAAGTGACTGATGGTGAACAACAATCTTTGACATTGGTCCAGTATTAAGAGAGATCAGCGGCGAAACAAGCTACAATGTAAGTTAAAAGGACAAATGTCCAGCTTGTATTTACCTTCACTGATAGGCTCAGATTAATATTCTAAGTGTCTGACAGCATTATGGAAGGGATTTCTAAGGAGGTTCACCTTTATGTTAAAGAGTGAGATCCTTTTTTTAAACATAAAAAAAACACCAGACTCCATATAAATAAACAGTAATTTTAGCATCGTAAAATAGACTTCATTCAAAGTTGACGGAAACAAAATAAAACTATGAAAAGCCGTTTTGGGTCACTTTTCCACTTTTTCAACCATCACAACTCTAGTTTTGGTTAAAATAAACACATAGTTTACCGATTTACATGAGAAAATATGTTGGCTCTATACACGCTAAAAGTATATATTTTTTTAAATGACGGTCTGGTGGGTTTAGCACTAGCGACTTCAGAGCTGTTTCTGGTTAAACAGAAAGGTGTTAAAGAGGTTTTAAAGGTCTATCTCTGTAGGATCCTTTAAATAATGTTGTCAGACACTTAGAATATTAGAATTAGAATATTAATCTGAGCCTGTCAGTGGCAAAAACAGTGGCCCAAATTGACGATGCACATTTGCCCCACAGGGATAGATTGCAGCCCGGTGTGTGGCTGCCGGTTACGCTTAATACTGGACCAATTACAAAGACTGTTGTTCCTATCAGTCACTCAGACACAAAACAAGCTAAACAAGCACTAAAGTTAGCTAATGTCAGTAGCTGTCGGAGCTAACGTTAGGCTGTGACAGACAACGGCAGAGAGAAACAGACATACTTTCTGTTTGCGAGCTCCAGGTGAAGTAATGAAAGCTGTTGCTGTAGATGTAATGTAAAACCAGAGGCTGATTGCGGTTAAACTGAGATTATTTGTATTATATGTTTCTCTGTGCTGGTCAGCTTTCTTCTTCTCCAGCATTTAGCGGCAGACTAGAACACTTGTAAGCATATATCCGGAAGGTCCGGAAGAATCACATCCCCCAGTACCTATGGCACTGTAGAAAAACAAGTACTGTTCCGAATTTTGGTACCTACTTCTTGACATCCGTAGTCCTTGACTACAGAAATTCTTATTTGACACTCATATGATTTTAGTTGATTTAATTGATAAATCTGTGCGCTCTGAGTGGTCGTTAAGACTAGATAAGCAAAATACAAATGCAGTCCATTTACCACCTGTAAAACTGAGTTTCTCCACAAATAAATCATTCAAACACACCACTTTAAATTGTGTGTTTACCAGAGATGTGTTCATAAGTTTTTTGGAAAGAAGTCATTCAGCATAAAAAATGACTAATGGACTAAAGAAATCGACGAAGACAGTATATGTATATGTGCGCCTGCTTGATTTTGCACACTGATAGCCTGTGTCAATGGGAGTCTCTAACTGTTTTACTGCTTTCAATCTGAAGCTGTAAACATTTTATGCAGCAGTGAACAACAGCAGTTGTTGTTCGAGATAGCATGCTGTGGGTACACATTGGCATTCCCTGTGTAAACTGTGTGTGTGTGTACGCACGCAGGCACGCACGCACGCACGCACGCACGCAAGCACGCATGCATGCACGCATGCATGCACGCACACACACAAACACCTCAGTTATACTTAACCTATTTTCACTTATATATTTGATTATAATGTCACACAGCTCTGTTACATTTATGCTATTAGATCGTTGATCATCCGTTTCTCCGGAGAGAGAGAGAGCAAGAGAGAGAGAGAGAGAGAGAGAGAGAGAGAGAGAGAGAGAGATGCGCAACAATCAGCTGTTTTTCTGAAGGGATATTCAGCGCGTCAGCTCAGATCGTGGTCACCACTACGTATTTTCTTGTCTTTGATTTTGGTAGTTGTTGTGTTTGATGTAGTTTCATCGTCCATACGACTCTGTGATTGGCTTTTGTCGGTCCTCTTCGTGGAATGGATGATGAAGTTAGACTCAATGTTTTCTGTTGAGATGCTAAAGCACTGACGTCGTGCTATTATTGTGGTAAGCTAGTTTGATTTTGCAGTAGACACACTGTACAGAGTTTTAGTTTTAGTCACGTTTGAACTGATTCCAAACTTTGGACCCTTCCTGTGGTCTCCTCCAGCCGGTCTCTTCTCTCAGCCCTCACTAGTTACCTCTGGCATGTGTCTGAACTGACTCCAACCTTTGGACCCTTCCTGTGGTCTCCTCCAGCCTGTCTCTTCTCTCAGCCCTCACTATTTACCTCTGGCATGTGTCTGAACTGACTCCAACCTTTGGACCCTTCCTGTGGTCTCCTCCAGCCGGTCTCTTCTCTCAGCCCTCACTAGTTACCTCTGGCATGTGTCTCCAGCAGCAGACTGAGCCGTCTGGTGTGCGACAGTAGCGGAAACACCGTCCGTCAGCGATACAACGTTAGTAACATTGATTTAACGAAGCTTCGAGGCAAGTCATTTTGCATCAAGGATTTTTTTGTAATCACATTATTCGAGTTTTTCGAGGAATCGTTTCAGCCCTATATCCGTGTGCTGTTAATACTGAGCGGGGATGTGAAGAGGGTTGTCTGCTGCTGCTGCTCGAAACAAGTGAGATGAGAGCAGCGTTCCAAACTAGACCAAAGAACTTTGTGGAGTCTAGATGAACTGCAGAATTGGTGATAATTCTCGGTGGGTATGTTACTTTGAGTTACCCCTTTCACATTGCATATTGTTATTTGATCGACATTGATATTTGATCAATATCAATTGGTGCTGCTTTCACAAATTAGTAGTAGCAATTTAGCAAGCAGCAACCTCCAGTAGCCAATGTGGAAATGCCAAAAAACTACAGTTCATCGAGTGGCCACTTAAGGCTGACTCCAGAGACAGTCAATCCCCATTGAGCCCCATGTTAAAACGCTTAGGCTGAATCCCATTTATCATCTTACGAATTACACGTTTACAATAATACAGTACCAATACAATAATGAATGGCTACAACATGAATGCAGAAACTTCTGCTCGTTTTCAGAAAGTGGATCAGCTGCTGGGTTTCCTCAGGCGTCCCTGTGTGATACAGGACGGTAGTGTTATACACTGATATCAAACAAAATTTGCTGCTAATGGAGTTTAGTTAACACTGTAGACATGCATGGAGTCCATTCAAGGCAGAGAAATGCGGGACTGTTGTGCAAATAAGCAATATAGCTAACGTTAACTTTAGCGTTAGCATAGCAAGCTAGTGATTTTTAAAAAACGTTTCAATTACAAATATGGTTGCAACTATATATGGACAGGACTGGGTAGAGCACAAAACAACACCATCGTAATTTTTAAATCAATTCTTTAAGAAGAGAATACTTACATTTATGGGTCTCTCTGGTTGACCTGGTAGCCATGTTCCTTGTTGCACAATGTATCTAGATACCCCTGGCTGGCCAAATGAGCTTGCGTCCTTACTTTGTCGGAAGGGACATCTGGCCCTTCCCCTTTGCCCTATCCCTCGATCAAGATGATCGTGAACGTGCACAACAACGTGAACAACAAGGGGGGAAGGGATAAGGGGAGGATTGGGATTCAGCCTTAGTCTCAGAGAACGAGACATAGTGCCATAAGACCCAATCAGGCGGCGAAATGTTGGCGTCAGTGTCGGTGTTGCCAAAGGTCTCCGTTTGCGGCCATTGAAACTGCAACACAACCCTGCAAAAATCCTTGATTATGCAGCACGTTTTCTTAAAAAATGCGATGGAATATACGGGATATTTATGCAGTTTTATGCGATGAAATTGCGGGAAATTGTAAAAATTGCTGGAACTTGCAAAAATTGCGGTTTCATCATGGCTTCATCGCGGGGTTTGCAGCTTTTCGATGATGTTCACGTCGCGTAATTATGTCACTTCATAACGTTCCCATGGCAACAGGGGAAAATGGCTGCTCTTGGGTGAAGTAAACGCAACATTTTTCACCTTTCTGCTAAGATATATGTAACTTTTTTTTGCAGCGAAAATGCGGGGATTATGAAATCATGCAAGCCCTGCATATTTTGCTCCGAAATCGGCAATTTATGCGGCGAAAGTGCGGCGTATTTGAAAAAATGCGTAACCCCCCGCATAAATATGTGGACTTTGGCTGATTATGCATTGAATTATGCAATCGCATAATCACGTTTTTTCTGGAGGGACTGTATATTAAAGCATGTTGGGTTTGCTCTGTTTGATGTGCTGTGTGTTTGAATATCTGACAGGTCTTTTCCATGTCTGCTGTGTCAGAGTATTTTATCATCTGTGTTCACTGTTCCCCTCTAGTAATGTTTTGCTGGCTCTGCTTCCTCTTAGGAAAACTATGTTAGTTGGCTGCTTGTGTTATGTCTTTGCAGCTGAAAAAAAAGAATGTTTTCTTACTTTTAAACATTTTTCTGCAAATGTTGCCAGTGTAGGCAATCAGAAAAAACGTTTAGATGTGTGAGATGATGTCAGCTATTTTTCTTCATTGCACAAAAAATTCTTTTTTTGTGACCATTTTAATCTTTTTTTCTACAAGCAAGTGAAGAAACCTGCAAAGGTATTTGAGAAATGAGCATCATTTTCTTGATATGATGCCAGTCTGACATTTTCCTTCTTGTTTTGTGATACTGTCACATATTATTCCAGACAAATGTCAGAAACAGAAAAACTGGGGAGGAAACAATATGAGCATAAGAGTTCATTCTTGATCTTGGAAATAGTAGTTTGACAAAAAACACAACTCCAGGTCCATTACAAGTTTTTCCCAGAGATTTCCATGTATGATGGACTTTATCAGCAGATGGAAATCATAACTTCCATCTGTTAGAAGCAGTTGAAAGTGCTCGAAAACGTCAGAAAGGGGATTTTCTTTATCATCTACATTACGTAAAGAGACAAATAAGGTTTCTGTTCGACTCAACTGATTTTGACTTCACATGTATCTGGGTTTTTAGGACAATCTGAACACAGTAAACTTAAAAAACACTCAGCCCTAGTGTACAGTATCTCTTTGATTTTGAGCTCAGTTCTTCAGACCAAAGATTTGTGACGAGACAAAACCGTTTTAGAATGTGGCAGAGAAAAGTTTCAGCATTCTGAACCGGCCCATCTAAGCTCGACTCAAACAGCTGATGGTGTCACTGTAGTCACGCTTTGCCATACCCTCCTCCAAAGCGCACTGGAGGAGAGTCTGGCTACTCCACATAGCATTCGTAGATGGGAGGAAAACGTGCTCTGGTTTATTGGCATTTCTTTAAACCAATCACAATCGTCTTGGGCGGTGCTAAGCCCCGGAGAAAAGCCACGGTGCTGCTGCAAAATAGGCTTAGAAGGAACTTGTTTTGGTGGAACTTGTGTATGTTTAAAAGTTGTTTTAGTCGTGCAACAGAAAACTCAGATTGGACAAATAGTTTAGCTAACTGTCTGGATATACCCTGCAGAGATCTGATGAGCAGTTAACCATAGTCAAGGCAATGGAAATCTGGCCTAAATGAGTGAAATTCCGACAGATTTTCCATCTGCAACGGAGCAATCCCGGAAGTGGAACGTCAAGGATATAGACTAGTGTCGCTATGTCTCTGCTGGTCAAGTCTCCAGAGGTTAGTTTCAGAGCGTAAGAGACGTCACAACAACAGCCAATATAGAAGTCATCTTGTAAAGTCAGCTACAATAAAATTATCCATAATCCATTTTATTTCTGTTACAAACTGTTAACGGAGGCTCAACGTGCGCCGCGAGCACGTATGGTGGAGCGAGCTAGAGAGCAATTGAAGAGAGGGAGCGCCTAGGACAAAGCTGTGAATCAGAGAAATAAAATGTGTTTTCGCCAAGTCATCAGAAATGTAACTGTAGCAAGCAGCTCACTATCACTAACGTTATCCACATTTATACTTAGATGAAACAAATGATGAATTTAGCTAAAAAATGCCTGGAAGTCGGAAGTTACAAAGAGTCGTTGCTATGGAGATGATGGTTGGTGTGAACTGGCAGGTTTTAAACGCTGCAGACCGATGCGTTGCAAGTAGTTACAAGTTTCAAACCTATGAGAATAAATTCGACCTCACGTTGTGTCATGTTTGCCATCACTGCCTCTGAAAATTTCGTCCGTCATAAATAATTCGGAACGGGTTCAGGAGGAGAATGGAAGAGGGGAGAAGTTGAGAGAACGCAGACACACAAAGACAGGAAAAGGAGAGCAACAGTGTAGTGATGGAGAGTGCCACTCTTTCGCAGTGCCAAATGCAAGAAGAGGCAGGCAGAGAGGACAGTTAACTGAGAGAAGCAAGGAATGAAATGAGGGAGAAGGAGAGAGAGGCAGAGCAACAGCAGCGTGACGTTTTGTATCGTTTTTTTGGACTTGGTGTGAAAAGACCTCAAGTCAATACGGAGCTAGGTCATCAGCCAAGGAAGAACATGAGAAGAACATGAGGAGATCTGGCTTTTCAATTCAAAACCTGCAAACATCACAGGCAAAGGACCGCTAAAAGTTGGCCACAATCATATATTCCAACGCATTCTCATGAATGGGTTTGTATGATATCGCACACAAAGTTGTGCACACTAAATGGTAAGATATCATACGAAAACTAGGAGACCGCCAGCTGGTCATGTGACGGCAGCTACAGAGCTCCATGATGCCGAGCGGCAGTTGCTAGATGTTTAAGGACGCTACAAGGCTTTGTGACGCCGGCTACAGACCTCCATCACAGCTCGGTCGTATCAGCGGTAGTTGGTGGTTCAGTTACCTGAGAATAGGTGACTGTGAGCCAGGTACAGAGCTGTATATTTTTGTTTGTGCAGGTTTGCCCTGTTACAAACAAAAATATGTAACAGGGCAAACAGCCGTTTGAAATACAATGGAATAACTCGGCAATCAAGCCGGTGCAAGTTTGCTTTTATTATGGCCCGAAGCCTGATGAAAATACAGCCACTGCAGATACAATCACATCTGGTCAGTGACTAAAGAGTAAATTCGGAAGGACAGAACAAAATGTCATATGATACACCACCACCAGTTATATGCATGCATACCCACCATTAAGGTTTCAGGGAACTCTGGTTCGAGAATGTTAGCAACATCCAACGGATGTAGGATGCGAATGCAGAGGATGACCATTGACCAAGCTGTTGTAGAGAAGTATTGGATAGGCTATGCCCTGACCAGATTTAATAGATTTAATGATTTTAATAAATAGCCAACTCTGTGAGAGAAGGAAGCACTACTGGTACTGGGCTGGCTGCCGGGCAGATGCTCCAAAATGGTCTGAAATAAAAACGAGACAAGCGTTAGCCACAGCGATATAATGCCTAGGGCGTAGAGAGCAGTAATAATAAAATTGTGAGTGACTGCTGACCAGGTGATGCTTCATCAAAAGGCATTATATTGTACATGAAGAGCGCCCTCTATTATTACTGTCAATGACACACTGATTATCACCCATGACAGAAATCCACTTCGGTCTATGACAGCCCCAGACGCGGCATGCTATAGCAACGGGTAAATTTCATGAAGTGCAATGAAAAAAGCAGGTGAGAAAGTGGAAGGCCTGTGGCCAGCAAACCACTGTCCTAGATAATAACCCCCAAAACCCTGCGGAAGGGCCTGAAGTTGTGAAAAACTTAGCGGGCATTGGCAGATGGATGGAACAATGAATTAGAAGATCAGACATAAGAAACTACAATCAGGATCAAAAGTGATGGAAGAAGAGGTCGAGACAACCATGATACAGCCAGGTCATGTGACCATGATACATATATCAAACTGAGTTTGAGAAGTCATGTGTGAGTCTACGCACGGTGAATGAAACCTGACCCACTGTCGAAGACAGCCATGACCGAAAAGTGAGAAAACACCGTGATTATGAAACCAGACCTACCACTGGCTCCATGCATCCCTACCCGATAGCCAGACATCTGTGAAATGCAACTGCATCACACGTACAGTACTACGTGGAAAGTTTAAGAGTTCTGTGCAACTGATAAAATAGGCTACAGGCAGTCACAACCATGTGCATGCCCAGCTAGGTGAGACGTAGGCCAATTCAGTTTAGTTAAATTCATTTATATAAAACACAACCATTAAAAACAGCCACAGTTGACCAAAGTGCCGAAAAAGCACAAAAATCAGATAGATAAACAAACAATACACAATACAAAACAACCAACAGTAGAAACAGGTCAAGGTATTAAGCTCAACTAGAATGGAAAGCATACATATAAAGTCTCAAACAAGGACTCAACATGTCAAAGGCCCGAGTTGGTCTTAGATGAATAAGCAAACTATTCCAGAGGTTCAGTACTGTCATTGCAAAGGCTCGGTCACCTTTGTGGTCTAACCTGGATCTGGCACACCGAGGAAATCTATTGAAAGACCTCAATGCTTTGACAGGTGTGTGTGAACATGTAACCCTGATAAAAAATAAGGTGACAACCCATTTAAGATCCTGATAACAATTAATACAATCCTTTATTCCATCCTAAAAGAGACAGGAAGCCAGCGGAGCATGGCCAAAACGCGAATGCAGCCTGTTTGATAAACCAAATACCACCAATAAAATAGTAGATAGCCAACAACGATGATTGACGTTTTGTACACAAATACAATATTGCCAATACCATCCATATATATGCGACAAGGGGCTGACAATAAGGACTTAACAACAGTCCACAGTGCTCCTCCGATTAACAGCACCCCTGCTACCTGTTGAAGAAACCTACCTAAAATACAATGCTCGAAAGCACATAGTGAACTAGTGGATAAGCTGTGTCTTACAACCAAAAAAAACAAAAAAACATCTTGTATTGATAAACCACTTACCAGACAATGAATATACGCTACTTGCCATAATGAGCATAAGGCATGTATGTATGCAGGCAGCAGATGCAATAAATATGATATTCAATGCCGAAAACATCCTTCATGCACGCTGCTTGAAATCAGCAATGAACTACTGATATGATAGCACCGAGACAAATCACCATTGCGTGTCATTCCCCAACAGAAAAAGAAAATGCCCCTGCCCAGTTCAGACAAAAATTAGAGTAGCCTAAAACAATAACCACTGGCTGACTCCAAAACAATTACCGTAATTAAACCCCCCGAGACAGGGAAAACACGACTTAACCAGATGTTTAGACAGCACCATGGAACATAGCACTGACCCTTATTTAACGTGGGCGGCATCATGAATGAACAAAAACGCAGCCTGAGGAGACAACTTAGCGTGCGATGGTCCAGCTGATTCAAAACTCGCCGGTTCCTCTCCGTGGGAACCGGCCCCTGCCAACGGCCTTATGTCGGGAAGCAACCCGGTGCTGTGTAGGTCGGAGCAGTGTAGAGTGGCGATTAGACGTCGACGACCGAGATACCACCCCTGACTGGAGGCGTGTGTGAGCAGCCGACTTGCTGGGACCGACTCTGGGACCGCATAAAGTTCTGCCAACTTTGATCCCCCTGAGCAGCAGAAACACTTGCTTGACGGGAACGAGTGCTAGAAAAGAGTTGTTTTTCTGAGAAAGACATCAGCTGTCAGCACCACAAGCCACGTACGTGAACAAACAATGAAGTGAATTCCAAATGCACTCTATTCCTGAAACGACAACTGACAACCGCAGAGGAGAGAGCAGATTTTAAACGGGATGTCACGCTGTGATAGGTTCGTAACAAATGCCCAAATGACTCTGATTGGTTTAACTAACAACACAGCTGAAACTGATTGACTACTGACAAGTGACATGCCAAAAACAGCTGATCAACTAGGAGTGATGAAAAAGAAATATGAAGTCTTCCTTTAAGAACTTACGCTGAGCTACATTTGTCCCAAAATGAATACATTATACAGGGCTTGACATAAAAAAAGTAGGTTTTATCATATTGTCATAATTGTTTTTATTGATTGAGTAGCCCTACATATTGGTTCTTTTCCCCAGGCTCTTTGCTTTTTTGTTTCAATATCTAGAGGTCTCTCTCTCTTTCTCCATCATATTCAAGCTCCCACTGGGTGAGAGCTTGTTATTGTGCAGGTTTTAGCTTGACAGCCTTTGATTCAGCCTGATTCCTTAACTGCAAGCACGTTGCATGTCTTTGCGCTGCTTTCATTTGCAGTCTATCAGTCTATACACTTCCTGTAAGGCTGGACAATAAAGTAACTAAATGAAGTTTGTTTTGTCCAACAACAGATGATGTGATGTCCATGTGCTGCTGTGACTGCTGCTCCTGTACCTAGAGTGTGAGAGTGTTAGAGAGGATGAGGAACACACAGGGGATTATTTCATGTTCTTGGCTTAACCACAAACTAGGAAATGTGTGTGTAATTGTTGAGTAGAAAAATCCCAAGCGTTTTTTTAGAAAATGTATAAATATACCAGGGCTGAGGGAAATATCGCGATATGCAATAACATTGTGGAATATCACGATAACGATATTACTTGCGATAAATAAACAGATATCAAAGTGTACTCAGTTCTGCATTTCTGCTGCATTCAGTATTCTGCTAAAATGAAAGGAAATCATTTCCAACTTTCTTTTATTGAACAAATTGAACATTGAATAATTGGCTCAATTAAAAAAAAGTGCAGAGCAATTTTCTACTGATATTTTCTGTCAACTAACAAAATAATATGTGAGTATCTTTTGCGATATATCGCAGCCTTTTGATATCGTGATGACAATAAAGAAATTATATATTGTGCAGCTCTAATTAGATACATATTACAAATATGTTACAAAATAATATTACAAAACATACAAAATATAGATACATTTTGTATATCAAAATAATTTTAATAATTCTTTGCTAACCGTAGCAGGACCAAAATGGTGAATGTGGTGACTCCAGTTGATGAAAGTGATCTGATGTCAGTCTGGTGTGCTCTGTGAAGCAGGAAGCTGCAGTTCCTCTGTCAGGTGGCAGCGTGGTCCGTTTCACGGCCGCTCGATTCTACATTGTTTGTTTCAGCTTCTTTGACTCGATGTGACGGCAGAGAAACGCCTTTTTCCCACGTTAAGGAAAGCTTTTTGTGTGTGTGTGCGGGTGAAAACACTATTTCTAGACACAAAACACACAAGCAAAAACACAGAATCAGGGGAAATGGAGACAGGACACATACTTAAAGACACACACACACACACACACACACACACACACACACACACACACACACACACACACACACACACACACACACCCAGAGGAAACCCAGACAGGACATATTTATGTAGAAAAAAGTCTGTGCAAACAGAACACAGACCAGAAAACATGCATATGCATATAGAAGCACATAAATACACACACATTGTTTCCAGTAGGAAATGGAGTGTGTGTGTTATCTCTGCAGTGGCCATAAACAGACTTACAGAGGCACTAAAATACAATGGACAGCTTCACACTGTGCTTGACTGGCCTCTAATACAAAAGTCAATCTGTGTGTGTGTGTCTGTGATGTGTGTGTGTGTGTGTGTGTGTGTATGTGTGTGAGAGAGAGACGGCCTTGCTTGCAGCAAACACTGATTGTTTCTGTCAGAGTGATTGTGTGGATGTTAAATTGCTGTGTATCATAAATAGTACACTGGCATTTATCGTACTAGTGCAGTGCCCGTTTGGAACGAGCGATTGCTTGGCCTGTGGTATTGCTGCTTGTAGAATTCATCAAAACCAAATTGTACCCCAAAATGACTTACAGAAAGACCCCAAACCACTTAATATGCAACTCCAATGTATAGCCTATACTACTGACTTACAGTGTGGGCTACTTCTACATCAGAGGAAGACGTTGTACTACTGTATTTACCTGACAGAGAATGCTGCAGATTCAGAATGTAATCACAAAATATCAGACAGTAATCAGACATTGGCTTCATGGACTCATGGCAGTGTGCTACCCACGCGGCCCGTTATGAGAGCTAATCAGCACATATCTGCGTTCATCAACCACCAGAAACGGACCGTGTGTGTGCGTGTGTGTGTGTGTGTGTGCGCAGAGAGAGCGAGAGAGAGAGAGAGAGAGAAAGAGAGAGAGAGAGAGAGAGAGAGAGAGAAAGAGAGAGAGAGAGAGAGAGAGAGAGACGGTATTGTCTTGTGTCGGATCGTTAACGAAATTAACATTTCAGCAGAGGTGTTCATTTTCACACAGGTTTAGTGGCTTGACCGTTAAGTGGTTAAGTTATTTTGGCAACTTAATTAACCCGACCCAGGGTGAGTCTGAGGAAAACTGATGTATCTGCCTGGTTCAACTCTGAGATTTTCTCGCATTGCACCGCTATGTGAAGGAATAATCTCCAAGATTAGGCTACGTTATGTTCCGTCAGCTCACAGCAATTTAATACAATAGCAGGAAAAGAGTCTCGCCCCCCGCTGTTCTGCATGTGGCGTCTGCTGATGTGCAGGTTACCTTCCCCCCAAACATGGACACACATACAGATACGTCTCACTTTATAAGATAAATAGCCTGCCTATAAGTGGCATCACGCTCTGTCTGCATTTGTTGTGTGGTTGTGCCTTGAATATGTGGGATTCTGATACGTTCTTAAATTCGGGAATTGTCGTTTGTTTATTCAAAGTCAAAGACAGTCCAAAGTAGTGCAACTTTGCACATTTTTGTGGGTCTGAGGTGTATGTCACATTTTAACTGCCAAAGCTCCACTGCTCTCTGTCTCTGGTCCTCAGGGCGAGTGGCCAGCGGCTAGAGCGGCAAAAGCCAATGGGTGCTTCTTTTAGCGATATATATTTAATGATAACTTTTGCATTTCTAACCCAAACAACTTCTAACTTGGCACTTACTCGTGCCAGTAGCAAGACACCTGTCAAGTTTGAAATCTATCGGACCAATGGTTCGAGAGATATGCGCGTCTGTGTGTGTGTACAGAGAGAGAGAGCTACAGAGAGAGAGTGAGAGAGAGAGAGAGCTAAAGAGAGAGAGACACGGTGTCGTATGAGGGGTCCAAGCCCGAGGCGGTACTACTAACAGATTTACCTGACAGAGAACGTTGCAGATTCAGAATGTAATCACAAAATACCACAATGAAAATGTGGAGTAATCAGACATTAGCATCATGGTGCTGCCCACCTGACCCGTTATGAGAGCTAATCAGCACATATCTGCGTTCATCAACCACCAGACCGTGCGTGTGCGCAGAGAGAGAGAGAGGGAGACGGACGGTGTTGTCTCATGTTGTATGATCTTTAACGTATTTAACATTTCAGCAGAGGTGTTCATTTCCATACAGGTTTAGTGGCTTGGCGATTAACGGTGAAGTAGGGGTTTTTATTCGAAAATTGCCAATTTTTGTGTGTTCGGCAAAAGCCAATGTGTGCTTCTTTTACCTACATATTTAACGATATCTTTTGCGTTTCTTATCCAAACAACGACAAACTTGGGACTGCACTTACTCGTGCCCGTAGCAAGACACCTGTCAAGTTTGAAATCCATCGGACTAACGGTTCGAGAGATATTCGCATAACACACACACAGACAGACAGACAGACATACAGACGTTCCTGCAATTTATAGATAAATTGAATTGAAAGACAGATAGAGATAACATTCACATCCACTAGCCATTACTTTTTCACAGAAGAATTAGGTGAGTTGTGAGCCGAGTGAAACATTGAACAGTAATGCAGCTGGTAAATGTCCTCCGTCTGCCAAATGAAGTATTAATTAGCTCTGGTTCTTGAACCGGTTCTGTTCATGATTCTTGGAAAATTCCCCCAACTAAGAATGCACTAATGCAGTACCTCAAAAGAGCAGTGTACGAGGGGAGGTCACGTAACCAACAATCGCAATGGTCGGTCAGGGCTAGAGCTCCTCACCCACCTCCGTATTTTCATTGAAAAACCAGGTCTATTCCTTCTTCTTCGGTGTCAATCATTTTATTTGTTGCCACAGTGACTCAATGAAATGCCTGCAGGTGCAAAAAAGCAGGTCTCGTTGTTGTCTGCCCAGACACAGAAATCTGCTAGCATGGCGGCGGCTAACAGGGCTACTGATGCTAGCAAGGGTCTTGGAAGGGCAACGAGGTGTACTTGAATCAGTGGTCCGCAGCGCAATGAAGGAAGCGTTAGCAGAAATTGATACCTCTGCAACACATCAGGACTGAGCTTGAGAGGCAGGGAGCTATGGTACGTGATCTGGTGCAACAAATGGACAAGACGCAGGGGGAGAACAAGCAGATGAGAAACATGGTGAGCACCTGTGTTGATGACCAGAAGAAATTTGAGTATAAGCTAATCGAAATGGAAGACAGATCCCGACGCAACAATGTACGCATCATTGGACTAAAAGAGGGCAGCGAAAAGACCCAGTTTGGTTCCTGCAAAATCAGTTACCGGTGTGGATCCCCTCCTTACAGATCTAGAATCTACGGTAAGGGTACAACGACACATACTCTGATTTTCAGGTGTCTGAGATATCAGGACCGCCAGGCAATCCTCCAGGGAGCAAGACAAGTACAGCAGAAAGGCCCGATTCGTGATTCCAAAGCAACGCTACGCTTTAAGCCTGACTACAGCGCATTCACTGTCCAGTGGCGCCAGTAATTTATAGGAGCACTACATGCCAAAGGCGTCTCAAACTTTCTTATTTATCCGGCCACCCTGAGACTGACACACAGAGGGAGAGTGCTCACCTTCACTACAGCCAAGGATGCGGATGTGTTCTGTCCGGAGTTGGATATGGAGAACGATGTGACATCCACACGGGCCGCTCTCGACGGACCTGATGCCCTTGACGGACCTGATGCCCTCGACGGGGACTTCTCGTCTGGTGCTAGAGCTGGCGGCGGGGCCGGGGCTGGCAGACCCAGCGGCTATGGACTAGCGGTATCTGGATTACTGTACAAGTTTTACTCGAGGGCACTGTATGTGAATTTTGGAACCAAGCTTTAAAGGAACATTTAATTAGACTGAAAGAACATGATGAATGCGGACTATTTATTCAACTTATATTCTATGTTTATTACTCCTACTAGGCTAGTGTGTTTTTCGCATAGCCTATTTCAGAACTTAATAGCTGGTTGAGACCTAGTTCTAAGGTTTTTGTAACACTGTTCATGTTTCATGTTTATAAGAGTTTACCAGACCTGTTTCAATTAACCTGTGACAGTTTTGAGCTGGAGTTTTGCGCGAGCTGCCTTTGATGTGGCCACGTATCTTACAGATAGGGGATGGGTCTGCGGTCTCAGAGGGTTAGGGGATTTATTTTATTTCTTATGTTTTTACCACACTTTGCTTAGATCTAACAGTTCACCTTTGCTACATATATGTGTGTATATTTTGGATGGCTGAACTTTCAATCCTTTCAGTTAACATCAGGGGGCTAAACAAGCCGATCAAACAAGATAAATTCCTGGACTACTTAAGAAGAAAGAAGATAGATGTAGCGCTTATACAAGAGTCACATTTATGTAAAAGAGATGTAAATCGCCTACAAAATAAATACTACAAGATTGCTGCCTCATCTAGTGACAACACCAAAACCAAGGGCTCCATTGTGTCGAAAAAATTCACATTTATAAAACCGTGTGTACGCACACCTGTAAGCAATGTTCCCTTTATGAATCAGAGATTACCTACAAGTGTGCGTACGTGGATCAGCCTCTTATCCCGCCCTGTACACGCCCATTTTTAACCATAAATAGTCAATGGAAAGCACCTCGTGAATGCTGATCAGTATGTTAATGACCCTGGCAGTTGTTCTTTTGTTACACCGAATCATGCTGAATCATGACGACTGGCGGAGAAAAAGCTAAAAACTTCTCAGACGTTCAGGAATTGCTGCAAATTGAATTATAATTTCAGCCTTTTCTTGCACAGTGTATGGAACCCTGATCTATGGACAACATATATTAATAATACGTCCAAAACGGCAGGCATTACGGCACTCGGGGACAGCTTCGATATACCAGACATATATAATAAGATTTAACAGAACTATATATTATAGCCAAACAAGCCTTAGTGATAAAGTTGAAGATTATATATAATATTTATTTAAAAAAAACACTTAGCTGGAAACAGCCGGTGGCCCTCAGAGTGGCGAGGACCTATATTTGGACCGGGATATGGACTGGGATATGGACCGGGATATGGCACGGTTCCGGCGCGTTGCCCTCTCTACTGGACCCAATTTAGTACATAGATCCACAAGCTCAGCTTTAGAAAATCTAAATCCGCATATTAGCCAGTCATCGTCATGGTCCCTGAAGTCTCTTTTTCTCCCGATTCTTCCATTAGCGTAGTCCTCCTGTAGGGACAGCAGTGCCATCATGCAGCATTACGCACTGGGATCACCGCAGTATTTATATGTTTACAACAATTTGTGATTGTTAACACCTTGTCAACATCACAGCATCAACTAGTGGTATCCCTCACTCTGAGATACAATTTGAAGACGAAATAAAGTGTAATGGGCAAACACACTTTTCTTCATGCAGGTTTTGTCACGAACAGTATTAAAGTTCGGACTGATAACGAGGACATTAAGGGTAACGATTGCGCCAGAGCTTAACGGCTGTATTTTCATACTTTGATTGTTATTTACACTGTGTTCTCCCGTTATCTAATGCTAGGGTATTTGATGCTATCCTGTATTCCATGCAGTCGGGCCATCTCCTCCTCCTGCGCTCCGTAGCGGACAATGTGACGGCGAGACAGCGCCAATTAAATATTAAGAACACATTTTTATTTAAGATTTGAGTTGGATTTTACAAGGTGTTATGGAACAGTTATCAATCAGTACAAGCGCAAATAACACTGCTGGATTTAACGTGGATGATATGGAGTGAATGAATTTGCGTGAGGCATCAATACTAGAAAATATTACGAGTAATCTTATTCCCATTTACTCTCTGCAGTCTGACTTCAGTTCACCACCTCACCATCTGCGTCGCCAATTCGGCAATGTATGTTGCCGTCCATCAGTCCATAGGTTTCCACGGAAAAATAGAACGAAGTTAATCACTCGCCAATGATTAACTAGAAATTCCTCCTCAGGGCAGTGGAGGGAAAAATTCAATTACATTTTATTTACAGTATATTTATATATATCATAACAAGAGTTATCTCAAGACACTTTACAGATTACAGAGTAGGTCTAGACCACACTATAATTTATAAAGTCCCAACAATTCTAGTAATTCCTCCAAGAGCAAGCATAGTGTGACAGTAGCGAGGAAAAACTCCTTTTTAGGAAGAAACGTCAGTCAGACCCAGGCTCTTGGTAGGCGGTGTCTGACGGTGCCGGTTGGGGATGTGATGAACAGTGGCAATAATAGTCACAATAAAGATAATGGAACAGTGACTAGAAAATGGTAGTCATAGAAGTTCATGTCATAGCAGGGCACTGCAGGGCGTTACAGTATGTAGCGTGGCACGGGATGGCATGGCTGGACGTAGCAGGTTCAGCAGGATGCAGCAGGGCACCGCAGAGTGTAGCAGGGTGTAGTGAAGCAGGACCAACCGCTGCAACCAAGATCTTGGTGCCATGCTAATCCAAGGAAATATGCTGGGAAAAAGAAACATAAGGACTCCGGGGAGTAAACTCGCCAGAGCTAGGTTAGTAACAAGCATTTCTGGATCTCCTCACTCCCTAACTATATGCTTTATCAAAGAGGAGGGTTTTCAGTTTATTCTTAAATGTGGTGACAGTGTCTGCCCCCCGAACCAAGACTGGGAGCTGGTTCCACAGGAGAGGAACCTGATAGCTGAAGGCTCTGGCTCCCATCCTACTTTTAGAGACTCTAGGAACCACAAGTAGCTCTGAATTCTGGGAGCGTAGTGCTCTAGTGGGACAATAAGGTACTAAGAGCTCTTCTAGATATGATGGTGCTAGACCATTTAGAGCTTTGTAGGTCAGGAGAAGGATTTTAAATTCAATCCGGGATTTTACAGGAAGCCAATGCAGAGAAGCTAATACAGGAGAAATATGATCTCTTTTCTTAGTTCTTGTCAGAACACGTGCTGCAGCATTCTGGATTAGCTGGAGAGTCTTAAGGGACTTATTTGGGCAACCTGATAGTAAGGAATTACAGTAGTCCAGCCTGGAAGTAACGAATGCATGGACTAGTTTTTCTGCATTGTTTTGAGACAGGATGTTCCTAATTTTGGCAATGTTACGAAGATGTTCTTGAGGTTTGTTTTAGATGGGCATTAAAGGATATATCCTGATCAAAAATAACTCCTAGATTTCTGACAGTAGTGCTGGAGGCCAGGGCAATACCATCCAGGGTAGCTATATCTTTAGATAGTGAAGTTCAGAGGTGTTTAGAGCCCAACATAATCACTTCAGTTTTGTTTGAGTTTAACATCAGAAAATTGTAGGTCATCCAGGATTTTATATCTTTAATGCATGCTTGAAGTTTAGCTAACTGACTGGTTTCGTCTGGTATGATTTACAAGTATAACTGGGTGTCATCCGCGTAACAGTGAAAGTTAATTGAGTGTTTCCTAATAATATTGCCTAGAGGAAGCATATATAAGGAGAATAGAATTGGTCCAAGCACAGAGCCTTGTGGAATGCCATGGCTAACTTTAGCGTACTTGGAGGATTTATCGTTAATATTAACAAATTGAGATCAATCAGAGAAATAAACCAGCTTAGTGTGATTCCTTTAATGCCAACTAAATGTTCCAATCTCTGTAACAGGATGGTATGGTCAATAGTGTCGAATGCAGCACTAAGATCTAGTAAGACAAGTATGGAGACAAGACCTTTGTCCGCAGCAGTTAGAAGGTCGTTAGTAGTAGTAGTAGTAGTAGTAGTAGTAGTAATAGCAGTAGTTTTCACCAGTGCCATCTCTGTGCTATGATGCTTCCTAAATCCTGACTGAAAGTCCTCAAACAAACTATTGCTATGTAGAAAATCACATAACTGATTAGCGACTACCTTCTCAAGGATTTTTGAGAGAAAAGGAAGGTTAGATATAGGTCTATAGTTGGATCGAGGGTGGTTTTTTTCAGAAGAGGTTTTATCACAGCTACTTTAAATGACTGTGGTACATAACCTGTTAATAAAGACATATTGATCATATCTAGTAATGAAGTGTTAACCATGGGTAACGCTTCTTTAAGTAGCCTCGTTGGGATGGGGTCTAAGAGACAGGTAGATGGCTTAGCTGAAGAGACTTTTACCATTAATTGTTGAAGGTCTATAGGAAAAAAGCAGTCTAAGTATATGTCAGGTATTGTTGTTCTTTCTAGTAGTCCTGTGTTTAAAGGTGAACCGTTGGAAGTTGAGGGCGAAACGTGATGAATTTTATCTCTAATCATTTTAATTTTATCATTAAAGAAACTCATGAAGTCATCGCTACTCAGAGCTATAGGAATTGATGGCTCAATAGAGCTGTGACTCTCTGTCAGCATGGCTACAGTGCTGAAAAGAAACCTTGGGTTGTTCTTATTTTCTTCTATTAGTGTTGAGTAATAGTCTGATCTTGCATTTCTGAGGGCCTTCCTATAGGTTTTCAGACTGTCTTGCCAATCTAAATGAGATTCTTCCAGTTTGGTGGAACGCCATTTACTTTCAAGTTTTCACGAGATTTGTTTCAATTTGCGAATTTGGGAGTTATACCAAGGTGCCAATTTCCTTTGCTTCATCATCTTCCTTTTGAGGGGAGCAACAGAGTCTAAAGTTGTCCGTAGGCAGGCCTTAACACCGTCTAAACAATTATGAATTTGGGGGGGACTAAAGTTAACACAAAGGTCCTCTGTATTATTAAGGAATGACATTGAGTTAAATACTGTTGGAATATCTTCCTTAACTTTAACTATAACACTGTCAGATAGGCATCTAGTGTAGAAGTTTTTATCTAATTTCGTATAGTCGGGTAGTAAGAATTTTAAAGTTATTAAGAAATGGTCTGATAATACAGGATTCTGCGGAAATATTATTAAATCCTCAATATCAATGCCATACGCCAGCACAAGGTCAAGGGTGTGGTTAAAACAGTGCGTGGCCTTATGCACACTCTGACTGAAACCAATTTAATCTAATAATGAGTTGAAAGCAGTACTAAGGCTATTGCTGTCAACATCCACATGGATATTAAAATCACCTACAATAAGTAGTTTGTCTGATTTAAGGACTACACATGATAACAACTCTGAGAATTCAGATAAAAATTCAGAATACGGACCTGGAGCTTGGTAAATAACAACAAATTGAGATTAAGAACAAGGCTTTCAAAAGAGTTATAATTTAGTTTAGGTTTAGGTTTACTTAACAGGCTTGAGTCACATATGGCTGCCACTCCCCCTCCTCAACCTGAGCCTAGGAATTTGAGTATTATTATGGCTGGGAGGAGTGGCTTCATTTAGACTAACATATTCTTCATGGCCCAGTCAGGTTTCGGTAAGACAGAATATATCAATTTGATTATTTGATATCAAATCGTTTACCAATATTGCTTTAGAAGACAGAGATCTAATATTTAACAGTCCACATCTAATTTTCTTATTCTGTTCAATTGTTGCAGTGGTAATTCCAATTAGGTTGTTAAATATAGCCCCTTTTTTGTTTACATTTGATTTAACCGATCTGAGTCGGTGGACAGACACCGTGGTCATTAGACTATGAGTGGGTGATTGCTTCAACGGAAGCCCAGAGGAGCACATTGCACTGCACCTCTGATTACTAATATCAAACTTGGGTTGTCATGGTTTAAGATCGATAATAGACTCGGTCAGATCTTACTGTATTTACGGTTATTTTTAGCCAGCAGCTTTAGATGGGATTCTACATTGCCTGCTCTGGCCCCAGGGACGCATACGACCGTAGCCGCTGGAGCCGCTAACCTCACATATCGCAGTGTAGAGCTCCCAATAACCAAAATTGGCTTCACATTGGGTGTATCACTGAGTAGGGAGAACCTGTTAGAAAGGCAAGGATGCTCCGGTTTAGAGCGACTGCAGCCATGTACACTCCCTGCAGATGAATTCATCATCATGGTCGGAGAAAGCTTGGATCTACTACAGTTTGCTTACAAATCAAAGTGAGGTGTAGAGGATGCCATCCTGACTCTTCTGGACACTGTAAAAAGACACCTTGACTCTCCCAACTCCTTTGTAAGGATCTTATTTATGGATTTCTCATCTGCATTCAATACAGTGAACATCAACACTCTTCTGCACCGCCTCCAACACCTGCAAGTTAACCCAACTCTGACACTCTGGATTGACAAGTTTTTAAAGGACAGACCACAGCATGTGAGGGTAAAAGTCCACCAACATTATTTTAAACACTGGAGTGCCTCAGGGCTGTGTGTTGTCACCTGTGCTATTCTCCATATATACAAATGAGATCACCTGCAGCAGCAACGGACTCAAGGTATTTAAGTATGCAGATGACATGGCCTTGGTGGCCACCAGTGGATGACGACTCCCTGTCCACTTACAAGCAGTATGTCAACACAATGGCACTTTGGTTCAAGAGAAGCTCACTGGAGCTTAACACCACCAAGACCAAGGAAATGTGTTGCCATAGGGGCCGACTGCTTGATTCTCCTCATCCACTATCCACACCATTGAGACTGGAAGGGCAAGTAGTGGAACAGGTTGAAAGTTTCAAGTACCTTGGTACTTTGATTGACCACCGTCACACCTTCACCCTGCATGTTGACACAATTTACAAAAAGACCCAACCGCACATGTGTCTCCTCAGAAGGCTTAAAGGATTTGAAGTGAGACAAGACATTCTATCCAGAGTATATCAGTCACTGATAGTCTGTTATCGCTATCAGCATTACATCTTGGTACAACTTCCTACCAAACAAATGCAAGAGAAAGCTGGCTAGGATAGCCAGGCAAGTCGTTAAGATTATAGGCATTCCACAAAAACAGCCATCTGATCTTTATATACAAGCAGTGGAAAGAAAATCCAACTTCATCATACAGGATGCCTCCCACCCCCTCCACTAAAGCTTTGAGCTATTACCATCAGGAAGAAGGTTCAGAGTGCCTCTGGCTAAAAAGTCACTATACAACAAATCCTTCATTCCCAATGCAATACAAAACTCATGCTACTGACACATCACACACACACTCTACCTTCAATCAAAAGAACATTTTCTAACATGGCAACATATTAGACAATAAAGCTTTTTGAATCTTGATATATGCACCACAATAAGGAGTAGGAAAATAGCCTTTGTTTCGTTATATGCACCGTCTACATATGACGTAAGCTTTTTCCCGCGTCTAACCAATGAATTGCTCGCTCTCAATGTATATGAACCCCAACCGCTCCAGTGGAGCTAATCATAGGCCAGCAGATCAGACTGTGTTTTACCAGGTAGCTTCCAGGTATGAATGTGTAACTGTGTGAATGTGACAGGTCGTCAATGCACATGAGAAGTTGTTCTCAATCGACTTAACTGGATAAATAAAGGTTAAAAAAATAAATTAAAAAAAATAAAAACATTCACTAATTATAGGGGGAGACATTAATGCAGTGCTAGATTTAAATCAGGATGGATCAGGGGGCAACCACACAAAAGCCCAAAAACACACATCAGACATGTTTAGAGCAGTTGTGGAATCCCACCATCTTACAGATATATGAAGGATGCACAATCCTACTAGCAAGGATTACACATTTTTCCCACATGTCACCTCACCCACTCCCACATTGATTATATTTTGTGTTCTAGTGAGCTTAAGGCAATGTTCCACATGATAGCAATAGAACAAGCAATTCTGTCTGATCACAATGTGCTGATAACCACATTATATTGTGATATGTAAGGAGAAAGATCTAAAAGGTGACAATTTAATAACGCCCTTCTCCAGAACACAGCTTTTGTGCAGAGTTTAGAGCCAAACTGGCTGAGTTTATATCAATCGATACTGACTCAGAAGAGAAAGAGAAAAAGAGAAGCAAGGATTGTAGAGTTGGAAGAACACTGTAAATCTCTGGAGCAGTCTCTAAAGACGTGTTTTTCTAAATCTACACATACTCTTTTTAGTCACAAGTTGAACAGAGCTAAATGATTTGCTGAGAAGGAGAGCTGAATTCATAATGCACAGAGTGATGCAAAATTATTATTTTAATGGTTGTAAACCAAGCAAATTGCTGGCTCTTAAATTAAAACAAAGCGAATCCAGAGCTACTATCAAGAGCATCCGCACAGACTGAGGTATCTCAACAAATCCTAAAGATATCAACGCCACTTTCCAATCCTTTTATTCAAAGTTGTATGAGTCCTCCTGCAATCCAGATCCGACACAGTGCCAAGAGTTCCTAAAAGAGCTAAATCTGCCTCTTCTTGACCCAGAGGAGGCAGAAGAACTGGGTCAACCTATAACGTTAGAGGAACTTAAATCAGCATTAAAAACAGTTAAAAAAGGGAAAACGCCGGGGTTGGATGGAATTCCATCAGAACGTCTTCTACAGTACTTTGACAAATTAGGATCTACCATTTTACAAACTTTAACCTCGGCCATAGAGATGGGTACTTTTCACCAACAAATCAAGACTGCATTAATTTCCGTTATACCCAAAAAGGGCAAAGAGCTTACGGAGTGCTCAAATTACAGGCTCATCAGCCTCATTGGGACCGATATCAAGCTTTGTTTGTTTTGTTTTCCTCGAGACCGCAGAGGGTGGGGGGTAGGAGAGGGTCTTAATTATTCAATTTGTGTTTCTTTGTTCTGTGCGCCATCTGACGTTACCTGTCACACATTGTGGAATTAGTTTTGTATGTTGAAGGTGCTAGTAAAAAATGTATCACAAAAAAAGAGCAGTGTACCAAGGAGGACACTTTTTATTTTATCAAGCACACAGAGAATGGACCCACGAAAGCACGACTTTTTTTTACTATTGTAAAATACAGTTTATTTAACAAATTAAATAAACTCAGCAACAGCGTCCAGAATCGGCAGGCAAAGGGGAACATCCAGAAAACAGGCAAAGATCAAAATCCAAGGGAATCCAAAAAACACTCAGGCAACAGGAACACAGGGAAAAACGCTCAAAAGCTGTACACATGGAAAACAGACGATCTTGCACTGGGGAGAGTGGAAGACAGAACTTACCAGGGGAGACAATGAGACACAGGTGCAGCACATTAGGGCGGGAACAGATAATCACACAAGCGGGAAAAACTATACAACAGGAAGTAGAACAAGAAAACTCCAGGGAGAACAGATAACCTTCAAAATAAAACAGGAAGTGGAAAAACAAACTGAATAAAACTCAAAACGATAACTTGACAAGGAACGAGGCATGACACTGTTGGGGACATAGGTGGCACCATATATGCCGTCTCCAACAGACTGGGGCTGGATGGACCCAAGCCATTAGAGACCATTGTGGTCAACTCTTCCACAGTCTATTATTGATCTCTTAAGTAATGGCTGCAAGAGCTTTGATTCTATGTCAGTAGCACTGGGCTTTCTAATTAACCCTTGCCCATTGGTTGCACTTTTTGGTCTCTCCCCAAAAACTACTAATTTATCAAACCTTCATAGGCCAGACGGTTGAGTCTCCTTTATTGGAAATCAAGCCAACCACCTAGTCATGTAAACTGGGTACATGACTTAAAGGTCCAATGTGTAGGAATTTCTCCCATCTAGCGTTGAGATCATACTGTATATCGTAATCAACTCTCTCGCACCACGCAGTTCAAAGTACGTATTACAGCTACGGTAGCCTTCACGCTTCAAAAAGCCAGTCTTTTGCTCTTTTTAATATTCTTTTTCTTTTTCTGGGCAAAGAAGAAGACTGTTCCTGAAATTTGGAGTTTGAATACGTGTGGTCCTACACGTTTCCTTCTTCAAACTTGCCGGGGCCGGGAAGCGACGATACCCATTAGCAGCATTAGCAGCACCTGTGAGTTTATCATGTGACAGCGAAAACGCGAAAGGCAGAGCAGTATATCCTGTATGTCCCTAACCAGCTAACGAAGTTCAAGATGGCGCAAGAATATGGAGCGTCTACCCCAGTTCATGCGAATGCAAATGTAAAATTTCAACCCAATTTGTTATATTGATAGTGGTGGTAAATATTCATGAAAAAGGACAAGTTTGTGAACAGGCAACATAGATTTTTATAATGAACAACTAAATATGTTACACACTGGACCTTTAATGAGTTGCATCCATCTTGAAAATATAAGATATCTGAGAGATGGGAAGCAGGAGAAATTTAAGACAACTTGGAACCCATTAATTTCCTACTTCTGCCATCACTGTCTTACCTACGGTGGCCGGGAAGTGCAAAGCAGCATTACAAAGAATGAAACACTTTTCATTCTCGAGACAAATTTACATTTTGGAAAACATTTTTACCTACCATAAAACACAATTACATGGGCAAAACACTTTTACCAAGGACAAAACAAATTAACATTTAAAAAAACAAATTAACATAAAAAAACTAATTAACATTTTAGAAAACAAATTAACATTTAAAAAAAAATTAACATAAAAAAAAACAAATTAACATTTTAGAAAACAAATTAACAAGATGCAAAACACTTTTACCAGTCCCGAAACAAATTTACAAATGACAGATTCTTCACGGAAAGGGAATGTACCACATACCGGAAGTGACACGGAAGTGATGAGGTGTTGGTAGATGTCGCCTTGACTACAGTTCATTGGAACCATAGACTGTATATAAGAACGGAAATAAAATCACTATAAATCGTCAAAATCTCATGCGATGTTCTAGTTTTTTTAAACAAAAAGACAAAAAGACTAATTAATGTGTTAATACAAAGAATATTTATTATAATCAGTTCACAGATATGAGTCCAAACGGAAACTTCACCCTTCTGAACTAAGAGTTTCTGCTTCAAAGTGAAGTTTAAACAGACTGAAATGTCCAGGCTCACTCCTCCACTATTGAGTCATTTATTTCTGTGTGTATTTATTTATTTAACAAGACTTAAAGTCATCTTTCGTCGTCCACAGTCCGAGTCCCGCCAGACTTCCTTTAGGAAACCTGTGATTTAAACTTCAGCAAGCTATGACAGTCCGCTCCGCTCAGTCCTGGTTCTGGTTCTCCCGGGCTTCCCTTCCCTCCAGCGGGCCCAGCAGTACGGCCTGGGCCTCCAGCTGCGTGGTGTCAATTTTGGCTCCCAGGAATGGGCAGTGAGCTCCAGGTCCTGCAGCTGCAGACGGACTCAGCTGCCCCGCTGTAGCTAGCTTCTATTCGGCCGCGGCTGTCGAGACGTCCCCTGTTTTTCCAATGTTTCCGTCAGGTCGCATCCTTTAAAAACTCCGACCACACTTAAAGCAAACCCGCGTTAAGCTGTTCATGTGTTTGGCACAAAACGGGCAAAACATCCCTCGGACGCAGTCCATGTTCGGTCACCATTCACGCCATATACCCCACTCCACAACGACAACACAAATTGACCGCGCTCACCAACAACACCTCGTCACTTCCGGTATGTGGTACATTCCCTTTCCGTGAAGAATCTGTCATTTGTAAATTTGTTTCGGGACTGGTAAAAGTGTTTTGCGTCTTGTTAATTTGTTTTCTAAAATGTTAATTTGTTTTCTTAAAATGTTAATTTGTTTTTTTAAATGTTAATTTATTTTTTAAAATGTTAATTTGTTTTTTTTAAATGTTAATTTATTTTTTTAAATGTTAATTTGTTTTTTTTAAATGTTAATTTGTTTTGTCCTTGGTAAAAGTGTTTTGCCCATGTAATTGTGTTTTATGGTAGGTAAAAATGTTTTCCAAAATGTAAATTTGTCTCGAGCTTTGTAAAAGTGTTTCATTCTTTGTAATGTTGCTTTGCACTTTCCGGCTACCGTACTTACCCCTATTTTCCACCGGGCCCATCTGCGCTGCGTTCCGGAGGCGCCGTGATCCCTGCGAGCAATCTCTGCCATTCAAGTCAATGCTTAATATTCCACCAGCGTCCCAGAAGTGTGCCTGAAGCAGCTCTACGCTCCGCTTAACATACACGTCAAGTCTATTTTCACGTGAGCTTTTTTCACGTTCAGACAGCCGGGCAAGAAGTGAAACAGCGAGAGTTTCCAGTGAATTTACCAAAAGACACAATGTCTGATATGTTCTTCAGGTACAACAGAGTGTGTTTCTGGGTCAGCCAGTGGTTTAGTATTCCAGTAGGGCTGGACCATATGAGGAAAATATCTAACTGCAATAACTTTGACTGATATTGCGATTGCGTGATGATTCACGATATTGAAGGGAATGATCATTTGTGTATCATTGTGTGATTGGAACACAACATGTAAATGATTATAGCGTGATTTATGCGAGGATCTGTACTAATCAAATTTTTGTATTATTTATTTTGGATCTCCATTAGTTGTTACCATAGTAAACTGTATTTCTTCTCAACAAACGTTTGACACAAGCAACCAATGGACACGTACCAGTGTACACTAGTGTCCATAAGATATTTTCTTTAGTCTGTAGGATATTTGTAGACTGGGACGCCGCCCGGCAGCACCCCCAGCCAAAAGAAAGCAACCAAAGCCGAAAAACACGCCCAACCCGCAATACCGACGTCCCACGGCGGCAAGGGCCCCAAACAACACACTCCATCGCCGCTGCCAAAACACCTGTGCATGAAACAACCGAAAGAATACAAGCCGCGCATGAAGGAATCCACAGACAGCAGCCAAAACGCAGCAACCCCAGGTACGGCAAAGGAAGGACAGTCACAGCTAAAAACTTGTGTTAACCAGACAGCCTCTCCCGGGCTGTCAGCCGTTCTCTCAGAGTCTCCCTAAAATGGGAACAGAGTGACTGCTGCTCGTTAGCTAACGTTAGCTTTCTAATTTCACCCACCCAACATGCCTTCATCATACACTGGTTAGCGAAAATTTGCCAAACTAAATTGTCACTCATCTGGCGATAGCGATGTGCTTTCCTACGAGATGAAAAGAGTGTGTGAATTCAACATTAAGTTGTTATATTTATACCTCTCAGTTGAAGGTTAAGAGGAAGTTACAGTAAACATAGAGCTTTTATTGTCATGGGAAAAACAGAAGTGAATAAAGTGTTGTATTTTTGGACGGTTGACTGTGTTGGGGTGGAATAAAGTGAGATGTGCAGTGCCGTCTTGGTTCCGGCATTGGAAGCCTGTGTCTTTATTTTAAAGCCATACCTGAGTCTAGACAATAACCCTTGGTTACACATTTAACTATTTTAGAGGCTGTGGACATTGTTTACTTCATTAATGTGTTTACTGTGTTAATGGCCTTTGGATGGGCGTAGGATTCAGTTCGGTTTCGGCAGAATCTTAACCAGTGGATTCGGTATTCGGCTGAGCCCCAAAAATCTGGATTCAGTGCATCCCTAGATAAAACTGCCCAGCCCTATATTCCAGTTGTGTAATGATGAAGAGTGACATCAGTATTCTCAGTGAAGGTGTCTCCTCTCTCTTTCAGGACTCGTCACCAAAGCTAGACATGGAGCAGAAGTTGCGTTCAGCCTCCAGTGTGGATGAACTGATGAGTCTGATCTATCCTACATACTGGGCCGCTCTCAAGTGCCGATCCAAACTCTCTACCACTGCTGCCTCTTCAGCCTCCAGGCTCTCTGAGCGCCCACTGCTTCGCCGCCTCAAGCCGCTGGATGATACAGAAGAGCCAACGTTCGCTGCAGCCTACCTCAACTTGGATCTCCTGAAAAGTATGTTTTCATTTTGTTTTAATATTATTTTTTCCAGACTTGCAAAAATAAAAGAAATGGGTCATCACAGCAGTATTACATCTAGGCTTGTCCGTCTGAGGGCCCTTCATAGATGAGTGGCCTTTGAGATGATGAAGTCTGCTTTGTTGCCAAAAAATGTCTTCTGTTTCTGTATCAGGTAAGAGTCGGTGTAGGCAGGCTATAATTAAGCAATAGATCACGACAGGCCGTGGTATGTTGCGATTATATCATAGCTAAAGGCCAATGTATGCTTCTGCGTTGAATCGACACCGTGGGTACGTACGCCATAGCCTGACATGCATCTCTCAAAAAATTTAACTACAGGTCGCAGCGATGCTCAGCTGCGGCTTGGTAGCGTTGCATTTCCCCCGACTCATTTTCTGGTACTCCTTTTCCATAAACGGCATGAAATCAAGGAGAGACACTTTGTTTCTTTCTCTCACTATGACTCTAGAGTCGCTACTCGCTCCAAAGCTAATCACCGTCACTCTCTCACTCGCTCCACCACACACTCCCCACGCACACACACACATACAAACACACGCCGGCCCTGCTATTCTCTTAAAGAGATCGACGCAGACACCAACGCACAAGTATAAATTTCAGGGCACCTACGTAGGCTACGGAGAAAGCTCTGAAACAGCTTAACACTGAAGAAAGGCACACCATAACACAAACTAACTAACTGATTGAGGCAGTGGTAGAACAGCAACTGTCGTTTTCTGTTTTTATCAAAAGAGTCTTGTTTCTTTAAA
Source organism: Zingel zingel (assembly GCA_023566125.1). Classification (NCBI taxonomy): domain Eukaryota; kingdom Metazoa; phylum Chordata; class Actinopteri; order Perciformes; family Percidae; genus Zingel; species Zingel zingel. The sequence goes on along the minus strand of CM042317.1, from coordinate 3,045,542 downwards.
GAGAGCATAGATAATAGCTTCAGTTCCCTATCGGGAAAGGGCTGTCTGACAGCATGGTAAAGAGATGTCATGGCAGTGTGTGTGAATGAATGGCTTTCCTCCAGCTATCAGATCTGAAGTTTTCTTCTCAGACAGGAAGTGATACTTATTGTGAATTTGAATTTGAATCATATATATGTATATGGTATATGAACCAATCAGGTTGCTTGATTCAAGCTTATAATGCCCACGACGCTCAGAGCAGAATTTGGCAAATTTGCCCACTTTTAGCCTCATAAATTCCCCCAGAAGCAGAGAGTTTTCATGTTCAGGCTGTGAAACAGGTTGCTGTGAGGCGGCTGTGTGGTAGCTGCTTTTAAAAACGTAATCTTTGTTTTCCTTCATTCGTAAATCATGGCTAAGGGACTTTTTTGCTGACTTTTTAGGTCTTATGTTGACCAAACTATAAGAGACACGCAATAAAACAGTCAAAGATATTTGACTTTTTCGATTAAATAAAGCAGCCCTTAATGGGATTCTTATTTTCCAGTGTGGCCCTTAGAGAAGTCACAACTAGCACTTATATGCACTTCTATCTGTAACTGTATCTGTATGATATATGTGTATTTTTGCCTTTTGTGCATTGCAGTCCACGTGTACAGCATTTGAGACAAACAGACCTGTGACATGGCTGTGGGGGCGGTCTGACTCTGTGTGTGTGCAGGTATAGAGTCGGAGTGGAGGAAGACTCAGTGCATGCCCAGGGAAGTGTGTGTCGACGTGGGTAGGGAGTTCGGGGCTCCCACCAACATCTTCTATAAACCACCCTGTGTGTCCGTCTACAGATGTGGAGGATGCTGCCACTCGGAAGACAAACAATGCAGGAATATCTCCACTGGTTACCTCAGCAAAACTGTAAGCACATGCTTATTCTTCTTCTCTTCATTTTATTATGTGCTCAACTATGGATCTGCGTATATGAGATACTTAATGATTGAAGATTGGAACACCCAATATGTTGTAAGAAAAGGTCAAGGCTCAAAGGTTTAGCTGTATTTCATTTTTAAACCTATAATATAAAATGCTGAGGCCTGGTCATTGCCGTTTTGCACATGAATGAATGAAAGATCCACTGTAACCAATACTAGTAATGGTGTAATATGAAAAGGGTAATTTCAGTATTTTTCAACCTGGACCCAACCCTTTATTCTTATGCATTGGTGTCAAAGTGACTGATGTGAACAACAATATTTGATATTGGTCCAGTATTGAGAGATAATGCTGTAACCGGCAGCGTTACAGTGTTCTCAAACTTTTTGTTAAAGAGTAAGATTCTTTTGGTTTAACCAGAAAAAGACCCAAAATCCCCATCATCAAACCCACCAGACAGTGTTGTAGTGCTTGAGCTTGGTCTTGGTCTCAAGACCGTTCTTAAGACTATGTTTTGAAGGTCTTGGTCTCGTCTCGGAATTGACCACATTTTTACTTGGTCTTGTCTCGGTCTCGGATAAAGAGGACTCTGGATTATATTTCAAGACCGGCCAAGACAACAACTGCAGGGATTTCGCTAAATTGCCTGTGCATTGTCTGATTTAGGCCTATGTGTTAAAACTTGCAAATGCAACCAATAACTTGACTCATATCTAATTAGAAATTTGTTACTGTAAACCTCCATCTCCCTGTCCACTTTACACGTACTCCCAAGAAAGTGAATGCAGGAGACAGGAGAAGAAGCTCTGGCTGTCTAACACAAATCTGGTCTTGGTCTTGACTCAGTCTCGCCCTGCTTTGGTCTTGGTCTTGACTTGGTCTCAAACCCTCAAAGTCTTGGTCTTGTCTCGGTCTCGATACACTATGGTCTTGGTGATGACTTGGTCTCCGTTTAGGTGGTCTCGACTACAACACGGATAAAGCCAGCATATTTTCACATGTAAATGGGTGAAACCATTGGTGATTGTCGAAAGACGAACCAAGACGGCTTTCGATTGATTTTGATTTTGGTTTCATTTTAAACAAAAAGGATCTTATCAAAAAGGGATCTCTGTAGGGATCATTTCGATAATGTTGTCAGACACTTAGAATAATAATCTGAGCCTGTCAGCGGCAAAAACAGCACTTATAGTGGACAGAAATTGAAGGTGCGCAATTGCCCATTATTGATACATTGCAGCTTCTTTCGCCGCTGCTGACTGCAGTGGACCTAATACTGGACCAGTTTCAAAGATTGTTGTTCCCAGCAGTCACTTAGACACACAAATTGGGAAAATAGGTACAGGTTGAAAAATACCAAAGTTACCATTTAACTGATAGAATGGGGGCAGGGTTTCCCCCAAAAGGTAGTTTAATCCGGTGGCAGAAACAAGCGCTCTAAGCTGTTCATGGCTGATTTGCAGCGAAAAGACAGAGGAAAAAGAACAGAAGTGTTAGGGGGCGTTTCATTGGCACACCTGTTTCCTCTGGTCTTTCGCCTGTTTTCTCTCGGTGCAACAACAACTTAGTTCCTCGTTGCAAATGCTACACATCCAAAATGTTTTATGGCCAACCACCCAATACTTGTTGAGTATTGAATAGTAGTCTGGACCAAAGTGGTGGACTCACCGACCATTCAGGCTACATTTACATTGCTACGTTTTGGTTTAAACCGGTGACATTTGGAAACACTTCTGACGCGACAGAAAATAACAATATATTTCTATGATGAACATCTATTATGAAATTGAAGGCAACATACAGTATGTTTTCTATTCTGTATTTTCAAATTATGGAAAATGAGTGTGAATGAATGTGCTTCATTGCCTTTCCATGCGGAGTGGCCAGTAATAGTTACAGAGGAAGTATTATGTGTGATGGCAGATCCACACTGATAAGTGATTTCTACTGAATGTATGTCATGTCATCCATGTCCTGTCAAAGTGCTGTTGGGTTGATTCCCATTAACTCAGGGTCATCACATCTTATAACAACAAACTTCGAAGGCAGGCCTTGTTGAACGATGCTTTGTTCTTTCTGGGAATGATTGGAAAGATTTACAAAGAATATGTTTAGTGCCTTAACTCTCTAACTGGGACATTTTTGGACCGATTGGTGGGATTGCTGTAGACAAGGTTTAACCACGTATCCAGCTAATTTAAACACTTCTGCAACGACGGCCCAAAACTGGAACGCAGCACAGACGCACCCAGTGGAAAATCTGGGTTTGTCCTAAAAATAGGAAATTCGGAAAGGAATAGGATTCTTGGTGCTTCCCTTATTGACTTTCAACACCTGAATGAAGCAAGGGTCATCTCAAAGGCTTAGACTATTGTTTGGGACCCTGAAACCCAGACATTTTCTTCAGGGCGAAGGTTTGGTTTGCCCAAAGGCAGCACTAATAGAGACAGACTGTTCTCTTTTCGCTGTTGGTTTTATAAACAAACTATAACTCCAAAAGTCATGTCATTGTGTCTTCTTTTTCCATGATTCATGGTGACAGTGTAGGAGATATGGATCGTGTGCTGTGTTGTGTATGATGTATGTATTTGTGTTTGACTACTGTCTGCAAGCCAAATCATCCCTCGGGGACATTTAAGTTTAAGAACAGTTTAACAAGTTTAACATTTAAGAATCTTGAATGAATCTTGAATTGGTGGCCAGACATTGATTAATGAAGCTTCACAGATCTACTCTTGCTTAAACATTTCACAATAATCGCTCTACATTATCCCGCTTATAGTTTCACATTGCCAGACCTTCCTTCACAGCACTGCGGAGGAAGGTCTGGCTAGTCCACACAGCATTCCTGGATGGAAGTAGAACATGCTGTGGTTTATTGGCATTTCTTAAAACCAATCACAATTGTCTTGGGCGGTGCTAAGCGCCGGACACAATGGCGGTGCCTCTGCAAAAAAGCCTTGTGCTCGTTGAAAAGTAGTTTTAGTCATACAATAGAAAATTCAGATTGGACAGATAGTCTAGCTAGCTGTCTGGATTTACCCTGCAGTTAACCATAGTCCTCATAAATCCACCGGAGTTCAATATGCCAACACAAAGGAAGAGGAAGCTAATGCTCTGTTTGCCAAAGTTGCCATTAGCTATGTTTGCAATCCCCGTTTTCTCCACCCTCTCTCTCCCGCTGTGATTGGCTGATCAGCGTTATGAGCTCCATATGAGCACAAATATTGATTTAAAAATTATTTAATTGATTTGAAGTCCATACCAACAGTCTGTTAAACTTAGCAACAGTCTGTTATACAGAAATAGCAGACCATAGAATGCCATGAATGACCAATCAGAATCGAGGGTAATAATAGTTTATTTAAGGTTAATTCTAACATGAGAGTAATAGTGTGACTAACGTGGAATGCATTATAGGCTATTTGTATCTTTTTTCTAAGTTTGGTAAAAATATTGGTAGCTATATGAATAGGAGCTAACTATCATTTGCAGTCTTGTCTTTTCACTGTGAGGACCAGTGTCATTACTCGTTACTTCTTAAAAAAGTAATCCGTTACTTTATTTAGTTACGCAGTATGGAAAGTAACTTTTACTTTACTTGTTACTTTTACGTTACTTTTAAAAGCAGGCGTCTCTGGCAGAGACTGAAGTTAATTATACAAAAACTATCTTTGACCATAAAGCCAATCTCTGGTTTATCAGTGAAGTGTCTGAACTACACAGACTGGATTCTCTACTCACAGAATGACCAGCCGTTATGAACGAGTCCAGCGCAGGTTGAATGCACAGCAGCAGGTCATCGGCGTTACACAGTGTTAGTGTATACTATGTAATGTCTGTATCTACTTGTACCGGGGTCCGTGCATTGTCGTAGACACATGCAGCCTCTTTTCTGGAAATGCTTGCATGTCCGTGCAACCGACACAAGTCCACAGTGGTCCGCTGCGTGTATGTATGAGGCCATCCCCACCGCATCTATCTGTGAGGTTGTCAGCTTTGTGTCTGCCTGGCTCAGAGCGCAGTCCAGCAAAAAGCCAGTTTAAAACGCTCTCAAAAGTTAGCTTTGGCAGCCTCTGTCACGTCCTGTGTGGAGCTTGTGATCGCGCAGCCGAGAAGGGAGTGTAGCTGTCAAATCTGTCCCTGGGAAAAGTAACGTTGCGGCGAATTGAAAAAGGAACTACGTTTTGTTACCAAATTTTCAGTAGTAGCGCGTTACACTACTTTGTACCCGAAAAAGTAGTTACGTTACTGTAACGCGTTACTTTGTACAGCAGGAGAGAGAGGGTGGAGAAAACGGTGAGGACTGAGAAGGCTGTTAGCACTGTACATTAGATCACGTTTAGATGGTTAAAGTGTTTGACTGGTACATTGGTTCCTGAAAACGGTTTTGTACTGCTGGTTTACTCTCCAAAGAAAGAGCATACAATTGTTGCTGGAAAAGCAAACATCTTCAAAAAGACAGTGTTGTTGAAAATTAGACCAAGGTGTTTGAATGATTCTAGGACCACAGAATAAGAAACTTGATGAAGCATGCCAACCTTAAGTTGAGGTAAGAAAAAAGGAGGCCAAGGTTAAATCTGCAAGGCTTTGTCCTGGCAGCAGGAACGAGCCTGTGGGTGCTGAGCCACGGCCTTTTTGAGGTTTCACAACACATTCTTTCACTCAGCTGCTTTTTCCTAATGGCTGTTTTTGGCTGCAATCTCAAACTACTAGCCAGAGTTTGGAGATTTACATAGGCTACATAGTACGTCATTCGAATGATGGCAGACTAGATAGACAATTTACAGTTCAACTGAATTCTAATAATATATAGTAGTATATATTACTTATAAATAATTTGTCTCAAAATGGATGTATGGAACAAGGAGGAATTAAAAGTGGCTGTTTCCTGTAGAGTGTTCCGTGCTTTGTTTCGTCATCCTGAAAGTTTCATTGTGCTGATTTGCTTTGGCAGCGCCTTAAAGCAGCTGGCAATCGTTGAGAGGTCTCAACACTTAGCAGGTAATAGAAGTTGTGCTAAAATGCATAATTTGCCATTTGACTGACTGTAAGTATCTTTAAGCGTTTAGGTCTGTCTGGTCTCTGCATAACAGTTTAGCTCAAAACCTGCACTGTTATGTTTTTTCACTCTGCAGTGTGCCACTTTTTCTGTAACACCCAGGTTTATTCTGTCTTTCAGTCTTCTATATTATGACTAATATGTTCTGGTTTTGTCATAGTTGGCTGTGTTACCTTTAGGTTTTAAAGTACTCATATTATGCTTTTTGGCTTTTTCCCTTTACTTTATTGTGTTATATATCTTTTTTGTGCATGTTAAAGGTTTACAAAGCGAAAAAGCCCAAAGGCCACCCCAAAGGGACTTACCATGTCCAACAGAAAACACTGTTCACAAACTGCTCCAAACTGCTCTATTGTAGTCCAGCCTTTACTTCCGTGACGAACATGCGTCACTTTGTAACACACGTTATAATGCTCGCCTAGCTGCTAGCGTGGCACGCCCTCATACTCTGCTTCTGACTGGCAGTCAGAAGTGCTTACCAAGGTACTGCACATGTGCGACTCCCAACAAAGATGGAATAGAAGTGAGATGGCTCACTCTGTAGCTAAAACGGAGAGCTCAACACACAGGGTGAAAGAGGAGCTGCAGCAATGTTCAGTACAACAAAAATATGGTGTTTTTTTGAAAATTAAACCATGTAAACCTATTCTGATATAACCTCTAAATACAATTATGAACCTGAAAATGAGCATAATTTAGCACTTTAACATAAGCTATATTAGAGATATTATTGTTCTGCTCTACTAGCAATGGGGCCTAACAATGGTAACGTCAGCTGGTCTGTCCTGGTCCAGAGCAAGATATCTTGACAACTGGCAGAGAGATTTGCCGTGTATATTCATGGTCCCTAGACAATAGATCCTAATGTTTTCGATGACCTTCAAAATAGCATCAAAATCCAGTCTGTTCAAATATAACTGCTGCTTGATGATTTTTTTTTTTTATTGACAAAAACACCAACATACAAAACTCTCGTTGGGGAAAAGGATATATATGCGTATATACAATACAAATGTTGTCTATGTACAAGAGAAAATTACCTGAGCAAAAGAAACAACAAAGAACAAAACAAAAAAGGGGAGCTTCTTAAATATACACAAGTCAAAAGCAATAAGGCTAGAGAAAGTAAAATTAGCATTTAGAGCGGCACACAGGAGAGATTAATCAAAACAGTAGTTTCCTAGATAAGTCACTACACATTTTTCTTGCAATTGTAGTTGATTTTATCTTTTTCAGTGAGGAAAAAAACTATTTAAGTAATTTATAAACCAAACAAAGGAAGGCTTAGAACATCTCCACTTACTGCAATGAATATATTTACCCATAAGAATAATCATATTGACTAAATCTGATACTGATGAATCTATATTATCCAAACAACACATCAAATTTGAATCTTCTTCTAAGAAAGTCAGCGACCGGATATATCTTAAATTATTTTAAAGTGAGTCTCTTTGACTTTTGGGGAAATGGGCCATTTAATGAATTTAACGTGTTTTTTCTATGGACAATGCATCCATGTTCGAAACCTGTACACACAATCTAAAAAAAAAATCCAAAACATAATTTTGATTTCAAAGCATCACTAATATATTTATTATTACATTTACCTGAACAATGATTTTCTATTGATTATAATGACCCTATTGTTCCATAAGGTGGATCCATGTGGAGAAAAGTTATGGGTGAATATCATTTTCCAATATTGGAGAACTTGTTTGTGGAAGTTTGATAACTTTTTGTTACTTGTGAATTTTGGTCACCTCAAAATCACATTGCAAAAGAAAATCAAGCCCTCCTACTTTTTTAAATAGATGTCTAGGTATGTGAAACCACATAGAATCTGGTTGTGATAGATATGTTTTCAACCAGTTAATCTTAAAGGTCCCAAACATTGATTCAAAGTCCAAGGCTTTAATACCACCCATATCATACTCTTTAACCAGCTGTGATTTCTTATATAATATAATATAATGGGTTGTATTTCTCCACAGGAATTGGAAAACAATTGAATTGGCCTTCTTAACATTACCAGAAGAGACATACAGAGAGTGACATGGATAAATTACTTTGGAAATACCTTCTGTTTTAGATAAAGTAACTCTACCAAAGATAGTGAGGTCTCTGGTGAGCCAGCGACTCAAAGATTTCTTCATATCTATTAAACGGTTAGAAAAACTAACATCTTCCCTTCTGATAGCATTTTTAGATAAAACTATTCCTAGATATTTCACTTCGGCTTTAACCTTGATTGAAGAGATGATGGAATCCGTTGATGAGTTGATGGGAAGTAACTCAAATTTTTTAATATTGAGGGTTAATCCTGAAGCTTTAGAGAAAATCGAGACTGAATCAAGGGCAACATCGACCATGAATTTATTCCTTAAAAGGATTGCTGTGTCGTCTGCAAATTGACTAATTTTAAATTCCTTATCAAATATTGAGAGCCCATGCAAGTCGGGGTTGTGATTAATTAAAATGATAAGTGACTGGGTGGCTAGAATAAACAGTTTGGGAGAAATCGGACACCCCTGCCTAATACCGCGGAGCACCTCAAACCTAGGAGTTATACCAGGACAGGGACACAGAACTATATATGTCAGTATAAAACATCTTAATTATTTTACAAAAGATGCTCCCAAAACCTAAAAATTCTAAGATTTCAAATAAAAAGGTATGTTCAACAGTATCAAATGCCTTATAAAAATCGAGAAATAAAATAAAAGCATCAGTGTCATTGAGGTCTCGATAATCAAGCATGTCTAGTAGCAATCTGGTATGATTATATATATTTCTACCCTTCATGAAAGTTGATTGACACTCATCAGTAATATGTGACAATCCCTCATTCAGACGATTAGCATAGACAAGTACTAGCAATTTATAATCGTTACGTAACATGATAATTGGTCTCCAATTATACAATAACAGATTATCTTTGTAAACTTTGGGAATTAGAGTGATGAGACCATGTTTCATAGTGGGAGAAAGATTACCTTTTGAGATACAATCTAAATAGGCATTATAGAGCATTTCCCTGATATCACTCCAAAAGAAAGATAAAAACTCTACGGTTAGTCCATCTATTCCAGGTGATTTCCCCTTAGACATCTGATGAACTGCTAAGTATAGCTTCTCAATTCTTAGCTCATCTTCCATAAGTTGTTTAAAGTTATCATCCATTGTCTTTTTAAACCCCTGAATATTATCTAAGAAATAACAGCAATCTTCTTTAGAAAAAAGGAATTTATACAAATTACTATAAAAAGTTTTGATGTTTTCGTTTACTTTTCCTGGTTTTCAACAATAATATTATTGATAATTAACTTCTGAATATTTTTCTTTGTCTGTCTTTGTTTTTCCAGACTAAAAAAAGTAGGACGAGTTTTTTTTCCCCTTCTTCAATCCAACGAGCCCTTGAACGAATAAATGCTCCCTTGGCCTTTTCCAGATATATATTATCAAGATGGGACTTTACATTGTTTAATTCAATCTGATCTTCCAGTGTCAAATCATATTTACAGCATAGTGTATTAATGTGATTAATGATGTCCCTTTGTCTTATCTTTTAATAAGTGTTGATTGCTTACTTGTTCTAATAGCTATCTGTTTAACTTTGAATTCAAACCATTCCTATTTACTCAGAAAATACATTTCCAATTCACCTACTTCTTTAACCAGTTGTTTAACTACATTACAAAACTCAGTATCTTCCAAAAGGGTATTATTAAATTTCCACATGGAGTTTATGTTATTCTCTCTTCCACCCGGAGAAAGTCTCAAGGATATTACACAATGATCAGTCAGTGGTGATGATGAAATATCACATCTATTAACCTCATTAATTAGATTGTCTGAGAGTAGCCAATGATCCAATCTAGAGCACTGGCCATTATTAGAGGAATTGAACCAGGTAAATTGTTTTCTGGTTGGGTTTTCCATTCTCCAATAATCTATTAGATTGGCCTTTGTGATCAATTCAACTATTGTTTCATCAAATGTGTGCCAGTGTCTCTTTGATGGTAAGTGGTCTAACCAAAGATCAGGGGCCAGGTTAAAATGTCCCCCAATTATGACTCTTTCCGTTGAAAAAAGCATTTTCCATTCCTCTAGGTATTTATTTAAGGATGAGAAGAGATTTTTGTTCTGTTCTTTTTTGTTATAACCATACACACATAATAAAATGAAGTTTATACCGTTCATTTCTGTCGCGTCCATTAACCAATAGCCAGTAGAGTCACTTTTATGGTCAATAATTTTCCCAGAAAATCTATTTAATAAAATCATAACTCCTGCTGAGTGTGATGTTCCATGACTGAAAAAAATAGTCTCCTCATTGCAATTTCCAAAATTTTGTGTCAGCCTCAGCGGACTGGGTTTCTTGCAAAAAAACACAATTAGCCCTTTGCTCCTTACAGAAAAGAAAAATAGCCTTACGTTTTACATTATCTTTCAACCCCCTAGTATTTAAAGAAATAAAGGACAACATTTAGGTGATAAGTAGATAACCTATAAACAATGCACAAAAGAGTGTAACGATGTGAAGGAATGAGTAAATAGTCCTAAAGCTACATGTTTAGTGTAACTAACCCTCTAAACACTATAGAAAGAGAAAAAGGAAACCTACAAACCGAACAGCTATTGTAACAAAGGTCTATTTAAATATGAAATCAACTTCGCCTAGTTTGTTATTATATTCTTAATTTAGGCATAACGAGATATCAAGGGGTGACCAGTTGCAATACCATATATGAACAGATAAACAAGGTAAACATTCAGTATCGGCCATATGCTGGTGTGCAAAAATATTTGGAGTCATCAACGTAACATTAACCATGCTCCAATCATAGCATTGGGTTTAACCTTGGATGTCCAGTGATGCATTAGCAAACAAAGTGCGGGTAGTGTTAATACTTGCATATCGGAGCGTTTAAGTCAAACAAACAATAAGATTAAAGTTTCACTGACAAACGTGATTGTAGGCTGGATTTCTGACAGCCATTCAATTGATAACAAAACAAGTGGCCAGTTTGGGGCCACTCTCCGGTTATCGATCAGAGCATAGCCTTCTTTCAAGAATGCTTATTTACCTGTCTTTCTGGCTTCTTGGACCAGTGGCCACAGCTTTGCACTTGAAACGTACAGTTGTGTTCAAAATAATAGCAGTGTGATTTAAAAAAAGTGAATAATGCTCAAAATCCTTAGAATAGCTTTTAATTCCATAATATCAATGCATTGGGAACACTGCACATTCAATTCTAAATCAAAACATGACCAAAATGTATCAAGTTTGTGTTATACCTTTACAGAAAGTGAAGAAAAAGGAATATTAGGCTGTTCAAAAAAATAGCAGTATTTGCATTTTTCTTTACGAACTCAAACATTTACGGTATAAACTGAAAAATGTCAAGGGTTTGCTTTACTTTGAATAACTGCACTAGTATTTAGTTGCATAACCATTATTTCTGAGAACTTCTTCACATCTGTGTTGCATGGAGTCGACCAACTTCTGGCACCTGTGAACAGGTATTCCAGCATTTTTAATGTTTTCTATGGGATTGAGGTCTGGGGATTGGGCTGGCCACTCCATAACATCAATCTTGTTAATCTGGAACCAAGACTTTGCTTGCTTACTGGTGTGTTTTGGGTCATTGTCTTGTTGAAAGACCCATTTCAAAGGCATTTCCTCTTCAGCATAAGGCACCATGACCTCTTCAAGTATTTTGATGTATTGAAACTGATCCATGATCCCTGGTATGCAATAAATAGGCCCAACACCACAGTATGAGAAATATCCCCATAACATGATTTATGCACCACCATGCTTTACTGTCTTCACAGTGTACTGTGGCGTGAATTCAGTGCATGGGGGTCATCGCACAAACTGTCTGCGGCCACTAGACCCAAAAAGAAAAATTTGCTCTCATCAGTCCCCAGAATGTTGCGTCATTTCTCCTTTGGCCAGTCAATGTGTCCTTTGGCAAATTTCAATTCAGTACATGTCTTTGTTACAGTAATCAGACTTTGCGGGGGCTTCTAGCTGATAGCTTTGCTTCACATAGCCTTCTTCTGATCGTAACAGTACTCACAGGTAACTTTAAGTCTTCTTTGATTTTCCTGGAGCTGATCACTGGTTGAGCCTTCGCCATTTTGGCTATTCTTCGATCCATTCAAATGGTGGTTGACCGTTTTTCCCCACGTCGTTAAGGCTTTGGATGCCATTTCAAGGCATTTGAAATCATTTTTGGCTGAGCAGCCTATAATTTTCTGCACTTCTTTAAATGTTTTCCCCTCTCCAATCAACTTTTTAATCAAAGTCCGCTGTTCCTCAGAGCAATGTCTGGAACGACCCATTTTTCTGAGTATTTCAGTGTGAAATGCACTATGACCAGCATGCACAACATTTGCTTCCTTCCTTCCTTCCTTAAATATGGGCCATAATTAACACCTGTTTCTTCACAGAATCAATTACCTCAGTAACAAAACACTGCTATTATTTTGAACATGCCAATTACAGATTCAATTACACAGAATGAGCAGCATGCATGTCATGACTGTTGTGTCTGTTGGTTTTCTATGACTCTACAACACTTACTAGTAAATTATTTGCCATGTAGAAATATCACTTCTACCAAGAAAATTGATTTATGAGGTTAGTTGGACTGCTATTATTTTGAACACAACTGTATGTGCATGTCTTTACACACTCTCGCATCCTTTCCAAACATCATCCCGCATCGTTCGCATCCTGAACTGAATGATGATTGCTCTCAGTGTGTTATTTGAGGTAGCGGTGTCGCCTTTCCTTCCCAGCCGGTGAATGGTGTCTACGGTGTCGCACAGCCGCTCCACAGACATTGGAACAACTCTTGTCAGTATCCCGATGACAACTTCTCTCGTGTCCTCTCCATCCTTTTCAGTGAGACCAATCATCCTCAGATTCCACCTTCTTTTGTACCGGGTTTGCTCTGCACATGCTTCTTTTAACAGGCTGTTTTCTGTTATAGTTTCAGCATTTTGCTATGTATTTTGTTCTATTTCTGTTGCCTGTATTATTTCTGTATGTTTCCTGTCTTTGTATATTTATTCTGTATTTTTATGTTCCCCGTCTTGTAAATTTGTCTTGTGTATTTTTCTGTTGTGCATTTCCATTTTATTTTGATAGTCCTGTTTTCTGTCTTGTCATGTCTAGTTTTACTTTCTGTTTTCCCGCCTTGGTTGATTGTCCTGCCCAGCCCTGATGAGTTTCACCTGCTGTATCATTTGTTCATTACCTCATGTATTTAACCTCTGTGTTCCCTTTGTCCCTTGTTAGATCATTTTGTGCCCGTTTGTGTCTGTTGTCCCTGCCTGTGTGAGTTTGTTGTTAGTTTGTATCCTGTTTGTTTCAGCCTTGTGCCTTTTGTTGTATTTTTTCCCTGGGTTTTTACCAGCCTTAGTGCTGCCGTTTTTTGTTAATAAATCCCCTTCCTCAAACCTTTTCCAGCCTACCTGCCTGCTCTCTGCATTTGTGTCCACTATTCCCTGCCTCCCCATGACAGTTTTCTTTCTGATTTCCTTTTTTTTAATTTTTTTTCTAAAGCAGATTTCTTCTTGGTTTTCTTTTGCTGCTGTTGTGTTAGCTTCAATACGTCTGTCGAAACTTTTCAGAAGTTCCGTCTGCTAATCTATTGTTCTGGTCAGAGCTTGTACAGCTTGTAGAATTGCAGCGCCAGTATTTGCGTCCTCACTTTCCTTTTTGGTGTCTCGGTTTCTTTGGCTTCGGCTGCTTAATGGGCGTGTGTTTTTTGTTAATTGTGCCTTCTTTGGATGAGTGTTGCTCCGCTTCGATTTCTTCCTCAATGTCAAAATCGAGCGCAGCAAAGTTGTAATTATGGTTGGACATGATTCCAAAAAACTAAGCAAAACCCCCAGAATGTTGTAATAACTTACTTTTGTCACTTAATTGTGACACTATGTTGAATAGCTGTTTAGTAGAGGGGTTGTTACACTGGTTTATCATATTTCCAGGACTAAAAAGAAACTTTTTACCGGAGCCTGTAAAAGTGCTGCCACTCACTCCGCCATCTTGAAAACCGCCCTGCTGCTTGATTATTCAGTCCTTCCAGAAAAATGCAGTTTTTTTGTGATTGTTGCGGGCAAAAATCCTTGATTATGCAGCACGTTTTCTTAAAAAATGCAATGGAATATGCGGGATATTTATGCAATTTTATGCGATGAAATTGCGGGAACTTGCAAAAACTGCAGTTTCATCATGGCTTCATCGCGGGGTCTGCAGCTATTCGATGATGTTTACGTTGCGTAATTACGTCACTTCATAATGTTCCCATGGCAACGGGAAAATGGCTGCTGTGTAAAGTAAACGCAACATTTCTCAACTTTCTGCTAAGATATATGTGACTTTTTTGCAACAAAGGTTATGGGATTATGAAATCATGCAAGCGCCGCATATTATGCGTGAAAATCTGCAATTTATGCGCCAAAAGTGCGGCGTATTTGAAGAAATGCGCCCCCCCCACATAAATATGCGGACTTTGGATGATTATGCATTGAATTATGAGATCGCATAATTGCGTTTTTCTGGAGGGACTGATTATTACCGAAGCCTGGCTGAACACACTCACTCATCAGACGGCAGCTAGCAGCTAACAGGGTAGGTGAATTTAAACAATGTCTGAGTTGAAAACGCATTTTGTTTTCATGTAAGGTCCCTGTTCATGTTGCACAGACAATTTAGTTGCATTTTGTGTCTGTTAAGAGGCACAAAGGCACTCTTTATGATATGCCCCCAAAACTGCTGTACTGTACTGTACTGTAAGTAGGAGCTCTCGGCATTAGCTGCAGTAGCTCCATGATGCTAGCACCGAGTCAGCTCGTTGTTTTTGCTATCGACAGTACTAACATACGTATAGCGATCAAGATTAATGTAAAAAAATTGCCAGAGTTCTCTTTTGAGGCAGATGGTTTTGCCACTTTTGGTACCAGCACTATCAGTGAGGTTTTCCAGGCCTTTGGAATGTAATGTGTGTCAAGAGAGATTTGACAAAAGCTGCACAAATGTATAGTACAGTCAAAACCACCTTTTAAGGCTCTCAATCGCTTCATCACTCCACTTCTTAATTGTCTTTATCTCGGGCTTGCTGGATTTAAGCTTCTGTTTGTAATACGGAACGAGATGAATCACGTTGTGGTCCCCCCAGTGGCAGTTTTGAGTAGCCCTTATAAGCCTCTTGATGTTCCCAAAGCATAGGTCGAGTGTTGACAGTTGACATATTGGTAGTAGTTAGGCAGTATGTGTGTGTGTGTGTGTGTATGTATATGTATATATATATGTATGTATGTGTATGTGTATATATATATATATATATATATATATATATATATATATATATATATATATATATATATATATATTTTTATAGAACAACCATTGAAATCTCAAAGTATGAATTTGGATGCATCATATTTTCTTACTTGGCCACTGTGTCATAAATTATGCTTGCCGCGATCTTGGTGTTAGCACGGGATGGATATATCCACAGTGACGTCACACTGAGAGTCTGAGTGTGACGTTGTTACACCACTCCTGGTTAATGTAAACACACACTCGCACCCAATTTTTTTGCCCGTCACCTGTGGATCACGGTCCAGTCTTATAGGGTCGCTAAATCCCGTAATCTTGAGTATAGAATTGTCAATAGACTCCCTGAGCCACGTTTCAGTAAAGCCCAGCAAACAACTTTCTCTGTACTCTCAGAGATACCTCACTGCAGTTTGTAGCTCTGTGAGTTGCTTGGGCAGAGAGCGCCTGTTTGCCAGAATCGCCGTGGGTAGAGGTGGCTTGTATCCGTGGGCCCAGACTCGCTGTCGCACCCCTTCATGCCATCCTCTTCTCCTCGGTGTTTTCGTTACTGTCCTGCATTCCTCAGGTAGGTTGAGTGGAAAGTTCCTGCAGTAACACTGCGCCCTCACTTGCCAGAGCTGGTCTCGGCTGTAGCAGAGAATTCCATTTATTGAAGCGGTCTGCTCTGCCGCGTAGCCCCGTCAAATTTGTGAATGGATGCCGATAGGCAACAGCAGGCTTGCCAGGTAGATAAAGAAAAGTCCTGTTAAACGCATCTTGCCTTCATTCAACTTCTCTCCTCACTCAGCACTTTACCAAGAAAAAGCACTTTATTATGCTGGTGTTGATAACTGGGTTTGTGCAAAGAAAAGAACACAATATAGACATCGACAAACTACAAACAAACATTTCTGAGGTGCTGCAGGCACCAGTTGCTGCTGTGCAGCACCGGAAGTGGCTAGCCTACTCTTCAGCCGGGTCTGGCACAATAACTGTGTAGCCAATAAAGCCTGATAACGTAAAAACCGAAGTAGCACAAATGTTTCTTTTAACGGCACAAATCAGCACAAATATAGCAAAAACGATTGAGACCATTTTGGGGAAATTTGGACATTAATGGGGGTCTGGATGACGTCACGCGTGTAACCTATAAAGCGTAATAACTTAAAAATCATAGTAGCACAAATGTTTCTTTTTAACGGCACAAACGTAGCACAAACGATTGAGACCATTTTGGGAACATTTGGACAAGTATGGGGGGCTGATTGACCTCACTGGCCAGAAAATGTAAAGTTGAATTACTTAAAACACTTATCGTTACCGTTAACAGTATCGTGTTGTTTGACCCATACCTCTTTTCGCAAATTTTCGGTCTTACATACTACTCCCTACCGTTGTCTCTCTTAATACTACGTCATCTTACAGCACTGCGGTCGAGCTGCTGCTGTGCCCATACAGACGCAAAAGGGGATTTTTGCATCGGTATCTCATGCTGAGGGACACTGACCAAGCATCAGTATTTAACAAGTTGGGAGTGAGAATGGGCTGCTTTACACAGTACAGATACCATTCACACACAAATTCATACCTTCATACGTGCCTCCTGCTCATCAAATTAACATTCACACACCAATGGGGCAGCATCAGGTGGGGGACACTTTAACATCGAACCACCAACCTTCCAATTGGTAGTCAACCGCTCTACCACCTGAGCCACAGTCACCCACAGTAGAGTACGCTACTACTGCACTACAGTAGTCAGTGACGGGATGCAAGGTATGAAGAATCTTGCACGAGTTTACAAGCCGAAACATCACCACAAATATAACAAATGTGTGCGGGTGAACTTTTCAACCCAGTGGTGTTCATTGTGATCTCAAAGAGCTCTCCTTACATGTTTGTGTGTGTGTGTTCTGTAACCATGGTGAGCTCTCTACCAGGTCAAAAAGACTGAGGTCAGCCTTAATGATATCCTCGTTAGGATGAGAGCAAGGGTCTTGAATAGGAGTCATTGAGACTAATTAGTTTCTATTCATGCCATGCTTGGTGATTGAAACAATAAAGTGGCTCTCAGGGTTTCTGTTGTGTGTACAGTAGTCTTGTGTAAGTATCTTCATCAGTGCCATGTGAAAAACCAAGCCCAGCTCCTTATTACCTTATTTGTGTTCAAGTGGTAATCCTTCACATTCTCACTCATTGTTTTCAGTTTAAAATGTGCTCATTTCCCCAGTGATTCAAGTTTCAGGTTTAAAATCCAAGTTGAGGGTACCTTGTTGAAGGGTCCTTGTTCAAAGAATGTGTAAAATAATGGCTTTTTGTGATGGACTACCTTTATTGACTGAATTCAAAGTCTAGGCCAGATGAATGGGACAAAGTGGGCTGCAGGACTTTCACAAAATGAATCTAAACTATATTTAATTGTGGCACATGTATGTAAAAACGGCATAGAAATTGCATTAATGGATTTGTGGCCACTGACAGATTATCATCTCTTAAGTTTTTATGTCACATCCATCGGACATGGAGAACATTATTACATGACCAGAGTCCTGGTGAAGTCCCCATCTGGGGGACAGAGACAGCATGGGGTGACAGTGTTGCTCTGTGGCTGCTCGGTGTGTAATTAGGCTGTTTGATAAAAGGCAGAGATGGGAGTAAGTCACACATGGGCAAGTCACAAGCAAGTCTCAAGTCTTAACCTTTAAGTCTCAAGCAAGTCCAAGTAATTTGTTGTGACAATCAAGCAAGTCACAAGTCAACTCATATAAAAGTTTCCATTTTTAAACAAGCTAAAAACAGTGGTTTATGAACTGCTGGAGTTTTATTTGCATTTTTTTCCTACTAAATATTCAAAAGACATTGTGTCCAAGCCACAGGGGCGAACACCGGTAACGACTAACGGAGGTGTAACCGCGAATGGCCGCTGTTCTGACTCGGGTGCCTGGGTCTGTTTCCCGACGGTTCAGTAAACTGCCGTTCGCATCCTTAGCAACGAAGTTAAGTGCTGACCAGGTTTGAATTGCTGTAATGATAGTGGCTGGCTGCTAGCTGGCATGGGGGCTGACTGTGGATATGTCCCCAGGCCTGGGCTGTTGTCATCTCTCATCCCGACTGAAGCCTTGTAGCGCCGAGAGAGTGAGGCAGACAGACAGGGGTGTGCTAGCTGGCTAAATTACCATTAGATTAGTCGTCGGTCTATACAGTTAATGTTACTGATGAATTTGTGGGTTGCCCAGAATTGTTAATAGTGGTCAAAACAATCATACTAAAAATAACTGAGCGTGTTGAACAACGTTGTAATCTTATTTCACCCGCCAATAATTGGCTAACGTTATAGCTCAAGCATTAGCTACAAGCAACCAGCACCTTTTATAGTAGGCTAACCTTAAAGCAACACCAAATAACTTTTCCTCTTCGGTCCCCCTACAGGTTGGTAACGGTAATTGCCCATTACCATTATTCTTATGTCTCATTTTTGGAAACATTATTTTAAGGTACAAAAGAATCTTTGGTGTTGGATTGATCGATACTGAAATCAATCAATATCAATAAATAAGGCCTCTGTTGGGATTTGAAGTGTCTGTTGAAATTCGACGTGGTTGTGGCGGAAATTTTTGAACTGCAGACCTTGCAAACTGCCGTTCGTTTCTTCTTTGCCTGGTCAGATGTGTAATCCTTATAGCCAAACTTTATTTTTGGTGCAGAGGGATCCATGATCCATGACGTTAAGTTACAGTCTCATTTACTGCAGGTCTGCCGCATCACTTAATATTATCAACAGGTTCCCGTGCATACAACAGCACCCAATCAGATCACCTAATCAAATTTTCTCATCTGTATACAGATTTTCTAAAATTGTAAAGTTAACACCTCCTCAATATCAGAGGAAAAAAAAAAAAAAAAAAAAAAAATATATATATATATATATATATATACGTATATGTATATATATATATATATGTGTATATGTATATATATGTATGTATATATATATGTATATATATATATATATATGTATGTATGTATATATATGTGTATATATGTATGTATATGTATGTATATATGTGTGTATGTATATATGTATGTGTATATATATATGTATGTATATATGTATATATATATATATATATATATATATGTATGTATATATGTGTGTATGTATATATGTATGTATATATGTGTGTATGTATATATGTATGTATATATATATATGTATGTATATGTATATATATATATATATATATATATATATACATATATATATATGTATGTATATATGTATGTGTATATATATATATATATATATATATGTGTATATATATATATATATATATATATGTATGTATGTATATATATGTATATATATGTATATATACATATATTTATTTATAACTATTGTAAGTTATAAAGCGTTTGGCAGCTAAGATGGCTAGGACTAGTAGTAGCTAATGTTGCAAGAGGGATGTATGTGGCGCTGTTATCATTTTAGATTTAATTGTAGTAGGACTCAATTGATCCGAGTTAATGATACTAGAGACTCGAGACTCATGAGTTAATTTAAAGACTTGGATTAAAGATCCGAGTGAATCACTACTCAAACTGGTTTAAATGGTTGTGGAACGGTAAGCAAGTGTAACCGTGAAGCCTTTTAGGAGCAGTCCACACGGCAATGGAGCAGTTTCAAAACGTTGTTTTTCCTTAGCGTTTTTAAAACTATGCTGCAAGTTATAGCCTACAACTAAACAGAGACAAGGCAGACAATAACAGCATTCAATAAATGTTGATTTAAGTTCAGCAATTTTGTGTCTCATTTGTTATTACTGTTAAATTGTTGTATGTATGTTAGGCTTCATCCCAGCAAAGTACAGTACATCCGTTGAGCCAGACTAGGTAAACTGTAACTTTACGTAACCGTGTAGATCCCTAAGAGACACAATGTCTTCCCAGTTTGGTAGTAGGGACATCTACTTGACCACAATCACATCTAATACAAGGCAACATAAAATAAATTAAATTATATATTTTCTTTACTATTACTTTCATTTCTTGTACCACTGCAGTCATTTGCACCTGTGCTGCTCGCCCTGAGAGAAGCACACAGAGTGCACTGCACTGGCATTCCTCACCTCGCTATCCTTGTCTTGTTCACCCTGTCCCTCTCTGACTCTTCTCTTTTTTTATTCTTTCTGCAGCTGTTTGAGATCACAGTGCCGATCACCCAAGGCACC
>CM042317.1:2935000-3017500 GCA_023566125.1 Zingel zingel | reverse complement strand
TAAAATACCAATAATGAAAAAATAGTGTTTTATGCTAAGCACTTTGATTTGCTTTATATATATATTATATAAAAAACCTACAGTTGAGTGGAAAAACAGTCTAATGGCTTGTTTGACTAATTTTCATTTGTTTTGACTTGTACTGTTGTGAAAAACAATAAACTATATACAAAGAGAAGCATTTTTTATTTTATTTTCCATACATAGTTATTTAAAATAGTTATTTAAAAAAAATGTTTTCTAATTTTGCAGTTGATGACTATTAATAGCCAATACTAAAGGGAAAAATAATGAGCGTCTTTATGTGTGGGACTTAGTTTGATTTAATATCACACTGCATTATTAGTTGTTTTAAATAAATGACTTTTTTGAAATATCAATTTATGGTAGGCCTAACATATTAATTATTATATTCAGAAGATGATCCTTATATCAATCACCATGGTTACAGCTTGTAGCCATCCTAACCTTTGTAGCCTTTACTGAAACTACCTTTTCAAAACTAAGAAGGGACCAGTTTTAGGAAGCATTTTCAGGAAATTAAAAAGATAAACAGATTGTTGCCGGGGTTTTTGTTCACAGAGTAAGATGTATATAGCTTTGTATGGGTATGTGTACATATACAACATGTGTTTTGGCATTTTGGGCACACTTCTACCTCAGCCTATATACTGCACACAGACACAACTCACACATCTCATTCAACCATTTCACAAGCTGAGGAAAGGGTCGTGATATGGGTCAGAGGGCATCAGAGGTCATAAATGATGAACCAATCAATCGTCTCTGCTCTATAGGCACCTTGGTGTTCATATGGACAACACCTGGCTGGAAGGCCCGTGTTCAAAGTGTGTATTATCATTTAGCGCAGACACTCACGGTGAATCAGAGGGTTTATGTTATACAAGGCTGCATTACAGAGCATATTAATATGTCAGAAAACAATGCAATATCTAAAACCATCTCATTTAAAGCTTGCTTGTCAGGGGACTGTCATGAAGGTTGTGAAGAGGAATAGAAACCAGTCTCTCAAGGCAAACACAAAGAGTCTGATCTATCTTTATTCTCCATGCCAAGTATATGAGCTCTTATCCTCTGGCAGAAGATATGGGTAAACTTAACATTTCTAAACTATAGGCCTAATTTGGACCTACCTCAATTAAAACTTTAAATAATGTTGCTTGTGGCTGCAGGGGAATAGCTTCATGATATATTATATGGTTGTGTGTTGCTCTTGTCACTATTTGTGAAAGATGAACAACAGATTGTTGCTGTGTGATGTGCAGTCTGACTACATATCACTTTGTTTATGTTTTTTTTTATTGTAAGTCATCTGTATGATAAAACAATATGTCAAGTGTTATGTGTGAAGCATTTGAACTCAAGGCAGATATTCCTCTGGACAATAAAGTATCTCCTGCAACATGGTCTCCATGATATGTAAAAATTAAAACGTTGTCGTAGGACTATAGCAAACACATCATTAGAAAGGTCTCAACCTGGAGAGTAACATATGTCAGTCTGAAGAGGATACATTACTCCTGCTTTGAAATATTGACCTCTGAACCTTGAACCCAGAACATGTTTGAAGGCTTGTCATTTAGCAACAGAAGGTGCTACACACATCATACCAGCTGTTATAGAAAGCTCTGGACCTCAGCTGTCATGTAGATATGATCACCAAAGTTTACCCACTGTAAGCACTGTCAAATGTGGTAATAAGCTATTTTCACCTGTTTAACAATTCTATTTTTAAAATCTGATGACATCAGTGTGTTCCCCATCCTCAAAAACCCCAGGGTGTATCCAAAATTATATGCTACCAACTTAGAATTATGAGAAATATACCAATATATTTAAAAACTACAACTCCCATAAGAGACGCCACAGAAGCTGTTACAAAGCTTGTGTATTTGTAGTTCTTCCGGCGTGGTTGGGAGGACTTGTTCGACTCCTGTGTTTCTGCTGTCGGCCGTGAATGGGCTCCATTCCATTTCGGATTGCCGCCGGCCGACCAAGCAAACAGTACATGAGACAAATACATGAAACTGTATTTTATTATTATTAATATCTTCATTGTTTACATCCTCAAATACAACGTTAGACAAAAACATCATGCGTCATACATTTGACGAGTAGGGAGTGAGACTGTGTTGGCTTGTTCCAGGTTCAACATGTGCTGGCTGTCCTAACTATTTAGCAGCTCTTTACTCAAAATGAGAATGCGGCTGTACTTTCAGCATTTTCTTATGTTTACCATAAAAACGATATTAACCTACTTTTAATCACAAATACCAACTTTTGCCTTTTTACAGGTGATTTAGAGTCCCTTCGTTTAGATAAAACAGGCTTAAGAACTTTTATACATCTGTCTTTCTTGTTGCTGAAGCAAAATCAGTGTGCTGGCGGTTAAGATCTCATGAAACATGTTTTTTAGCCATGGCTGTTGACATGTCTTTGTTTTTGTACTATATGTGTAGGCTAATTGTTGTCTAGCTCTGAGTATTTTTATTTTTTATTTTGAGCGGAGCTGCTCGGGAACGCAAAATGAATTTCGATGTGAACTGATAATAAAGTTGCATTACATATCTTGGGGGACCCGGTCATACGCCTTCTCCAGATCCACAAAGCACATGTAGACCGGTTGGGCATACTCCCAGGCTCCCTCCAGGATCCTTGCGAGAGTAAAGAGCTGGTCCGTTGTTCCACGACCAGGACGGAATCCGCATTGTTCCTCTTCAACCTGAGGTTCGACTATTGACCGAACCATCCTTTCCAGCACCTTGGAGTAGACTTTACCGGGGAGGCTGAGAAGTGTGATACCCCTGTAATTGGCACACACCCTCCGGTCCCCCTTTTTGAAAAAGGGAACCACCACCCTGGTCTGCCACTCCTTAGGCACCGTCCCAGACTTCCACGCAATGTTGAAAAGGCGTGTCAACCAAGACAACCCCTCCACACCCAGAGCTTTAAGCATTTCTGGACGGATCTCATAAATCCCTGGGGCTTTGCCACTGTGGAGTTGTTTAACTACCTCAGCAAATTCCACCAGGGAAACTGACGACAATCCCCCATCATCCTCCAGCTCTGCCTCTACCATAGAGGGCGTATTAGTCGGATTTAGGAGTTCCTCAAAGTGCTCCTTGCACCGCCCAATTACCTTCCTCCTTGCACCGCCCAATTACCTTCCTCCCAATCACGCCTCTCCATGTATCTCCGACATTGCCCACGTGTGCGTTGAAGTCCCCCAGCAGAACTATGGAGTCTCCCACTGGAGCCCCATATAGGTCTCCACTCAAGGTCTCCAAAAAGGCCGAATACTCCGAACTCTTGTTTGGTGCATATGCACAAACAAGAGTCAGAGTTCCCCCCCCCCACAACCCGTAGGCGTAGGGAGGCGACCCTCTCGTCCACTGGGGTAAACTCCAACGTAGCAGCGCTCAGCTGGGGGCTTGCGAGTATCCCCACACCCGCCCGGCGCCTCGTACCCTGGGCAACCCAGGGTGTGAGTCCAACCCCTATCCAGGAGTATGGTTCCAGAACTGAGACTGTGCGTAGAGGTAAGCCCCACCAGATCTAACCGGTAGCGCTCCACCTCCCGCACCAGTTCCGGCTCCTTCCCCCACAGAGAGGTGACATTCCACGTCCCCAGAGCCAGCGTCTGCTGCCCGGGTCTGGTCCGTCGAGGCCCCTGACCTTCACTGCCACCCGTGTGGCAGCGCATCCGACCCCAGCGGTTCCTCCCACTGGTGGTGGGCCCATGGGATGGAGAGATGGATGCCACGTCGCTTTTTCGGGCTGTGCCCAGCCGTGGCAAACCCGGCCACCAGACGCTCGCTGACGAGCCCTCCGTCTGGGCCTGGCTCCAGACGGGGGCCCCGGGCTTCTTCCAGGCAGGGTCACTCCATCTTTCTTCGGTCCCTCATAGGGTTTTTGAACCACTCTTTGTCTGGCCCCTCACCTGAGACCACTTTGCCTTGGGAGACCCTACCAGGAGCACAAAGCTCCAGACAACACAGCCCTCAGGTTCATAGGGACACACAAACCTCTCCACCACGATAAGGTGATGGTTCCCGGAGAGGACCACATTCTATAATTTACAAAAACCCAACAAGTTTAAAGTACATCCTATCCACTGTAGTGCTTGTTCTAAACATGTGAGACTTTTTGTAGATGAATCTGACGATTATGAAGAGAAGCAGAGAATAGAATGGGTGCTGTGTCTGCAGCTATCAATACAATCATATTGCAGTCAAAACTACAGCAACAGACAACCACTCATCTTATCCAGAGCTACACTCAGCTACATGAGGATCGTAATCCACTGATCTTTTCAGAATACGTGAATTCCTGGGATCAACAGACAATCATGACTAGCTGTAGGAGTTTTTAAAGCTTCAACAATGGCAACCTGTAGGGGTTTTTTTAGGACATGGTGTTCCTGACATGTATAGAGAAGTCAGTGGGGAAAGAATGAGTTGAAATTAATCACTTTTAAATGGACACCCTGCAGCCAATCAGAATCAAGTATTCGCCCAGACCATGGTATAAGTTACGGGCCGGCTATGTTGCATGCGTAACGTATGCGGAGTGGATGTTCCAACACTACACTTCCACTATAATCAATGAAACTGGTGATACTGGCCAGAGAGCAGTTTTATATTTTTTATGCAAGAAATGCAAGAAATATCGTGTAATATTTACACAGAAATTAATCATAAAAGTCTCTAGATTTCTTTTAAATTAAACTACCGATATACAGGAAACGACTTAATGACGTCAATGAGCGTATTGGCAGTTTCGTTTTGAGAATTTGTTTTTATTTCTTGTTCCGTCACCTGCTTCCTCTGAAGCTGACAGTAGATTGATGTTTCACAGCGCTGTGCCAACTCCAAAAACAACAATCCCAAAGCATGTGTCCATTATCATGGCCAGAACTTCTGAAGTCCTTTAATTCCTGATAATGGACTTCTTTCTACCAATAAGAATGATAAAGCTGTCATTTGTCCTGCCCTAATAGATGCAAAAACACTAACTGGAGACTCAGTAAGATATCACTCAATCAGTCTAAACACACACACACACAGTCCTGGGAAGAGGTCCGATCAGCCACATTAACTGAAAACACCTGTATGGGTGTTCAGGGCCTTTATCCCTTACTTATACCATGGTCACTTTCCAAATAACAAATTTTTTGTAAGACCATCCCTTTCTATTTTCATGCAATCTAAAGATTTTCTTAAACAATAACTCTGTTTCTCTGGTAACTCCTAGTGGTTTGACTAATACCTGGAACAATCATTCCCCTCCCATTAGGTTCTTATGCAATAGAAACATTGTTCACTGCCCCCGTTGTGAGCTGACTGGAGCTCTCACTGAGACCGCTCTCACAGACATGAGGCTTTCATTTCCCCAACTATGGATCGCTTGTTTAAATAACACAACACAAATGTCCATTACCAGATTAATGGGAACCTGTGCTTATCTGCCTTTTCCAAGGTAAAAAGCTTCACAAGCGCACTAACACACACACACACACACATAACTATACACTTAGTTCAGATGCATAATATTCAATAATAAAGCATTTTATACATTTCTGAATCTGGATACATGTAGCATTAGAAGGCCTGCTACTGTATGTGAGCATTTCTGATTCCAAACACAGTGACATGAGGCAGTAGAATTCTCAGACATCTCATAAGAGATAATCCTCTGATACTTCCCTCTCCCTGCTGACCGTCTGATTGAAGCTGACCCAGGAAATCTTTCTTTGATCAAGGTGTTTATTTGTCTAAAATCCCTCAAATGGCTTATCATGGGCAGTGGGTTAAGAGAGTTAACATTCACACGCACACAGATCTGAGGAATGCTATTTCTTGAACCTATTAAGTGACCAGTTTCTGACACAGGCAACTCCTGAAGATCAGATAGAAAGAAGTAAGGCCTGTTTTGGTGGGGTTTTGGTGGTTTTAGGGTTATAAGATTAGACTGGATTTATTGAAGGAACTGGGATCAATTTGATCTTCGCTGCCACATTTATGAAAGGGATAAGGCCATTATCCTGCATATTTTTTATTATTTATTTAAGTTTATTTCATTCATCAAACAACTGAATGAAAACACAAAATGCCAAGTCCTGAATGAAAAGTAGCAGAAAGAAGATTAATCTTATATAATCGGCCCCCCTTTCACAAAACGAAAAATGCATTAACAAAACAAATAATTGAATAAACCACCATACCATACCCATAGCCACTTGCCAAAGAATACAAATTAAGACCATTTTATATTTGAATGCATTTTGCAATCACAATTTAAATTCATAACTCTGTTTCTTGTAACACCTGAGGGTTTGACTAATACCTGAAACAATCATTACCATCTCATAAGGTTCTTGTGCAATGGAAAAGTTCACTTCTCCAGTAAATAGGACGAACCTTAGATATGACCTGGCAACTGGAGACATTTCTAGTCTGCTCAGCTCATAGAACCCTTTGGTTCAGCTACGAGCCAGAAAGCTAACGTTATGGTAGCAAGATTCAAAGTCAATAAAAACACTTGTTAAAGCTGTAAGCTTGTTAAAGTCTTGTAATAAATAATTGGAGTAAACAGAGGCCCATTTATTTCAAACGGTGAACAGACTCTTTCAATGGAACTGCTTAGTTGGTGTCCATTAACACTTTTTTTTATTAGTGTTACCAGAATCACACAGACCACAGTATAATAAAGAGTAACTTAACACATCCAGCATCAATGCTGCAAATTAAGTTACTCTTTAAAGATACAACAAATTATTGGCTTATTAGCCAATGATTTGCTAACATGCTATCCTAAAAGAATAGGCAAAATGTGTGGACTCAAACATGAATGACACTAATGGATGACAACAGAGGACAAAAAACATAATGTGAGATTTGGACATTAAAATAAATAGCATTAGGAAATGTGAGTAGTTGATGAAGCTCAGTGTAAGTTCATTCAGGAAGACTATGCTTCACATGTCCATCCGGCATATAGCGCCATCCATGACGATTGTGATTAGTTTAAAGAAATTCCAATAAACCGGAGCACATTTTTCTCCCATCCCAGAATGCTGTGTGGACTAGCCAGACCCTCCTCCGCAGCACTGTGGAGGAAGGTCTGGCAATGCGAGACTAAGGCAAAATCAATGTGACCCTCCTTCACCCCATTCACCTCCAGTTCCCATCATTCCCAGCACCCAGGGTTCATCCATCAGAAGTCCCGCTTCACATCACATCCATCCAGATCTTTAGGCTTCCTTTATCCCTTCATCACCTCCACCAGTGTCTAGACTCCATCGGGGGGATATTCCTATATATCAATGGCCTCTAAACCCCTTATAATTTAACATTGTGATGGAGTCTAATTGCCAAAGACTAAACATATTAACATATCATGCACCATGTTCATTAAACTTATGTCACTCTTAAATTAAATCTCTTCTGATTGAATTATAATAAGCAACCTATTGGTGTCTCCCAGAAAGTAGACTTCAGAACATACTCAACTTCAATCAACTTTACAAGCTATTATGGGTAACGTGTTTCCAACTTGCACATGCTGCAGAGACGGAACATGGAGATCCCTCTTGAGTGCTGCCCATCTGTTAAATGTCAGTCCAAAAAATATCAGACTCACTTTGGATTGATACACTTCTCCCCATCTCTCATTTCCATTTGGCCGTCTGCCATTTGGCGCTGGTAGTGCACATTGGCGGCAGTTACCAATAGTTTTACATGGATGATTGGTGAGAGCTGGAGGGATTCAGTTGTCCTGAACAATGAATCAAAATATACAATCAAAGCCGAATTAATTCTCATGCGCAGCTTGATTACAATGGGAATTAAACAGGTCAATGGCTAATTATGCTCAAATTGGCCAATTGGGCCAATGAAGGGTGATTATTAGTGGTAATGGTAGCACAACAGACTTTAGTTGGAGGCATTGGATTGGCTTCATATTAAAACCTTGTTTATTGAAGCTATACATTGGATATAAATAATAAATACTGCTCTCATGAGCTCTTTTTCTTTTTGTCTTTTCTCTCTGTCTCTCTCTTTTAAAGCTGTCCAATAGCCAACAGGACGTGTCCTCCTGGTCAGTCTTGGAGCAGCAGGCAGTGTCGGTGTGTCAGCATGACTGCCCATGTGCACCACAACCCCCCTCTTCCACCACTGCCCCCTCCACGGCCCTCCCAACAGCATCTTGGTGAGTGTTTGCACATTTGCACACAGGCAGATTTATGTTGTCTTGTAATTTCATCAGAAAACATTGTAGAGGAAATTGTGTTTTGTTTATTTTTCCTGCAGTAGCCTAGACAAAAAGACAAACGAGGGGGAAACCAACAATTACAGCTGCTGATAGGTATACAGTAGGTCTAATAGCTGCCAACAAAGTCAAGACTAGTAATAAGCAGAGTAGATGGCAGAGCTATTGCAAGGTGTGTGTGTGTGTGTGTGTGTGTGTGTGTGTGTGTGTGTGTGTGTGTGTGTGTGTGTGTGTGTGTGTGTGTGTGTGTGTGTGGTCATGTGAATTTGTCCTTATTTTTGTAAAACCTAAATAGATGTAATTATAGATGTCGACAGGAAAAAAGCCTTTAATGTGCTAACACTATGATGACATCAGCTGCTGTTTACACAGCACGAGCTGCATTCCTTAAATCCACCTCTCTGCTCAATGCACCACAACTAATGGAAGCCCTTATGTGAGAAATCTTTAACCAGCATGGTGGGGGAGCCAGCTTTATACATGTAGCAAAGCATCTTCTCAGTTGGCAAGTAGCCTTTATCCAACCAAAATTATAGTTAAATCATTCCACCAACTAGTAACCATGGATTACCAGAACCATGTGGGATGCCATAAACACATGCACTGCAGCCTACACATTAGGACTGCAGTCTGGAAACATGAACAGTTATAAAGCAGCAGTCTCCAATGGGAGAAAAGCAGTAAAGGGGGCAAAACAGGACTACGGGAAGAAAATGGAACTATAATTCCAGAAGAGCAACCCCTGAAGCATGGGGCAAGGTCTAAGAACTATGATGGATTACAAGGATGACAACAACCTACTCATGAATGTCAGCAAGACTAGAGATGATAATGGACTTTGGGAAGAAGCAGGGAAGGAACAACAGTATGCCCACTGTATATAAGGGTAACCCTGGGTCCTCAGTGTAGGGGGTGGACAGCTACAAGTCCCTCGGTGTCCACATCAGTGTGAGACTGAACTGGGTGCTGCATACTGACTCAGTGGTGGGAAGGCAAGGCAGACACGGTTACCCCTTTTGACGCCTGACGAAATTCTGGGTATCCACTCAAATACTAAAGCAATTTCTACTCCCACACCATCGATAGCGTCCTTACAAAGATCATCACTGCCTGGTACCGAAACAGTACCGAACAGGACCGCAAGGCCCTGCAAAGAGTGGTTAATTTGGTTAAACATCCAATAGGCGGTGCTCTACCCTGCCTAAAGGATATTTACACCAGGCGCTACAAGAAAAAGGCTAGAAGAAACAATAAAGGTGAAAACCACAGCCTTTTGTCCCTGTTGAGGTTGGTAGCAGGTAGCGGATACACCAGGCCAGCACTGAGAGGTTCAGGAGGAGCTTCTACCCTCAGACCCTTAGGATCCTAAGCAAGGACACTGCCTAATGCCTAATTTATACTTCTGCATCATCTTCTGGGGGCTGGTGCAGGCGTCTCTCGTGCGTGCTATAGTACTTTAGCAGATTGGACATAGCACGTGTTCGGACTAGAATCCATAAATCCCACCCTGATGTCCAATCAAGGGTGTTGTCTGCGGTGCCAGGAGCATGATCAAATTCATACACACATATTTATCACTATTCCTTCATCTCTATTATTTTTTTTATGTACAAGGAAGGAACTGACGGGATAATATTTCACTAGAATTGTATTTTATATGATTTCATGTGACAAATAAATGACTTGATTGATTGATTAATGGTGAGAAAGGAAAAGAGCATTGGATATCGCATTGCTGTTTTTTCTAAAGAAGTGAGTCTTTTGCCCTGAAAGTTTACAAAACTCAGTCGGTGTGAGGTAAATTATCACTCCCACAGTTGCCTTGAGTCTTCATGCAGATCCCTATCCAGAGCAGCTACAGTGTAACATCACCTGGAATTGTGTGATGAATAGTTATCCGATTTGGCTAGACCGATTGGCCTGGCTGATCTTATTGCAGATACATCTGTATCATATGTTGGCCAGTAAATAACAAGAAATTGCCGTACAGAAATACCAAACTAGGTTTGAGGTAATTAACACATATTCCGATAGCGATATAAGTACCAGACAAAAATGTATTTTTTTCTAATTTAATTCTACCGTTATGGATACTTTTAATTTCCAAAATGCAACATGTCTTTGTCTGCTCATTTGTGATAACAGCTACTTGGAGCCGTGCAGATAAGAGTATTTGAGTCCAATTTGGAACAAGAAGGCCCGTAGCCAACCTATTCAATTAAATGTTATTTATAGTATCAATTCATAGCAAGAGTTATCTCAAGACACTTTACAGATAGAGTAGGTCTAGACCACACTCTATAATATACAAGGACCCAACAATTCTAGTAATTCCCCAAGAGCAAGCATTTAGTGGGGAGGAAAAACTCCCTTTTAGGAAGAAACCTCAGACTGACCCAGGCTCTTGGTAGGCGGTGTCTGAAGGTGCCGGTTGGGGGTGTGATGAATAGTGGCATTAACAGTCACAATAAAAGATAATGGAACAGTGACTAGAAATAGTAGTTGTAATAGTTCATGGCATAGCAGGGCACTGCAGGGCGTTACAGGACGGACGTAGAAGGACACTGAAGGGCACCGCAGAGCGTAGCAGGGCGTGCAGCAGGACCATGTCGACAACTGCAACCATGATTTTGGTGCCATCCTAACCCAAGGAAACATGCTGGGCGAAAAAAAGAAGCAGGTGGCGCGGGGTAGGTGGACGTTGCAACTCCTCACTCCCTAACTATAAGCTTTATCGAAGAGTAGAGTTTTAAGTTTACTCTTAAATGTGGTGATGGTGCCTGCCCCCCAAATCCAGACTGGGAGCTGGTTCCACAGGAGAGGAGCCTGATAGCTGAAGGCTCTGGCTCCCATTCTACTTTTAGAGCCTCTGGGAACCACAAGTAACTCTGCATTCTGGGAGCGCAGTGCTCTAGTGGGACAATAAGGTACTATGAGCTCTTCTAGATATGATGGTGCTTGACCATTTAGAGCTTTATAGGTCAGAAGAAGGATTTTAAATTCAATCCTGGATTTTACAGGAAGCCAATGCAGAGAAGCTAATCCAGGAGAAATATGATCTCTTTTCTTAGTTCTTGTCAGAGCACGCGCTGCAGCATTCTGGATCAGCAGGAGAGTCTTAAGAGTTTTATTTGTGCATCCTGATAATAGGGAATTACAATAGTCCAGCCTGGAAGTAACAAATGCATGGACTAGTTTTTCAGCATCGTTTTGAGACAGGATGTTCCTAATTTTGGCAATGTTTCGAGGGTGAAAAAAGGCTGTTCTTGAGGTTTGTTTTTAGTGGGCGTTAAATGATATATACTGATCAAAAATAACTCCTAGATTTCTGACAGTAGTGCTGGAGGCCAGGGCAATACCATCCAGAGTAGCTATATCTTTGGATAATGAGGTTCGGAGGTGTTTAGGGCCCAGCACAATAACTTCAGTTCTGTCTGAGTTTAACATAAGAAAACTGTAGGTCATCCATGATTTTATATCTTCGATGCATGCTTGAAGTTTGGCTAACTGACTGGTTTCGTTGGGCTTAATTGATAGGTATAATTGGGTGTCATCCGTGTAACAATGAAAGTTAATTGAGTGTTTCCTAATAATATTGCCTAGAGGAAGCATATATAAGGTGAATAGAATTGGTCCAAGCACTGAGCCTTGTGGAACGCCATGGCTAACTTTATCGTGCCTGGAGGACTCTAAGTTAACATTAACAAATTGAGATCAATCAGATAAATAGGACTTAAACCAGCTTAGTGTGATTCCTTTAATGCCAGTTAAGTGTTCCAGTCTCTGTAACAGGATGGTATGGTCAATAGTGTTGAATGCAGCACTAAGATCTAGTAAGACAAGCACGGAGACAAGTCCTTTGTCTGAAGCAGTTAGAAGGTCTTTAGTAATTTTCACCAGTGGTTTCATCTGTGCTATGATGCATTCTAAATCCTGACTGAAAGTCCTCAAATAACCTATTGCTATGTAGAAAGTCTCATAACTGATTAGCGACTATCTTCTCAAGGATCTTGGAGAGAAAGGGGAAATTAGATATAGGTCTATAGTTGGCTAAGACCTCAGGATCGAGGGTGGTTTTTTCAGAAGAAGTTTTATCACAGCTACTTTAAATGACTGTGATACATAACATGTTAATAAAGACATATTGATCATATCTAGTAATGAAGTGTTAACCATGGGTAACGCTTCTTTAAGTAGCCTCACTGGGATGGGGTCTAAGAGACAGGTAGATGGCTTAGCTGAAGAGACCTTTAACATTGTCTATAAATTGTGGTGTATAGGATAAAAGCAGTCTAAGTATATGTCAGGTCTTGTCGTTCTTTCTAGCGGTGCTGAGTTTAAAGGTGAACCGTTAGAAGTTGAGGGCAAAAGGTGATGAATTTTATCTCTAATTGTTATAATGTTATCATTAAAGAAGCTCATGAAGTTGTCACTACTCAGAGCTATAGGAATAGATGGCTCAATAGAGCTGTGACTCTCTGTCAGCCTGGCTACAGTGCTGAAAAGAAACCTTGGGTTTCTATTAGTGATGAGTAATAGTCTGATCTGGCATTTCTGAGGGCCTTCCTATATGTTTTCAGTCTGTCTTGCTAATCTAAACGAAATTTTTCCAGTTTGGTGGAACGCCATTTACTTTCAAGTTTGTTTTAATTTGCAAGTTTGCGAGTTATACCAAGGTTCTAGTTTCCTTTGCTTCATCATCTTCTTTTTGAGAGGAGCAACAAAGTCTAAAGTAGTCCGTAGCGAGGCTGTAGCACCGTCTACAAAATTATCAATTTGGGAGGGACTAAAATTAACATGAGAGTCGATTATATTAAGGAACGTCATTGAATTAAATGCTGTTGGAATATCTTCCTTAAATTTAGCTATAGCACTGTCAGATAGGAATCTAGTGTAGAAGCTTTTATTTAATTTCGTATAGTCGGGTAGTAAGAATTCAAAAGTTATTAGAGAATGGTCTGATAATAAAGGATTCTGCGGAAATACTATTAAATCTTCAATTTCGATGCCATATGCCAGCACAAGGTAGAGGGTGTGGTTTAAACAGTGAGTGGCCTTATGCACACTCTGATTGAAACCAATTGAATCTAGTAGTGAGTTGAAAGCAATACTAAGGCTGTAGTTGTCAACGTCCGCATGGATATTAAAATCACCTACAATAAGTACTTTGTCTGATTTAAGGACTACGCATGATAAAAACTCAGAGAATTCAGATAAAAATTCAGAATATGGACCTGGAGCTCGGTAAACAACAACAAATAAATTGGCTGTAATGTTTTTCATTACAGCATAATGAGTTATAATTTAGTTTAGGATTAATAAACAGGCTTGAATCAAAGATGGCTGCAACTCCCCCTCTTCGGCCAGTGCATCATTCTTCATTGCACAGCCATGTTTCAGTAAGACAGAATAGAACAATTTTATTATTTGACTCGGTCAGATTTCTTGATATGAGAGCGGCTCCATCCAAAGTGGGATGAATGCCGTCTCTCCTAATCAGACCAGGCTTTCCCCAGAACACCCTCCAGTTATCTACGTAGCCCACATCGTTAGCTGGGCACCACCCCGACAACCAGCGGTGGAAGGATGACATGCGGCTATACATGTCATCGCTGATCAGATTTGGCAGGGGTCCAGAGAAAACTACTGTGTCCGACGTCGTCTTTGCATATGCACAAAGTGACTCAACATTAATTTTAGTGATCTCCGATTTGCGTAATCGGGTATCATTACCACCTACATGAAGTATGATCTTACTGTATTTACGGTTATTTTTAGCCAGCAGCTTAGATAGGATTGTCCATTGCCCGCTCTGGCCCAAGGGACACACACGACCACAGCCGCTGGAGCCACAAAAGAAAACAAAACAACAGGCTCCGTCTGTGTGTGTGCGGCGTGCACACACTTGTTTGGGCTTGCGAGCCGGCCAAAGAGTAGTAGGCTAACGTTACGTTTTGAGAGGATGGCGAGCGCAAGACGCCGAAATGGATGCCAATAAGATTCTGAATGGAAAGTTTACTTTTAAAAAGTTGTTGAGGGGGACAGACTGTACGACACGGAGAAAGCAGCTCAAATGGAACTGCTGCACAGTGCTGCAAACGCTGTCTCATTAACTGGTGATCACTGGATGTCAGTGAGTAATCAAAATTATTTAGAAGTTACAGCATACGGTTTTAGGACTGTGTGGTTTGTATCGGTTTTTTTGACTGTTTTTGTCATTTGGGACATTGTCCACCCCCTTTTCTGTCCAGGAGAATTGTTACATTCCTTATTAGAAAAACTTAAAGGTTACAAATGTCCTGCTGTGGCATCTGGTTTTTGGACCATTTTGTTTGTACTGTATAAGCACAGTGTTAGTGTTACATCTCAGTTAGGTACTTGTAGGAATTGTGCAATAATGACAGATTCACACATTTTTCTTTTGTTTACGGTAAATAAATAATAAACAATTACAAATCTTAAAGTCAAGTTTTCTTAGCATTCATTTGATTCCCAATTAAGATACACTGGTAAGAATGGCTTTCCATTGTTAATATGTACTTAAAAACAGTTCTGAATGCAAAATAATAGAATTTTATTCATGTGATTAAACATGCGATTAATCGTGATTAACTATAATTTGGCGATTAACTATAATTACTCCTAGTGTAGTTTAAATGCAATCCAGGCACTTAGCCGCTAAATTAAACTATAAAGCAGAGTTGAGTAAGTTTTTGCTGGAGCAGCTAAGTAGTGTCCGTGAGACGGGAGCACCGGAAATGAGACAATACGCTTACTGTAAACATCAGCACGTAAAAGGAGGTGTCAGGCTGATCATGTTGAGTAACCTAGTGGATTACAAAAACGTTCTGACGCCAAAAAAAACAATAGTGCAGATCAACATAAAGATTATGGTACAGTATAAATAAGTACAGTAGCTGCCGATGGATACGGCTGATCAGTGTGGCTTGTTGCTGCCTGCCGATGGGTCCCTGTAGTACCCAACAATATAATAACTTCCTGAAAATGTGATGAAATTTGCACTTAAAATGTAACAAAACCCAATAATGTAATAACTTGACCAATAATGTCCTGACTGATATTGTAATAACATTTCTATGGATGATGTAATACATTTTAGGTGGATAATTTTTCCCCTAAAACTGATGGTTATAATGTTGACAGATAATGTTATAATGTAAAAAATAGGGATGTCAAACAATTACATTTTCTTAATTGCTTTTTTATGTTTAATCACATGATTAAAATTCTATTATTTTGCATTTCAGAACTGTTTTTAAGTACATATTAACAATGGAAAGCAATTCTTACCAGTGTATCTTGATTGGGAATCAAATGAATGCAGAGAAAATGACTTCATGAACTTGATTTTAAGATTTGTATTTGTTTATTATATATTTAATCTAGTCACACATTTGAATCTAGAGTCAATATTAGGGTTGGGTATTGTTTGGTTTGGATACCGGTGCTAAAGCGGTACTTTTAAAATGGTACCAGTGCCTTAACAGTGCCTGAACCAATACTTTTTAAGAAAGAAGGGTACTAAACAGTTGGCTGCATTAAAGAATGGCTTGTTTATTGCTAAGGCCATATCGTCAAAATTAAATGTTTAATAATAATGTAATCACTATAATAATAACTTATTTCACTAGTAAATAGCTGTTGAATGACAAAAACAACCAACAGATGGGAAAAGGGCATTTAACAACAACTATGAATGCACCACAAAGCTGTAAATTACCAGTTTCATTGAACGCACCGTCTTTGTTTTTCTGACAACAGCAGCTGCAGATTATTACATCCCGGTGTCGGAATCCTCTACAGTGAAATACAGACAAACTTTACACCGTTTAGCGTTAGCTGTCAGCATTGTGACCGTGTTTAATCCAGCTACTAGCTAGCGGTAGGCTAACGTTAGCTGCTGTCGAGTATAGTGTTAACTAGCTAGCGGTAGGCTAACGTTAGCTGCTGTCGAGTATAGTGTTAACTAGTGTCACGTGCAGCAATGTTTCTGTTGCCTGTAACGTCTGTTTCAGAGCATCAGAGAGAAGTGCAGGCATATCAGTGGCACCGGAATGAGGCACCGAAATCCGCGTTGCTATTCCTGCAGCAGCAGGATGTGTTATGAGGAAGTACGGCAAAATAGTAGCCTGTTAGGCACGACACAAAGCCGAGTGAAGTGAAAATAAATGAATAAATTGCAGCATGCGATTGATACGATTTAAAAAAAAAAAATTAACACATTATGCTCAGCCCTTAATCGCATCGCGATTAATGCGTTACTGCTGACAGCCCTAGTAAAAAAGTATCTTTTTTTCTCAGAAATGTAAAGAGTGCAAGTATAAAGCACGCCATTTGACACTGATTTGGTTTGGAAATGTAAACTGGAGGCTTTATTTAGAAATTAACAACAGCGAGTATGGTCCGTTATCAGGCAAAGATGCATTAAACTAAAATTCCTATATGGGAAATGGACCTGCCCAGCAGTCTGCCCGTGCTAACTGGTTGTTGTGCAAGGATCGTCCATTAAACCAGAGTAGATCTGAGATTAGACACCGTCAGAAGATGGCTAACATCACACAGAACAATTCAATCTCCATGTAATGTTCGTTTTCAACAGTCAACAGTGATTTGTGTTGAAAAAATGCTGTATCCGTATTATTGGTCAAGTTACTAAATTGTTTTTTATTACATTTTTTCAGAAGATTATTGCAAATGTTATTACATTTGTAGGTGTTATTACATTTTCATGAAATTATTACATTATTGGGTGCTACATGCAAGGCCTGTAGTCCTTGGTATGTGCACACATACCAAGGACTGAAACAAACACTCTTAACTAGAGCCACCGTGGTCTATGTTAGTCTTTGTGACAGGAGAATGTCCATGTGTTCACTGAGGAGTATTTATGACTGGTGTGTGTGTGTGTGTGTGTGTGTGTGTGTGTGTGTGTGTGTGTGTGTGTGTGTGTGTGTGTGTGTGTGTGTGTGTGTGTGTGCGTGCGTGCGTGCGTGTGTGTGTGTGTGTGCGTGTGTGTGTGTTTGGCTATGATAAAACTCTGGACTCTGTGTAAACAAATGAGAAAGCGCAGAATGTGGAGACCCCAGAGTAGCAGATTCCACAGCTACTCACACATACAATACACAGAGCCAAAAACAAATATGGCAAAGATAGCAGGACATAGGACATTTACTGCATGGATTAATGGAAAGCAAGTATGCTTTCATAATATAATAATAGAAATATTATGTCCCATTAACTTTATTATAAAGGGACAGTTCACCCCAAAAATCAAAAAGACATACATTTTCTCTCACCTGTAGCGCTATTTATCAATCTAGATAGTTTTGGTGTGAGTGATGTCTGCCTTCTCTCCAGTATAATGGAACTAGATGGCTTGTGGAGATCAAAGCACCAAAAAATGTATACAAAACCTAATATGCAATTTCTCTTTCCAGGAACCATTCCTGGTTACTCTAGATACTCCACAGACCTGGTTGCGAGTAGTTTCATGTAGGAACTATTTTCTTCCTACCTAACTACACCTGCCAACCCTATCACCTCCGAGAAGGAAGCGTACTCCTGGACTATAGGCTCACACTCGTGACAGCACGATATTTAAACATTAATGGCTAAGTAACTATTAGTTCATCTTAGTACAAATAAGCATGAGCCTCTCTTTCATGAGTAAGCAGTAACCCTTTATAATTCAGCCAGCACACATACAACATGGCTTAACAGCAACAACTTTTAACAACAGTACAACCATTTGGGTCCATTATAACTCGTAAGGTTCACAGACAAAACAATCGTCCTTTGCCAGGCTTGTTTTCCTTATATATATATATACACGAAAACCAATATTTCGGAAATTTTAGAATTTTGTAATGTTTTTCTAAAAATAGCACCATGGACTTGAAGATGAGACCTATGTTCCTTCAAAAGTTGGTATATTAACTTATTACTTTTGTCCAATTAAAGGCGCACGTTAGGGGGCGCTATGGAGCCCCCTAGCAACGCCCGAGGCCAATCACTACAGAAATTTGCAATTTTCACCAGTTGTGACGTGTGCACATTTTTGTGAGTTTTTGTACATGCTAACCCCCTCAAAAATGCAACGAAGAATGGGGAAAAATAATAATCTGACCAAAAACAATAGGTTCCTTCGCACTTTCAGTGCAAGGCACCGTTGAAGCCTTGCACTTTCGTGCTCTGGCCCTAATAGTTCCTTCAGTTCCAATAGGGCCGTCGACGCTCGGGCCCTAAATAGCACAACGTGGTGTTATAAAACACAGTGCTTTCAATGCGGAGAGCAGAGTTCACTTCCTGAATAGAGAAGAAGAATAGAGTCCAACCTCTATCCAGGAGTATGGTTCCAGAACCGAGACTGTGAGTAGAGGTAGGCCCCACCAGATCTAATTCGTAGCGCTCCAACTCAAGTTCTGGCTCCTTCCTCCACAGAAGTGGTTTGGTCCATCTTGGCTCCTAACCTTTACTGCCACCTGTGTGGCAACACACCCAAATCCAGCGGTTTCTCCCATGGATGGTGAGCTTATGGGATGGAGAGGAGGGTGCCACGTCGCTTCTTCGGGCTGTGTCCGGCAGGGCTCCGTGGCAAACCCAGCCACAAGGAGCCCGCTGACGAGCCTTCCATACAGGGGTCCGAGGCTTCCTCCTGGCAGGTAGCCTGACAAGCCAGACCCACATCAAGATGTTGGGTCTGGGAACTCACCATTGGCAGGGCTCAATCCGAGGGGCGGGATAAACGATTGTCTTTCAAATTCCCTCTGCACTCATAGCCAACCAGAGCAACGCTACTTGATAGATTAAACTTTTGCCATATCAGGTCGGCAAAAGTCTGAACACATCTTACTTTTTTAAGAATTACTTCAGTGCTTAACTCCAACTCTTAGCCGATTCAAAAGACACATCAAAGAAACATTCTTAGTCTGGCCCCTCGCCTGAGAGCACTTTGTCTGTCGACTCTACCAGTTGCACCAGGCTTCCGACAACACAGCCCTCAGCTTCATAGGGACACACACACACCTCTACACCAGGATAAAGTGATGGTTACCGCAGAGGTGTATGTTGTTGATCCTGAATTATGTCATTTTGAGTAAGTAATCCAAGTGTAGGCATTTTTAAGATGTCATTTTAAGGGGAACATTATTCATTTGACTGAGCTATTTATCTAAAGTGTTCAAGACTGAGACTTCTCCATACATAATATTTTGTAGTGAAGATGTTCTGAGCTTGAAAACAGTAGTTCTCTGGGGAAAATAAAGTTCCATTTAAGCTCATTATGTGGTTTTGGTTAAAGTCTGTAAACACATGCTGCTATGCTGGAGTAGAAACAGCTTGCAGTTTGTCAGCAGTAAACTATGGATCTTTGTTATCTGTGTTTGTTCATCTGAACACACACACACACACACACACACACACACACACACACACACACACACACACACAGCATGTGTGTATGGACCAGTCTGGACCTCCATTTACCAATATTGAAAGAGAACCATCTGTGTTAGCATTGAGGAAAGAGAGAACATTGCTTGCTTTCAAATGTAAGCATCAAAGAAAACATCAAGCAAAAGTTGGAAAAAGTAGGAAAAAATAACTTTAGCTATGATCCACACCACTTAAACACCAGCTGAGATCCCAACCTCACTGATGTTCTCTGCCAAGAATCTTGCTAACTAATGTACAAGTTCTGAATAATAAACTGGATAATCTCCGTGTTTACGGGATATCAGGAACTGTAATGTCCTATGTTTTACCAAAACTTGGGATAATCCTGGAATAAATCATTCTCTGAATTAATCCAGTCAATCAGGTGCATCTCCGGGAACCATCACCTTATCGTGGTGGAGAGGTTTGTGTGTCCCTATGAACCTGAGGGCTGTGTTGTCTGGAGCTTTGTGCTCCTGGTAGGGTCTCCCAAGGCAAAGTGGTCTCAGGTGAGGGGCCAGACAAAGAGTGGTTCAAAAACCCTATGAGTGACCGAGGAAGCGATGGAGTGACCCTGTCCGGAGGAAGCCCGGGGGCCCCGTCTGGAGCCAGGCCCAGACGGAGGGCTTGTCAGCGAGCGTCTGGTGGCCGGGTTTGCCACGGAGCCCGGCCGGGCACAGCCCGAAAAAGCTATGTGGCATCCATCTCTCCATCCCATGGGCCCACCACCTGTGGGAGGAACCGCTGGGGTTGGGTGTGCTGCCACACGGGTGGCGGTGAAGGTCAGGGGCCTCGACGGACCAGACCCGGGCAGCAGACGTGGGGACGTGGAATGTCACCTCTCTGTGGGGGAAGGAGCCGGAACTTGTGCGGGAGGAGGAGCGCTACCGGCTACATATGGTGGGTCTCGGTTCTGGAACCATACTCCTGGATAGGGGTTGGACTCTTTTCTTCTCCGGAGTTGCCCAGGGTGTGAGGCGCCGGGCAGGTGTCGGGATACTCACAAGCCCCCGGCTGAGCGCCGCTACGTTGGAGTTTACCCCGGTGGATGAGAGGGTCGCTTGCCTATGCCTGCGGGTTGTGGGGGGGGAAAACTCTGACTCTTGTTTGTGCATATGCACCAAACAAGAGTTCGGAGTATTCGGCCTTCTTGGAGACCTTGAGTGGAGTCCTGTATGGGGCTCCAGTGGATGACTCCATAGTTCTGCTGGGGGACTTCAACGCACACGTGGGCAATGATGGAGACACATGGAGAGGCGTGATTGGGAGGAACGGCCTCCCTGATCTAAACCAGAGTGGTTGTTTATTGTTGGACTTCTGTGCTAGTCATGGATTGTCTATAACGAACACCATGTTCCAACATAGGGATGCGCATAAGTGTACTTGGTACCAGAGCACCCTAGGCCAAAGGTCAATGATCGATTTTATAATCGTTTCATCTGATCTGAGGCCGTATGTTTTGGACACTCGGGTGAAGAGAGGGGCGGAGCTGTCAACCGATCACCATCTGGTGGTGAGTTGGGTCAGGGGGTGGGAGAAGACTCTGGACAGACCTGGTAAGCCCAAATTGGTAGTGCAGGTAAATTGGGAACGTCTGGAGGAGGCCCCTGTCCGACAGACTTAAACTCACACCTCCGGCGGAGCTTTTCGTGCTGGGGGCATTGAACCTGAGTTGACAATATTCAAAGTTTCCATTGCTGAAGCTGCGGTGGGGAGCTGTGGTCTTAGGGTCTTAGGTGCCTCAAGGGGCGGTAACCCACGAACACCGTGGTGGACACCGGTGGTCAGGGAAGCCGTCCGACTGAAGGAGTCTTTCCGGGATATGTTATTCCGGAGGACTCCGGAGGCAGTTGCAAGGTACCGAAGGGCCCGAAGGGCTGCAGCCTCTGCCGTGAAAGAGGCAAAGCAGCGGGTGTGGGAGAAGTTCGGAGAAGACATGGAGAAGGACTTTCGGTCTGCACCAAGGTGCTTCTGGAAAACCGTTCGCCACCTCAGGAGGGGGAAGCGAGGAACCATCCAAGCTGTGTACAGTAAGGATGGGACGCTGTTGACCTCAACTGAGGAGGTAATAGGGCGGTGGAAGGAGCACTTTGAGGAACTCCTAAATCCGACTAATACGCCCTCTATGGTAGAGGCAGAGCTGGAGGATGATGGGGGATTGTCGTCAATTTCCCTGGTGGAAGTTGCTGAGGTAGTTAAACAACTCCATAGTGGCAAAGCCCCAGGGATTGATGAGATCCGTCCAGAAATGCTTAAAGCTCTGGGTGTGGTGTTGTCTTGGTTGACATGCCTCTTCAACATTGCGTGGAAGTCTGGGCTGCCTAAGGAGTGGCAGACCGGGGTGGTGGTTCCCCTTTTCAAAAAGGGGGACCAGAGGGTGTGTGCCAATTACAGGGGTATCACACTTCTCAGCCTCCCCGGTAAAGTCTACTCCAAGGTGCTGGAAAGGAGGGTTCGGTCGATAGTTGAACCTCAGGTTGAAGAGGAACAAAGCGGATTCCGTCCTGGTCGTGGAACAACGGACCAGCTCTTTACTCTCGCAACAATCCTGGAGGGAGCCTGGGAGTATGCCCAACCGGTCTACATGTGCTTTGTGGATCTGGAGAAGGCGTATGACCGGGTCCCCCGGGAGATACTGTGGGAGGTGCTGCGGGAGTATGGGGTGAGGGGGTCCCTTCTCAGGGCCATCCAATCTCTGTACGACCAAAGCGAGAGCTGTGTCCGGGTTCTCGGTAATAAGTCAGACTCGTTTCAGGTGAGAGTTGGCCTCCGCCAGGGCTGCGCTTTGTCACCAATCCTGTTTGTAGTATTTATGGACAGGATATCGAGGCGTAGTTGGGGTGGAGAGGGGTTGCAGTTTGGTGGGTTAGGGATCTCATCGCTGCTTTTTGCAGATGATGTGGTCCTGATGGCGTCGGTTCGCAGCCGAGTGTGAAGCAACTGGGATGAGGATCAGCACCTCTAAATCGGAGGCCATGGTTCTCAGCAGGAAACCTATGGAGTGCCTTCTCCAAGTAGGGAATAAGTCCTTACCCCAAGTGAAGGAGTTCAAGTACCTTGGGGTCTTGTTCGGGAGTGAGGGAACAATGGAGCGATAGATTGGTCGGAGAATCGGCGCAGCGGGTGCGGTATTACATTCAATTTATCGCACCGTTGTGACAAAAAGAGAGCTGAGCCAGAAGGCAAAGCTCTCAATCTACCGGTCAGTTTTCGTTCCTACCCTCACCTATGGTCATGAAGGCTGGGTCATGACCGAAAGAACAAGATCCAGGGTACAAGCGGCTGAAATGGGTTTCCTCAGGAGGGTGGCTGGCATCTCCCTTAGAGATAGGGTGAGAAGCTCAGTCATCCGTGAGGAGCTCGGAGTAGAGCCGCTGCTCCTTTGCGTCGAAAGGAGCCAGTTGAGGTGGTTCGGGCATCTGGTAAGGATGCCCCCTGGGCGCCTCCCTAGGGAGGTGTTCCAGGCACGTCCAGCTGGGAGGAGGCCTCGGGGAAGACCCAGGACTAGGTGGAGGGATTATATCTCCAACCTGGCCTGGGAACCCCTCGGGATCCCCCAGTCAGAGCTAGTTAATGTTGCTCGGGAAAGGGAAGTTTGGGGTCCCCTGCTGGAGCTGCTACCCCCGCGACCCGATACAGGATAAGCGGACGAAGATGGATGGATGGAATTGGGTGCATATTTTTCTATATACCATTGTGACAGAACACAAGACTTAAATCAGGCATAACTGACTTCCATCAACATATTAACTGTGCCACAAGGGGAATAGACACATGGATCACCACTATACTGCATTCAAAAACGGCCATCTTGCTGAGGTCAAAGTATGTAAGCAAACTACGGCGTATGCCCTCTGTGACGTGTGAGGTCAGGAAAGGGTCAAGCCAATCAGAATCCACACTATAGTCGCAGTCTGTCTGGAGCATGTTCCAAGACACCACCATCAACGTTACTGATGACATCAATGGATTCACTGATTCTGTGGTAGATTAATGTATGAAACAAAAGCAACTGTACCTAAAACTACTGTTAAACCATTCCAGAATCACATGGATTACCAAAACCGTCCGGGAGGCCATAAACAGACACGCTCGGCCTTCAAAATAAGTAATGAAGTCTGGAAGCATGGACAATTATAAGCAGCAGCCTCCAATGGGGGAAGAGCAGTAAAGGAGGCAAGAAGGGACTAGAGGAACTACAATTCCAGGAGGGCAACCCCAGAAGCATGTGGCAAGGTCTAAGAAGTATAACGGATTATTGAGATAATTTCTATTGGATTTAATTACATACCATTAACTCACTTTGCTGGGGAATTCTGACCCCACTCAAAGAGACACTCTTTATGTCCATTCATTTAAGGCCATGCCCATTGGGCAGCACCATGGCCCAATAGTTAGCAATGAGGCCTCACGCGAGAAGGTACCGTGTTTGAAACCCTGGTTGTCCCAGGGCTTTTTGTGTGGAGTTTGCATGTTCTTCCAGTGTATGCGTGAGTTTTCCCCTGGTGCTCCGGTTTCC
Organism: Zingel zingel; assembly: GCA_023566125.1. Taxonomy (NCBI): domain Eukaryota; kingdom Metazoa; phylum Chordata; class Actinopteri; order Perciformes; family Percidae; genus Zingel; species Zingel zingel. The sequence continues at coordinate 2,993,235 of CM042317.1, read as the reverse complement.
CCCACCACTGAAAGCATGTTCCCCTCCCTCTCTACCGAGCTGATGTGTGGTGAGCGTCTGCCGTTGTAAGGCTGCTGTGCATCACCCAGGTGGGTGCGACACATTGGTGGTGTTAGAGAGTAGTCTCCCCCCCCCCCCGAGGCGCTTTGATTGTCTATGATAAAGCGCTATATAAATGTACAGAATTATTCCTATTAAACCCCCATCCCTGTGTCACCCTCTCCTTCTATCTCTACAGACGTATTCTCAGCAGATGTGTGTGGCCTAGATAAGGAACTGGACGTGGAAACCTGTCAGTGTGTGTGTGTGCATGCAGATCAAACTCAAGACTGCGGTCCTAACCGACACCTTGACCGCAACACCTGCCAGTGTGTTTGCAACATCCCATCTGCTCCCTCCTGCCCACACAACCACGTCTTCAATAAGGAGATCTGTCAGTGCACGTGTAGCAGGACGTGTCCGAGGCACCAGCCCCTCAACAAAACAAAGTGTTCCTGCGAATGTAACGAGTCACCCAACAAGTGTTTCCTAAAAGGAAGGAGGTTTCATCAAGCCACATGCAGGTAAGGAGGGATGTGGAGGGTTCAATATCATCTGCTGCCACTTTTAGTCAAGTCACCTTTATTTATATAGCACATTCAAAACAGCATAAGCTGACCATAAGTCCTTTACAACCAAGGCAGATGGGGTGAAGTATGCCTCGATACATACTAGATAAACAACAGCAGGCTACATACAGTAAATAAAAAAGTACATAACAAACACTACATCACAAAACAACTTGCATGGTAAAACCAACGTCAAAAAAGATTAAAGTTAGAAGAGTGAATTAAATCAGCAATAGCTTAAAAAGCAGTATAGGGAATAAAAAGACAGATAAGGAGTTGGCTTGACAGAAGCCAAGCAGCCTCAGACATCACTTAACCCTTGTTGTCTTCCCGTCAACCCGTTTGTTTTTGCTTTGTCCAACGTTTTAAATTGTAAAAGTTTTCTTCTACACATTTTCAGCGCTTATTTCTATGTCCCATATTTTCTGATATAAAACAAAAATTGAAAACGTGTCAATTTGACTCGAAGTCAACGCAAGGGTTAACCCTTCTGTTGTCCTTGGGTCAAATTTGACCAAATTACCCAAAAATAACATGGATGGGTTATCAACATACATTCCTCTGATCTTAAATATTAGTCAAAGTGATTCATTATTTCAGCTTTTTTCTACCACAATAATTAGATAATTTCATATAAATGAGGTTTATTGACTATGAATTCCAAAACTAAGTGTAAAACTAGTGTTAATAAGTTGGTGTTAGTTGTGTATGTACTGGTGGTAATGGAAAGAAAGTGCAGAAAACGTGAAAATACGCGACAAAACCGCCAGAAAAAGCCAGCAAAACGTTGGAAAAGCAACAAAAAAGTAAAAAATGTTAAAAAAAAAAAAAGAAAGAAAAAAAAAGTGTTCATTTTGACCCAGGAGGACAACACAAGGGTTAAAGCAAGTGAAAAAAAATGGTCTTTACAACTGGAGCCACATGTGCAAGACTCTAACTAGAGTCTGCACAGCAGCAGTTCATGTCAACCAATTTCTAGTTCATTTTCCATTACTAGAACACAGTTCTCAAAACTCTATACACTTATCCCATGACTTTAACCACAACCTGCACAACACTGTGGATTTACAGCACTTTGTTCAAATGCTAACACACTGCTGTCCAAACTGTTAACCACACATTCAAAACAGGATTTCAGTCTGATGAATTTCAAACACTGCTGATTGCAATTTCAGCTGAAAGCCTAAGCAGGTGTCTTGTTTTAGACTTGTTAGTGAACACATACAAAATATATATATATATATATATATATATATATATATATATATATATATGGGCTGTCAATCGATTAAAAAATGTAATCTAATTAATTACATACTCTGTGATTAATTAATCGAAATTAATCGCATATATAATTAACGGTGCCTGAACCGATACTTTTTAAGAAAGTAAAAAAGAAAAGAAAAAAAAGGGTACTAAACAACAGTTGGTGACATTAAAGAATGGCTTGTTTATTGCTAAGGCCATATGGTAAAAATTAATGATTTAATAATAATGTATAACAATAACAATAACTTATTTCACTAGTAAAGTGCCGTTGAACGACAAAAACAACCACCAGATGGGAAAAGCACATTTACAATAACTTCGAATGCACCACGAGGCTGTAGTTTACCAGTTTCATTGAACGCACCGTCTGTGTTTTTCCAACGGTAGCTGCAGATTGTTACATCCCGGTGTTGAATCCTCTACAGTAAAACACAGTCAAACTTTACACCGTTTACCGTTTTTAATCCAGCTACTAGCTAGCGGTAGGCTAACGTTAGCTGCTGTCGAGTATAGTGTTAAATAGCGTCACATGCAGCGGTGTTTGTGTTGCCCGTATCATCTTTTTCAGAGCATCAGAGAGAAGCGCAGACATGTCAGTGGCACCAGATTTCGGTAGCCAGGGTTGGCAGGAAGAAGATTTTTATAAGTAAATGTTCCAATTAATGATCCAGGCAGCACATTCTCGTCTCCCTCCTTCATTTTACAGTCCAATGGTGGCTAGAACGGCTCCGGGTCAAACGTCAATATGGAATGGATTAATCTGCATTATTTTTTCTCAGATTAATTAATCGAAATTAACGCGTTATCTTGACAGCCCTCATATAGTATTATATCGAAAGCTCATAAAGACTCTGAAACTCCAAGTCCAAGTAAGAATGAAACAGTTATACATTGTACTGTTCGAGAGAAACAGTAAACGGGTAAAAGAGCAAAGATACCAATATGTCCAGGTTAAATGCCTGAGGTTACATATACAGCTATAAAAAATTAAAAACACTTCCTTTGCTACAGTAAAACTGCACTTTCAGAAAGTCATTGAGGTGGAAGCAATGGAAACACCACATTACATTTGTTTGTATTTAGAGATGAAGCAGGTGCATGGCAAGAGAAGACATCCATTGTGATGATGATGAAAATGTGTGGCCTGATGCTGGAAAGGGCCAGGATTAGCCCCACAATGCTTTGTTACTAGTAACACTGACGGAGCTCCAGCCAGCTCACAGCGGGGTCTGTGAAGGTGGACTGGCCGTCCGGCAAGGGAGCAACCCCCGGTAGGAACCGGCCGGCTGTCACGTCAGACTGTGGATCTTCTGAAGTCTGACACAGTCAGACCAAATTTGCAATTAGCCAACATTTTTCGTAAAACGGCCCATATTTGAGCTCTACAGAGTTGATTTCTCGCATTAAAAAAGTCTCAGAAGTGAATTTAGTGATGAAATTGTAGACGAACAATGTATAAAATGTCTGAGATCTGCGCAACCTAGATTCAGAAGACCAGCTGGCCTCAGATCAGTGGTTTGTATGTACATTTTGGGGCATGACAAAGGTACAGACTAGAGCCAAATAAGGTACAGCCACCGAGTTGACGTCAACTATGAGCTTTGTTGAGATTTGCCCGTTTTCAGCTGCAGTTTCAAATTGTGAGATTTGCATAGGAAACAGGTGTCAATGGGACTTTGAGGTTCTATGTATGCCTATTTTACACACCGAACTGTCATAATTCAACTATGACAAGGTAAACTCGGTTTTGCATTCTATCACCCCTTTAATATTGGGCTGGAGGCTGTTCCAAAGCCTGGGAGCAGACACGGAGAAAGCACGGTCCCCTTTAGTTTTGTAGCGCGAGTGAGGGACGAGGAGGAGCTGTTGTGCAGATGACCTGAGTGATCTGGGGGCAGAATATGGAGTTAGCAGGTCCGCAATATATTGAAGAGCAAGATATATTAGCGGTAGAGTACTTTGCCTTAAGCTCGGGACAGACCAGTCAAGCTTAAACCTGCAAAGACTGGACAAAACGGCAGATAAAGATTGTTTGTTCTTGCTTGTACAGCCAAGGAGCACATACTCCTCAAAGTAAAACGTACGACGACAAACTGACAACTGAAACAGGGAGAACAAACGGACGGAAAAAAGACAAAGGCAGGAAGTAAAATAAAACATGACACATGAGGAATGAGCCTACAGTCTAAACAAAAAGCCAGGACCGGGGCCACTTTCATCCCCGACAAAACGTAGCAACGCGTTTTTTTTAAACTGAAACTCGTAGCACGTTGCACACCGTTCTGAGGAAACATGTCGTTCAACCAGGAAACCGTAGCCAGACGGTCCAGATTTTGAGATTGAATGTGCCCCAGGACAGAATGGCCCTTTTCAACTTCAACAAATGGTGAGATAAAGTGAAGTGTATTTGTTGGTACAAAAGGAGGGATGTTCTGTGGTTCTTGAATTTACTGCATCATAAAAGCATCTAACTAAAATGGACTAGATGGTCCTTCGGTTTTCCTAACCACTGTTCATCTAATCGACTTCACACTGGGCGGGTGTATTGTCGAGGACCAAAGGAAGTGCAGTGTTGAGTGCAAGCCCTTGAGATCTGCAGGACGTAATTATTAATAATGCATTAAGTTTATGCTGTGTAGTGTATTGAGAGGTACAGCTTACTCTCCGACGCTCGCTACAGTACATTGAAGAACAGATGAAGAAAGAGAGACCAGATGATACAATGTAAAAAAACTCTTAACATCAGCAAGGTAACTTTCGGAATGATGGGAATAGCAGTTAGCAAATGACGCATATACTCTAGCATTGCTAGGGGATACAACTAGTCATGGCAGGAGTATTGCTCAGGACCCAAGGAAGCACAGTGTCGGGTGTGAAGTTGTTTGGATGAGCGGTTCTCAAGAAAGCAGCAAGAAATTGGCCCATTCTGAACAGGCACGGTTGGAAAGGGCACTGCACTAGTTGGTCAGTAAGACAGAAGGATATGACTACATGTGCAGTGCAAGAAGGACGTGTATAGTGTGTGAAAATGTGCCCATTTTTTCAACTGTATTATCTTTTAAGGTCTTCTTTATCTTAAAATCTGTAATTATTGCCATCTCAAAATGCTTACAAACCTTATTGTTGGCACATGGGCCCTTGACTGTGTTTGCGAGTTCCATATTTTTTTTTTATTTGAATGATCATGTGGTTGTTTGACTGTGGTTATGGATGAATACTAGGGGTGGGGGAAAAAATCGATACAGCATAGTATCAATTTTTTCCATGACAATACTGTATCAATACACAGACGCCTAATTTGAAATTGGGAAAAATTTGAAGTTGGAAAAAGGGTAATAAATTGCAATATATCACAAAATATTGCAATATGTTTAAAATCGCAATAATATCGTATCGTGATGATATCGTATCGTGAGGCCTCTGGTGATTCCCACCCCTAATGAATATTTTCACAATGCTTTTAGAGCACTGAAAAACTCTCAACATATCATGCAGATCCTGTGACACACAAACCCATACATAAATTAATCTATTCATTGATCCATCTATCCATCCATCCATCCATTTCACGGTTCATTTAATGTCATTGTATAACACAGGGTTGCACAACGAAATGCTGTTGTAGTCCCTTATCGTATCTACACAGGATAAAAGAAAGTATCTAAAGAGACAGGGTTATTATCTCTGTAATTAGGCTTGTATTATTATTGCTAATTATATTATTACACATTTAATTTACCCTGACAGCCAAGATCCATTACTATTGTATTTGCTAACTAGATTATATGTATTACCCCAGACAGTAACAGAAATACAATAAGTAGTTTGATAAAGCCTATATGCCTATGATGTGGTCAAGCCTCTTTTGGATTATTATATAGTAATACAGCAGATATTGATTACAATAATTGTTTCATGGCCATTTCATCTACAGAAAACCAAACTCCTACTTCCTACACATGATGATTTTATTTTCTTCTAGTCTACATTGCTGTATTTGTAATATCATATTGCTATGTGTTGTGTGAAGCCAAGTGTGATTGCATAGAATTATTTGCTTAATTATGTACCAGAGAGTTTAATGAATGACCTCATTAGCATAACTTGTTTCTATATCACTGTGATCATGGCGAGGCATTTTGGCAGCCAAGTCCATGTTATATTTCAGTGGTTCATTGGTTGCATCATCCTAGAGTAGATTCAACCCCCGCTTTAACACACACACACACACACACACACACACACACACACACACACTGACAATTACACACACAAGAAAAGCAATGGTCCGGCAGTGGTAGGTGGTTATTGCAGTGAACCCGGTGTGTAATACAAGACCTCAGTCTGCTAATGACTTCTCCTAGCTGTCACTTAACCATTTCCTCTCCCCACACAGAAGGAAACACACACACATACACACACATCCATCCCATCCAGTCCTGACCCTTTGTGACCTTGTTTGAGAGTGATTTATGAGTATAACATGCTGTAGGAATCTAGTGTCTGGGATCTGGCCGTGGCGTGAATGTGGCTGTGAATGTGTGTTTGAAAGACAGCGTGTGTGTCTATTTGAACTCTTCTGTGTATTTCGTCATGGGTTCATAGATCTCCTTAAGTGACCATGACTATTCTTGACACCCCGTGCAGCCAGTAAAGCAGAGGCAAATACACACCAGTCCCAGAAACCTTTGTTGTGTTGATGAAGTGAGTAAGTGCAATGTAAAACAGGACTCCATCCCTCCAATGCTTTATCCACTCCTTGTGTAATCATTTGATGGTAGGCCTTGACTCTGGGCTGGGGTTATCCCGATATGAGCTTTTGCAGGCCAATACTAATTTGTTGGGCTTCAAACTGTTGTTTTGTTGTACTTAGTCACAGTTACTTAATTTAATTTTATTCTTGGTAGGTTAAAATCCTCTGAAACAGGATTTGGACCAAGCTGTCTCATGATGCCAAAGAACAATAACTGCATCAGAAGTTAAACTATTAAACAGTTTGACACCCTGTTCTGGTGAAAGCTCTGGTGGTTCAGGCATGGGCTGTAAATCACATAGTAGTTCTGAAGGCTTTCATTTTCACTGCTATGAAATCTAAACCTTAGTTGTAACCTCTGACCTTTAGAACACACAAGAAAGTAGTTAGTGTTTGTCTTTGTAAGCCAGCAGTGTTTGGCTGCACTGAAAACCTGCAGGCTCCTGGAAAACAGAGAATCATGGATGTAATGGACTGTTTATATATAGCGCTTTTCTAGTCTTAACGACTACTCAAAGTGCTTTTACATAGTACCATTCACACAGCCGAGGCTGCCTTACAAGGTGTTACCTGCTCATAATAAACATAATCAACATTCACACACAGATGCGCAGCATCAGGGTGCAATTGGGGTTCAGTGTCTTGCCCAAGGACACTTCGACATGGGACTGCAGGGCTAGGGATCGTGCCACCAACCTTCCGATTGGCAGGCAACCACTCTACCACACAGCCGCCCCATTGTGTCTGTAGGTGACCAATTAATTCAGTCATTAGTTTTCATTCGCACTGGTGAGCAATCAGATCTCAACAATACTTTAGAATCAGGTTTAAAGTTGACTGATTTCCATTATTAAACCATTGCAATCGATTTCTCTACAATAAATGCGGAATCAAACCAATTCCGTCATATGATTGGTGGATCACCATATGATGGATTTTAATCAAAGGATAAAAGGATCCATTCCGGAACAGCACAAGTTGTAATTTGTGATGAAAAAGTATAAAAGTAAGGCTTGTATGTAAGTCAGGCCAATGTCAGCAGTGATTGACAGGTCTTTAATTAGTTCAGGCTAAAACTGTCCATTATTCCATCCATTTTCTGAAATACTTTTCATGTTAAGTGTTGTAGAGGCTAGAGTCTATCCCAGCACAATTTGGCAAAGAGGTAAACAGGCCTATATTTTCAAATATGATCAGCTTGGAAACACATTAAAGGGTCAGCGTACCTTTAACTGACTTTAACGTGGTTCACGTGTGTTTTTTATTGAAATGTTTCAACAACTAATATTTCCCTCAGGATTAATTGTAAGACTCGCCATGAGGTCAACATTTCAATTTCTCCAATACTAATGGGTTTACTTATGATCATATATCTGTAAAAATAATGACATTCCCAGACATTCATCAAGTCAAGAATTATCTGAATCAAATTAGCTGATTGCAACTTAATGTATTGAGCACATCCATGCTCTCTAGAAGATAATCCCTTTTTTCAACATTTCATGAGCTTTTTCGTTAGTGCGGCCCTAAGGTCACTATTTATACTTGACACTATTTCCCACTTTTTGTCCTTGAGATAAGCACAATACTAAGGCTGTTATTACCAACATCCACATGCATATTAAAATTACCTACAATATTTTCTTTATCTGATTTATGGACTATAAACTTGATAAAAACTCTGAGAATTCAGACAGAAATTCTGTTCTGAGCATTACAGCCACCACTTTCTTTCTTATCACCATGTAAAAGAGTCTCATGTGTAAGTTATGCTGTTTATTATATTGCTGAAAGTTGCAAGACTGTTTTTTACTTACCTAAGCTGACCTACTCTAGACATGTTGCTGCTATGGTATTAGTTTTTAAGCTCAATCCTGTTTTCTTTTATTTTTTTCATTGCAGTTGTCTCAGGCCACCCTGCGAGGTAAGGAGGCGAAGGTGTGAACAAGGTTTCTCCTTCAGCGAGGAAGTGTGTCGCTGTGTACCGGCCCACTGGAGAAGACTGGACTAATTGCCGGCCAACAACATGCTAACAAGATGCTAAGAAGCAGATAACAAACTTAACAAGTACAATGCATCACCCATCCCGCTGCTGGTCACGAGTATCCCCATCAGCTGTGAAGTGCGTGGACCCAGATGAAAGTGGGGGAACCTTAGTGACTGGAATGCAGATATGGGAAGCTCCGGTAATTTGAAGGTGGGACATGCACTGACTCAGCTTATGAGGACGTTTTCATGGGAGAGCGGCTGATCGTAGCCCAGAGAAGGAAGGAAAAACTGAGAGAGTCAACACTTATTTTAAAATACTGTCTGAATATTTTTTTATATATTTGGGGGGTTTTGTATTAATTATGTCTTAGTATTCCTATGTCAGATATTGATTATATAATTTATTAAATGTTATTTTTCAACCTCTGTTTTATTGCAATTTAAATCTATTTCCATGAAAATACACTGTGATCAATATTTTTATATGTATAGTATATGTGTAAAATAAAGTATACTGGATGGTGTATATAGTAAGCTTAGTTTGTCTGTTGTAGTGCATATTATACTGAAGGAATTTTGCTTTTAACACTAGAACCACCACAGACTATGCCATTTAATGTTGTGATTAAAAAAATGGAATTATTCTGTCATTGTTTGTTACCCTCCTGTCTTGACTTTTTTTAAATACTTATTCTGCATATTCCCACATCATCACAATGATAGAAGAACGTTTAGAAAACCAAATGGGTTTTTTGGTGTTGTTTTTCACAAAAACACCCGTCTTTATTCGCCAAGAATAGCACTGATTAACATTGGTAGGCCGTACAGCCCATTGAGACAATGAATTGGACATAGAAACTAATTTGCATGCCAATATTAGCTCACATGCACTTATAATCACATGTTATCACACTAAGGTATGTAGGCCCACAGTATTAACCCTGTCATATTTGTAAAATATCAGAAATGAAAATGAAACTAATCTCACTTTCTGTTGGAGTATAAAAGTTGTTACCCAACAAGAGTCCTGTGTTTGCCATATGCTATAAAAGATCAGGGATGTTATTTATGTGACTCATTCGAACAAAACACTACCGTTGCTAAATTGTATTATTTTTATAGGTTGGTGTGGATGTGTGCGATCAGAAGGCAGGTTGTGTGTTGACTGTTGAACTGAAAGACGCACTGTGCACGGGACAGATGGAGAGAAAAATAGAAATGCTAAGAAGAAAATGTGATCATCTGCACTGTGATTATATTTACCATTTAGTTTACTTTGCAAAATAAAAATGCTGAATTTGATTACTATGTTTCAGCATTTGTTTCCAGCCTTTTAGGTTTTACGCTGCAGGTTATACAACTCAGAACAAAATCCGATAGAACCAAATAGATATAGAAATGTTTTTTAATGGAAAACAATTTAATTGCGGGAGTTTGTCACAAACACTAAAGAGATTTTGTTGACTAAATTGAACTACAATAACTGCATCGGGTGTCAAAATAGCACATTTTACACTGCTAAGAATACACAGGTTTTGTATGGGTTCAAGCTGTTAGATAAGATCTGGCTGTGTATGGTGTGTCGGGGCTGTGTGTGTCCTTGCTGCTATAGAAATTGTAAGGCTGCGCTACAGAGCGAGAGAGTGATGATCATAGTATATAAACTGGACCAACAGATCCCGTTGCTCTGGACAGAGACCAGTGAAGGATATTAGAAGCACTTTTCCGGTGATGGCTGAGCGTTAAAGACGTAAATGTGACGTGAGCAACCTGCCTGAAAGTTGTAAGTCTTCTGGTAGCTGTGCCAAGAGAAATCTCAATCATTCCCAATCTTACAGAGACGCAGAGCGTAGCTATATGTAAGAAGATAACATAGGCACAGGCTAGTTATTGCTAACTAACATGCTTGTTAACATTAGTAATTAAACTTAAACAGCGAATGTAAGTCGAAACTGCCTGCAAGCTTCTCCTGTACTATACCGTAATTTCTCTACTGTGCAACAGTAAGTCGCGTGGTTATGACACAATCGTTAGCCTAGTTTTACAAAAACATCTACTACGGAGCCATAACATGACATACAAGGTAATGGAGCCTTTTATACATTGTCAAGTTTCTTTAGAAATAAACAATGGACAAATAGAGTCTTTAAACGCTTCAGATTTAAAGTTATTCGCTGTCAAAGTGGCGCCAAAATGAATGGCAGTCAATGGAATGCTAACGGGAGGTGATGGCTTGGTTGCATCAAAATGGCACCATAGGAGCTACGTGTTTCGGGGAGAGGCTTACCCCCTTGATGATGATGCATTAAAAGGTGCTTAGGCAATGTTAATCCAATATACTTTTTTGTCAAATTCAGGAAATAGCTAGCTAGCTCTCTATTTCCTGTGTGCGTTGGAAAAAACATCTGGTGTTTCTACACAGTCCTGGCTGTGTAAATGGAAAACAAACAGAAAGGAGCGCACAAGCACCAAAACACTTTTCCAGCCAATCAGCAATAGGCGGCTGTTTCTCTGTTCGTGTCGTGTGCTACCTGTAGTGATTTTTGTTATTGGAATAAATTTCTGTTTAAACTGCATTTGGGTCCAAACCTTCACTTCACCCTGACAAAACAGTCTTTTTTAATTTGTATAAATTAAAAAAGATGTTGTATGACCGGTGAAAGGAGGATAAGTCTTGTTAACATCGGTGAGGTGTTCCAATCAAGCCCACAGGAAGAGCACCATGTCTTAAAGCCACCATGGGCTTAGCGGATAAGTGTGGTACTGCACCCCATGGCCCAGAAAGACTTTTCACATAGACTTTGCATGGCGAAAGAAACTACTATATTTCAGCCAATATTTTTTTTTTTCAGCATGAACACTTGTTTAAAACGTCACGTTTTAAAAAAAAATTTAATTTACTAGTAGCCGAATCCAGAGTTATTAAACTAGGCATGATGAACGTGCATAATGGACGCGAGCAGACTGCACTGCACATGCTCATATAACTGTTCTCCCGAGGTCCTGTAGCTGTGATAATGGATAATGCTAACACTAATGGTTGTAATTCACCATGTGTTCTATTAATACATCCATGGTATGTAAAGCCTGTAATGTGGATGAGAGATGAAGCCATGGATGTTAAGAGAAGCTCTGTTCACGAAACTGCAGGCTAACCATAGGAGTTAGCACTAGCTAGCTAGCTAGTAGCATGACATAATAATTACATCTCCTTGGTTGTCTAAATACATCCATCGTTTATTTAGCTAAGAATGTAAACAATCGGGAACAACGAAAAAACAATGTTTAACGTTAGTGAATATTTTATACAATGAAACGGAGAGTTCACGGAGAGACACGAAAGAGCTCATGAACAAGCATGTTGCTACGACAACACAAAAACTGTTGCTAGTGCGCATGTCCATCGTGACATCATGGGCCAGTCAACGCGGAAGATTTGAGCTCCATGTTTGCTTTACGCGCTTTTGAGCACTCTCATTGGAATGTACGGGGCTTCCCGCCGAACGCCGTATCCAGTTCTTTTAATACATCCATGGTTCCAATGCTTCAGAAACCTCTGAAGTAAATCAAAGGAATGAAAACTGATGAGGGCTCTCATCCTGGACAAGTGAGTAAAGTTAGCTTTGCTGACTGACACTACTTTTGCTACTTTGTACTTCCACATTGATATTAAACCTGTCACTGGCTCAGTCTGTCCACCATACTTCCTGTGCCCAAAAAAACAAGACCAGCCTCCCTGAATGACTACTGCCCAGTAGCACTCACCTCTGTAGTGATGAACAACCCAGCACGGTGGACCTATTAGCCTACCATCCCAACCGACACTATAGCACACATCCTCCACACCACCCTATCTTATCTGGAAAAGATAGGAAGCTTTGAGAGATTGCTGTTCATTGACTACGGTTCATGAACCTGGGATTGAACACCTCACTGTGCATGTCGATCCTTGACTTCCTGACAGGCAGACCCCAGGTGGTGAAGGTGGGTGGACACACCTCTTCCACCCTCATCCTTAACACCCAGGGCTGTGTTTTTAGATGCTCTGGGTTTTGAGACTGTCTACATTGTGGGAGTTGGCCAGCTGTTGCCACTACTTTCCAGCTTACACCAGGAACATTGGTGGGCTGGATGCTGACTACTACAACTAAGAAGACTTTCCCCTGAAGAACTGGCTCTTAAAATCATTCCCTGACACTGGACGGCAGCTGATCTACAACAAGAACATTTGCAGAGCACGGGTATTGGTCGAAAATGCTTTTGGCAATATATGAAATATGAAAGTAATGATGAGAAAGGTCTATGTTTTAAAAACAATGACTCTTGAAATATGTTCAACTTCTGGAAGAACCCAGCCCCACCTGCCCCCATCACCCTCTGTGGCTCCACTTTAGTCTTTCCGCTTCCTGGGAACTATCATCTCCCAAGACCTCAAGTGGAAGCTGAACATCAGCTGCCTTGTCAAGAAAGCACAACAGAGGATGTACTTCCTGTGGCAGCTGAAGAAATTCAACCTGCCAAAGACAATGATGGTGCACTTCTACACAGCCATCGTTGAGTCCATCCTCACATCCTCCATCACCATCTGGTACGCTGCTGCCACTGCCAAGGACAAGGGCAGACTGCAGCGTATCATTTGGTCTGCAGAGAAGGTGATTGGCTGCAATCTGCTGTCGCTCCAGGACCTATACGCCACCAGGACTCTGAAGCGTGCTGGAAAGATTGTGGCCGATCCCTCCCACCCCGGACACAAACTCTTTGAACCACTCCCCTCTGGCAGGAGGCTGAGGTCCATCAGGACCAAAATCTCACACCACATGAACAGCTTTTTCCCCTCCGCCACTAGCCTTATTAACAACCCCTTCTCTTTCTGCTCTCAGCGAAGGCGGTCGCTTTTCTCTCCCTCTCCCTCCCAGGCCTACCCTGCTTGTCTCGTGTTGTCTGTTGTTAACTTTCTAGAGACTCTCCCTGCAAGACTCAGGCTCTACAATACCCAAATTATGGAACTGATTAACTGGTCTCTCAGTGCAATTGACACTGTATTCTCGAGGAGGAGCACTGATACGGGTGAGCCAGCATGTCCTGACGGAACGTTTGCTGCGAGGTATACGATGGACGGCTGGGAGAAACGGCATGTCGTGTGTCTCTCTGCTCTTTCCGTGGAGGACGTTGAGGATATCTATCTATTCGGGACCATGATAACTGGACTGCTGCTGATTGGAGGATGCTTGGCCCTGGTTTATCGAGAAATTAAAAAGACTCTGGTAGCTGTCCAAAGCCCAAGGAAGCTGCCTGGCCTGACTGAAGCTGTTGAAAAAGCGGTCAGTTTGCAAACTGGGATTATCAGTGCGCAAACTGGGACTATTAATCGCGTGATGGAATACAACATGGTAATGACCCGCGGCTTGGATACCATCATGAAGAAGATCACGGATTTGGAAAGTAAAATTGACCAGTTGAACGGATGAACAAGAGAATGAATGTTTAAATTAGAGCAGCCATTCGTGTAGACCAAACAAATGTAATCTTTCGGCCCCCTTATCCTGAACGGCCTTGCCAAGCCGTTTCTTGAAACAGTCACCATGTTGGGGCTCTGCAAGTGAGACGCTCTAGGTTCCTCCCCCGTCTTGCATGCTGATTGTCGTGTCGGTTCTGGACTGTTCAGGGGTGTCACTAAGGCAACGTGCTGTTATCGCTATAACATTCTGCGGACTGAGACACTAGTGGGGCTGCCGGGCTGTGCGTTTCTCAGCAGGCCAAACCCCCCCTGCTCCCCGCTACCCTATACCCCCAGTCCCACGCCTTCGCCGCTAAATGTGCAACTCTACATTTATGTTATGTTATGTGCAGCAGTGCAAATGTACTGTTTGTGTGCTTATGTGCTGAGGTGTTTTTTCCTGTTCCCACACTGTTCTCATCTTTATGAGGAGAGTCTGAGAGTTGCTTTTTTATTTCCCTCTCCTCTCCTTCATGTCATGCTGTATCTGTCCCTGCGAGAGTTAAGAGAGAGTTGGGATGGCACCACATATGGCGACTCGGTGTGTCTGTGCGTGTTGCTTTAATGTGATATGCACTTACGGCACCAGGACACATTCCTTGTGTGTAAACGTACTTGGCAATAAAGCTTTTCTGATTCTGAACAACGCCCGAAAACCACTCTGACACTCCACCCCTGGCTCTTCATGCCACTGTTCTCTCTCTGCTGTAATGCCCTTTGCTCTTTATTTTTTATTTATATCTTTGTTTTTTTCTTTGTGTTTTGTAAATTTGTAAAACTGTGTACATATACTTATATTGTTCATACCTACACTTATATTGTTTAATATTCCATCTAGAGAATGTGTGACGTGCACCAACACCAAAACAAATTCCTTGTATGTGTTAAAAAATGTACTTGGCAATAAAACCCTTTCTGATTCTGATAAAAATTATAAGTGTGAAAAAAAGAAAATGCTTTTTTTTTTAGACTGAAGGGAAGGGGGTGTTGGATCATAAAAAGAAATGACTGTGATGTCAAACTGATGGCATCTATGGTACGGACATGCTGTGCTTTGCATAACTTTTGCAAGTTTGCAAGTCATGGAGAGGCTTATGAGAATGAATAGGATGAAGCAGCAGAGCAGGAGTAAGAGGAGGAGGACAAGGATGTACGAGAGGGCCTGATGCACTACTTTAATAGTTAAACATTAATTTAGTCTTTCCCGTCATGTGTATTGTAAATTGTATAGAATGTAAATTAGAACATAAATTAACCTTTTTTACTATTTTTACAAGTACAAATGCACCCCTACCCCCTTTGCTTTTGTCAAGCAGGTTTAAAAATAAAAAAGGATTTACTCTTCTGTAAATTAAATGCTAAAGCCCTTGAAATAGGAAACCATGATGAAAATATATGTCACAAGTTACAAAAAAGTTAATTGAAGAAACAAATAATGTATAATATATAATACTGTACATAAATAAAACAATGTTATGCAAACAAATCGGTGCAACACAGCATGTATTAAGAGACGACTACTCCAGGGGTGGAGGAAACGGGTCACACCAGCTACTCAAAGCATGCACAAGCTGGCTCAGCTTACCAAGGAAGGCTTGATTGAAGGCTGCAGTTTGAGAATTCTTGTCAAGGCCGCTTTCAGCTACCTTCTTGACACTGCATCGTCCATGGTCATCTGTAAATGGCACTCATGCTGTGCCTGGTTCAGCTCCTACTGCTCCACAACTGCCGTCTGCATCTCACTCAGGACAGTCAGATTCCCCCATTCCTTTTTTTCTCTTGCCTGGACAATAATGAAGAAAAAACAAAGGTAGAAATAGGAGTTGGTTTACCAAAGCATGTTCAATGCTGGAGAGTGATTGATTATTCCATTGAGTTTCGGACACTCACAGTAAAGAGTGATTGGAACTCTTCTTCTCTGACTGACACTTTCTGATGACATCGAGGAAGAGCTGGCTGCTCAGGACCCTCCAACAGATTTAGAGGCTGTCATCGCCACGGCCATCTGCATTGATGGCGTTTCCAGGAAAGGAGAAGAGAGAGCGCTGACCAGTACTCCCCAGAGCCTTCCACGTCCTCCAGCGTCACCTCCCACCAATGTTTGGCAGCTGCTGAATGACAGCGGCGCCAAAGAGAGAACTGCTGCACGTACTGAGGGCAAAGAGGTCATTACGTGTCTTCCTGCCAAGTAGGAAGACACTCAGGGCTCACCAGGAATCCCGAGCGCGCTGGTGAGCCGTATCACAAACTCTATAACGCCCTCTCGGCCACTACTTCACGCCTAGCTCAACAGGCTAGCTCAACTCTGTCTTACTTGACTCTGGGGCTGACACTTACCTTATGGATCGTGGTCTTGCCATGCAGCTGGATATTAACCAGTAATCCTTGGTCAAGTCAAACACTGACCACGTTTACAAGGACATAATATTCCGATTTTTGCCCTACTCAAATTTAACAGTAATAAGACAGAACTCATGGTGGTGGCCCCTGCACCACAGCTCAGGAAAGTTGGAGACCTGGTCCTGGTTATGGATGGCTGCTCCATTTCCCCATCTCCTAAGCGTCATCCTGGACTCCACTTTCTCCTTCCGGTCCCACATCAACAACATCACCAAGTCCGCCTTCTACCACCTAAGAAACATCTCACGACTCCGGCCTTCACTCACACATTCAGTAACTGAGACACTCTTCCATGCCTTCATCACCTCCCGTCTGGACTACTGCAATGGTGTCCTGTCTGGACTGCCCACCAATGGCCTTAGCAGACCCCAGTATGTCCAGAACTCTTCTGCAAAGGTTCTAACCCACACAAAGCCCTGGCAGCATATCACTCCCATCCTCCAACAGCTCCACTGGTTGCCAGTCAAGTCACGTCATCTACAAGATCCTGCTGCTCACCTACAAATCTCTCCATGGACTCTCACCACAATACTTCACAGATCTCCTCCACCCCTACACTCAGTCACGTTCCCTGCGGTCCTCTGACAAGGACCTGCTGGACACCCCCACACCAGGTTGCGGACTTTTGGGGACAGGGCTTTCTCTGCCAATGCTCTCACACTCTGGAACATTCTAACACTCCACGTCCGCTCTGCCCCATCCCTGCCCATGTTCAAAAAGCACCTCAAAACATTTCTTTTCACTAAATCCTTTGCCCCCCCCCCCCCCCCCCCCATTTGTTAAGCGAAAAAAGTCAATGTTCATCTTCCATTCTGTGACATCTTAAAACCGTAGCTCATGCGAGTAAAACCGAATTTGTGGGCAGGGTATAGGCAGGAGAGGGATTTAAATCAAGTCCTTCAGATGGGATTAAATCATTCAAAAGTGGCAGTGGCTTAACAAATGTATGTCATGGGTCGGTGTCTGTTTCCCTGTCCTGCCTGTTTTCCTTTTCCCTTTTTCCCTGTTTGTTGTCTGTGTGTTTGTCATTACCTGCTGTGGCAAGAGGCGTGGCCTAACGAATCTAGGTCAAGAGGCGTGGTCATTCTCCCCTGCTCTGGTCCAGCTCAGCTGCAGCACATCTCCACTAATCACCTACCTGTTATCTACCCGGGCTGTTCACCTCTTCAGCACCAGTTCGTTGCAACCATTCATGTGGTAACTTGGCTCCCACAACTTACTAGTGATTTCTCTCCTAGTATCTCGGCTTAGTTCTGTGTTGGTGTTTTCTAGTGCCTTAGCTCACTTGTTATCTCTGTGTTCAGATTCCGTCTCTGGACCTGCTGCTTGTCTGCTGAAACCAGTTCTCCTGACGCCTGCTCACCTCTCCATTACACTCTCATTGCTGCCTGCCTCTCCATTCCACTCTCATCGCTGCCTGCCTCTCCATCCAGCTCTCCTCGCTGCTTACATCGTCACTCATCTCCCAGTACTACACCTGGGTGAGTCAGGACCGGACTCTCTCCGCAATCTGCGTCGAGACTCAGTCTGCCCAGCCACACGCCTACCTGCCTGCCTGCCTGCCTGCAGCTGCGCCCCCACCTGGAGCCACTCCACCTGCACCGTTCCTCACTGATTATTTCAAGTTTGTTCAAATAAACACTTAAAACGCTTCCCTGTTGTCAGTGTGTCTGTCTCTGAGTTCTGGGTCAAAATTCAAAACTTAACAATGTAGTCCAAAATAGATCTGTAGACATACAGGTCTACAAGTGTAGTTTTATTTAAATTTACTTTCAGCCAAATCCATTTCTCACCAGAAATAAGTATTATATTTTGATTCTGAGACCAACGCAATTGTTATCTTATTTTTAAAATACTATGGAGACATCTGTGCCAACTGTAAATTACCAGAGGAAAGACTCTGAGGATGATGACAGCTCCCAAAACGACAGGCTTGTCTTACCCAGCTAAGGGGTACTCACATCTTAAAAAGACGTTGCAGTACATTTTCAAGTAGGGATTATTTTGATGAATTGACAACATTTTTTCAAATCTAAACTTTCTCATCATCTTTGCTGATTCACTCACAGTTGTAGAAAAAATATAAGAAAAACTGTTTGGTATTACATTTTCAATTTAAAATGAATTCCATTTTATTTATAGTACCAAATCATAACAAGAGTTATCTCAAGACACTTTACAGAGAGAGTGGGTCTAGACCACACTATAATTAACAAAGACCCAATAATTTCCCACGAGCAAGCATTTGGTGCAACAGTGGTGAGGAAAAGCTTCCGTTTAGGCAGAAACCTCGGACAGACCCAGGCTCTTGGTGGGTGGCAGCTGCGGGTTTGGACATAGCCACAGATATAGAGAAATATGAGTCATAATTATAGCAGTTGGTATGATGAACAGTGGTAATTATGGTAACAATAAAGATAGTGGAACTATGACTACAAATAATAGTTGTAGCAGTTCAGGGCGTAGTGTGGCGTATCAGAGCGTTGCAGGGCATAGTGAGGCATTGCGTGGCGTTACGGAGCGTAGTAGGGCACAGCAGGGCGTCGAGCAAGACCACGGCAGCTGCAACCATGATTTAGGTACCACCCCAATCCAAGGAAAACTGTGAGGGGAGAAAACATAAGGGCTCCAGGGAATATGCTCCCTGGAGATAAGTTAGTAACAAGCATTACTGGGACATGAATGAACACAGATGGAAAGAGAGAGATCAGTTTCTCAAAGGAAGTCCCCCGGCAGTCTAAAACTATAGCAGCATATGAGCTGGTCCAAGGCAGACCTGAGCCAGCCCTACAATGGTTGGTAGATGAATCTGACTATGAAGAGAAGCAGAGACGAGAAGGGGTGCTGTGTCTGTAACTATACTTCTAGTTGATGGTTCCTAAGCATCAGAGATAAAATAGAGATAAAATAGGTGGAGAAAGAACACTTGCAGATATTTGGAGCGTACTTGGCTAAATACTTTGAATTGGAACATTGTGTGTGTGGAGCACAAAGGGACGTGCTGCTTCAGAGGTTGATATACTTTATAATCCACTCCAGATATAGAATGTTGTTGAACAGCCATCACCTCTTATGTTAACCCATATAGTGTGTGTGTTTTTCCTTTTTGTTTGTGTCTCACCAGCAGAGTCAGACATCAAAATAAACTAAGAAAGTTTCAAGTATCACACACACACACTTCCAAAAGTGACTACAAGTTGTTTTTACTAAAGGAAATGTCTATTAGTTTTAAATTAGATTACAGGGGAGCTTCAAATGTCAGAATATCACAACATTTGTCCTCAGATGCTTGTCTTATTTCAGTGTTACTGTCAGTGTAATATGAAGTGTGTGGTCCATTGTCAGAGCCACACTAATCCTTGACAATGCATGTTACGTTAGGGTGAGGTCCGGACCCAAGAGCGAACACAGACTAGATGGGTGGAATTTGAAAACAGTTCTTTAATATAAGTTCAGCCAAACAGAAATCTTGCAAATTAACTAAGGAGGGTGGTGATCCAAATGGAGTGGAGGAGTTGAGGTAGGCAAGGCAGGCTCGAAAACACACAGGGCTGGTGGTGTGGCTGGAAGCGAAGATGAGGTAGACCTCCAACATCTGCGCACAGAAAGACGACAGCGTTAATACAAAAAAAACCTTCAAAACACGTTCACTAAAGAGTTTGGCCGAGAGTAGTTACCACTTGGTAGACTGAAACGAACTGGCGCTGGCTGCCTGGATCACAGGAGTACTAGTGCTGGAGCTTGATTAGTAGATCACCTGCAGCCGCGCTGGAGAGCCAGGTGCTCTGGAGAGCCAGGTGCTCTGGAGAAAGCCACACCTGCCCACACACTCCACACACAAGACCAAAAAAAGGAAACGCACAGCCTGAGTCACGGACAGGCCGTGACATGTTACTCAATGTGCAGCTGTAAAAAATAGCTGAAAGGTGAGGAACTTGTGAACAAGTGTCTCAAATTTCAAGTCCTCCTGTTAAAGTGCCCATAACTAGGAATAAATACCTGATATTATACCTAGTTAGATGTGGTGGGAAACTTTCTCAATAGCAAGACAGGGAGACAAACAAAATCATTTAAGCAGTGTTTTTACTACCCCTTTCTCATTAAAGATGTCTCAATTTTAACTATAGCAAGTGATTTCTCTGTGCGTAAAGTGGAGTGACTTTTATATGCTCATAAATGGTTAACGGGCAGCCTGTAAAGCTCCACACAGGAAGTACAGATGGCTGATGGAAGGTAAGAACTGCCCAGTGAGAAAACTTTGCGCTTCTAGGCACTATTTGTTCCTATTCTACGATCCAGTAGTCTTACATAATTTTTATTTTACACAGTTGTTTCGGTTTTCTATCATCACCGCCCAAAGTTAATAAAGCAGGAAACACCATACAATCCCACTGCGGCCTATCATCCAGGACGCCTCCCCGCCTTGTGGTGAATACACTTCTCCACTATGGACTACCAATACACAGCAAACCTATACGGATGCCACTGCACTTAAAACTGAGCTGCTCTTGGCTCGCTGTGACAATGTCGCAGCTACTGTATATTTAAAACGGAGCTTCAAGCAGCCTTAGGTGAGAACATTTCTTCCATTAAGACTGAGCTGCTTGCTTTCAAAAGAGAATTATCCTTCAGCATATCTGCTATGCAGCAAAACTTTGCCGGGCTGAAGAGTACCGTAGTGGAAATGGAGCAGTCACTTTCACCGATGATATTGTAACCAATAGTATAGCCAAAGTGGAGCACTTGACTCAAGAAATGGTCAAGCCTCGGTGTTCACCGCTAATGTGTCTAAACTGCTGATGGAAGCCTTCACGCTCTGTAAAGAGCCGCTGATAGATAGAGCCCATCGGGCGACCACCCCCGCACCATAGTGGCAAGGCTTTACTACTACGCCGACTGCACCGAGATTCTCAGGAAGGCGAGAGAGCTACAACGTGTTTCCCGACCATACCCCCAAGACGGCACGGGCCAGTGTACTTCCGCTTTCAATGAGGCTACTACGCGTCATCAAGGGAATTAGGTTTCGTATTGTTCATGGTTGCGCATCACCTATAACGGAATGCATCGCAAATTCACATCAGCTGAGGAGGCTAAGACATTTATTAAGCAATTACTAAATAAAGATGCAAGCTTGTGCATTTAATAGCTGTAATGCTCTTTGTCCATGCATATTTTACAAGAGTAATTCAAAAGTCCTGGGCCTCATTTATCA
Source organism: Zingel zingel (assembly GCA_023566125.1). Taxonomy (NCBI): domain Eukaryota; kingdom Metazoa; phylum Chordata; class Actinopteri; order Perciformes; family Percidae; genus Zingel; species Zingel zingel. The sequence continues at coordinate 2,971,507 of CM042317.1, read as the reverse complement.
ACTGTACGTACGCACAGATATGTGCGTATTTAATGCATAGGAACATTGCCACACAAAGTGTGAGATTTACCAACGTGTACTTACACTTAGGAATGTGTGTAAATGTAAGCACAGCACTGGCCATTCTTACAAACAGAATCTAGTGGTAGAGTAGCGATACTACAAATAAAAAGCATTAAGTGTCACAGTATGCATTAAGAAATCAACATCCACATATGTCCTGTGTTTCCTTTAATTAGAAAACAACCCAACCGTCCCGCTCTTCCCGCGTGTCACGGAACCGTACGCCCACCCACGACCTTTTCCTTAACATAACTGCATCAAAAGAGACGGCAATAGTCCCGACCAAGCGCGTTTACATATAAACGACAATAATAAGAACGACAAAGGCACCTGACCAAACGTTCCTATTTTACTAGATGGGTGTGAGAATGTGTTGGGTTTGTTGTATTTTGGTGCACAGCCTGTGCCCCTAGTAGTTGTTTGACGTTTACAACCCCAGTGTTGTCTCCTGAGACCGGGCTTTTTCAATTGAATTCAATTTTATTTATAGTGTCAAATCATAACAAGAATTATCTCAGGACACTGTACAGATAAAGTGTAGGTCTAGACCACACTCTGTAATTTCCAAGGACCCAACAATTCCAGTGATTCCCCCAAGAGCATGCATGAATGTGTAAGTGCGACAGTGGCAAGGAAAAACTCCCTTTTAGGAAGAAACCTCGGACAGACCCAGGCTCTTGGTAGGCGGTGTCTGACGATGCCGGTTGGGGGTTTGATGAACAAGCGCAATAAAAAAGTCACAATTAAGATAATGACTAGAGTAGTTGTAATAGTTCATGGTGTCGTAGAGCACAGCAGGGCGTAACAGGGCGTTGGCCGGACATAGCAAGTCGACGCCGGGCATTGCAGGGTGTAATTGGGCACAGCAGGTCGTAGGGCAGGACCACGGCGACAGCTGCCACCATGATGTAGGCTAACGCTGCGACACCTTACTGCCTAAGTATGCGTAAGCTTTCTATGGGGAGAAGCAGCAATAGGATGGGTGTGCGCTATGACTGAGGCTACACACCCACCCCCGCCGGTCTAGGCGCACGCTGCAACTCCTCATACCCTAAATATAGTAAGCTTTCTATGAAGAGAAGCAGAGATATGGAGGAGGTGCGTCATGACTGTGGCTACACACCTTCCCCCGCCGGTCCAGGCGAATGCTGCAACTCCTAACTTCCTAACTATAAGCTTTATCAAAGAGGACAGTTTTAAGTTTACTCTGTGGTGACGGTGTCTGCCTCCCGAACCCAGAGTTTCAAGGTGCATTCAGGGGGCAGGCAGCTAGTGGATCAAGGAAAACCATGCAGTGCACCTTTAAACTTGTTCTTGTAGTTTATGATTTGACCTGCAAGGGCTGTAGTTGTGCAATGAAATATAAATATACTCCTTTAGAGAACAATTGTCTGTGATTATTCATGCGTATGTGTTGAAAAAACAGCTGATTGTGACGGTCAGTGCACAGATTCACCCCCTCTTTAAATATTCACATTTTTAAGTGAAGGAGAAATGTTTTTTCTGGACTATGCTCATTTTTTGTGTTACTATCTGTTTTCCTTGATACAATTACAGTTTTTTTTCAATTACTAGACGACAGTGGGCACAACTGGATCCACATATGCAAAACTCTAACTACAGTCTGCACAGCAGCAGTTCATGTGGCCCAAACTCTAGTTCATTTTTCATTGCTTGAATGCTCAATTGTGTTTTAAGCACTGATGGGCAGTAGAAGTAACGCATTACTGTAATCCGATTACTTTTTTCAAGTAACGAGTAAAGTAAGGGATTACAATTGCAAAAACAGTAATTAGATTACTGTTACTTCCCCGTAAGCAGGCTGCGTTACTTAACCATGATTTTGTTTCGTGAGACTGTCTCGTGAGTGACAATGACGTATGAGCACCGCGACGTCAGTGGTAAACACCGACATGTGTAGTGTTGAACAAGAGACAACATGGAGCCATAGACAGTATATAAGAAGAGCATGGAACGGGGGAGAGAGCAGGACCACGCAGCATTTAATGCTTGGAAGTACCGACATTACTTTTAGTTTGACTCGGTTAAAAGTGACAAAAACATCAGCGTCCGCTGTACGCTCTGCGTGGGAAGAAAACTTATCTACAGCGAAAAATTACGCCTCAAATCTGAGCAAGCACCTAGCAAGCCGGCACAGGAATGTGAAACTCACTGAAAAAATCCCTGAACCCCCAGCTGACACGACCGCTGCGGCTACATCCAATTCCACCGGGCGAACCTCCGAGGGCCCCTCTCCTGCTAAACAGGTGGAAATAGACTTAAAGCGACAGGACTTAGTGCCGCTGAGCTGAAGAAGCTCGTCGCTGGCTATATTGTCCAGGACATGCTGCCAATTTCCACTGTTTTATTCAGGTCGTGCATCATAGTTTTGAAAAGTAACTTAGTAAAGTAACTAATTCCTTTTGAAAATAAGTAATGAGATGGATAACTGGATTACTTTCTTGGAGAAGTAATCAGTGATCAGTAACTAATTACTATTTCCAAGTAACTTGACCAACGCTGGTTTTAAGCCCCCAACTTCTCCTTCCAGGCTGCGCTGCGACCTTTGACTACAAGGCACCTAACCCTAACCTTAACCCTTGTGCCCGTGCCCCTCCCAGCGCCCATTCTGGACGTTGCGTTTTAACCCAAACCTAACCTTAACCATAACCATTGCCTAATCAACTTCAAGGCAGCGCTGCAACCATTGACTTCAAGGCACCTAACCCTAATGTTAGAATAATTTACATTATCAAGAAACAAAAAAAAGAGTAGTTTTAAAATCAAAATGATGTGAACACTTTATTTATTAAACACCTTATTTATTATTGCTGCTATATCCCTCCTGTTTGAGGCTTGACAAAACTCATGACTCAATAAGCAGCATATATAAATAATCTGTTTAGTCGGTTTAGCCATTAACATTGTCCTGTGTTACACAGCAAAAAAAAGTTCAATAAATCATTTTTTTTTTTAAGAAAAAGAAAATCACCAAAATAAAATGTTTTCAACATCAATATCAATTAATAATGTAGTTTTAAACAATTTATTATATAGCAACTCAAAATACAAACAAAGTCTTTAGTGCAGCTTTACTGAAAAACGGAGCCAGGTGATATAAACATTCGGGGCTTAGCCCAAATCTAGGGGGGTCCGGGGGCATGCTCCCAGCTGTAGTGAATCCAAAACACCAAAAATGTTAAGGATGACTCATTTTCACCCCTGGCAACTAAAAAGAGGCAACCATTATCTGACTATTTTTAAGTTAGCCTACATAGGTAAAATTTGAATTTGGTGTAAACATCATTACTAATCTTAAGAGTTCAGTTCTGTTTAGTTTGTGCTTAGCTGATCAAATTTGCTACATCAGAATCCATGAAATGGAAAATAGAACAATTGAAGCTTTAACTGCACAACGAGGTTTATCGTGTATTTTTAAACAATACACAAGTAATAATAATGTAATATAATAAAACAATAAAAATCTGTTTTAAAACAAGAACAATTTATTAATTCATGCATTTCAATTTATACAAAAAACCCTATTTTGTTCTAAAATTCTAATACATTTGTACTGGAGTTTTGATTTACATGAGCTGTAAGCCCTTATCAAGATTAAAACAATAAAAGGCTTGAAATATTTTACTTTTTATGTAATGAATGTAGAATATATTAAAGATTTACTTTTTAAATTAAAGTATGGGGGGGGGGGGGGGGGGGGAATCACTTTTCCAGTGATATTGATGCATCTGGACTTGTTGTAATTGTTGTCATCATCAGGAGGAGGAAATAAACTTCCTCATGTCTTTCTGATCTTCTTATCACTATATTTCTCAATTAGTCTCTCTTCTTATCCCACTAACGTGCTGAGATTAGCTGTAAAACATGCCCTGAGATAACTTAGCATTTGATACAAGCTGTGTGTTTCGGTTTTACCCCCCCAACCCCACTACCCCCCTGTGTACATGACAAATCATCCGCCCATCTCTATTAGCAACTAATTTCTCTAAATAACAATTAATAATGTTAACTCACTAGCTAGCCAGCAATACAGTCACTTAATAAGAAACGCTGAATTTTCAAGCTTTTTGGTCTAAACGTCATACCCAAATTAAAAGTGGTACAGCTCCCATATACTCTGACACTCTGGGATGTGATATCATTGGGAAGGTAACACTCAAGTTCTTGTTACAAGTGTCAGGGTGATTCTAGGCCTTACTGACACAGAGTTACAGAGGCTAGAATGGAGGGGTTTTATTTCCGTCCAAGTCATACATCTGTAAAATTATTAAAATACACTGCTGTAAACACATCTAGTGAGATACAGACAACACAAGGCCATAGCCACATATCTCAGCTTACTACAGAAGAAGCTAAAAGACTAAAAAAATGATTTTATATGAATTATTTTCTACATATGTTGTTTTTCTGATTTCCATTTAAAAACTGCAAAGAAAAAAGCCAATAAAGTACAAAATAAAACACTTCTCAAATACACAAACACACCCACATCAATCATACACATACTTGAAATAAAAAAATAAAAATGAAAATACATAAATATATAGAAATAAGCCATTATAAATTGTACAGGGTGTGAAATGCTTATAGGAGGCCCTGTTTTTGTTTCGACACAGCTCCAGCCATTACAGGGTTAAAATTTCAGGGGCAAATGTGATATCTATCTTCTTGTCTGCTCATTGGCTAAAAATGTAGACGGGTCTTATAGCATTTAAATCTAACTGGTCCGAGAAAATGTCGATTGTTTGCACGTGGGCTCACATCGCGTCAGAGACATCTTCGGCTTCCAATGGGGATATCACAGGCAAACCTGCAGCGATTGGCTTATACCAGGTCTCTATGGAAACCATAGAAGTGAGTCAATACAGTGACGCCCACATCAAGTTGCTAGGAGCCTCGAGAGAAGAGCGAGACGCGATAGAAGTGCGGAAATGAAAAACAGTTTAGCGATTTTCCGTTGTGATTCGGCCAGAAACGTTAAGATTGTGAGGCAAATAGCTTGTTTTGGATATAATGGCTTGGATATTCCATTTCCTTGGACTCTTGGGGATTTAAGAAAAAAAAGTTTTGGCAAAAAATCCCTGCAGTGGCTAAAGGGACAAGGAAAAAGATATGGATGCACTACACACCAGATGCGCTGTTTACGCTGTATTGTTTTACTTTGTAGCAGTTGTGTAACTGCTATAAATCATCGCATGCTTTGTGTGTGGGCTTAGTTAAATCATGAGAGACTAAGCTTTCAATTGGTGTGTCGCATGGCTATATATTTTGAAGATTAAATGCTTTAAAGTTATAAAAACGTTTATGAATAGAGGTTACAGCGACGCCACAGCCACAAACTGTACCGTAAACGGTACAGTGACTCAGTGACAGGTTAACTCAAGTGTTACAACAGCGGATTCACAAACCTGCGACACTTGTCCGCAGTTGGTCTAACGCTGCTTCTGAATCGCTCTCCGGCCGGTGAGGTCTGTTACTAGTGTTCCTGTTCCGTATAAAACACTTTGTTATATCCATAACTTCAGTCGGTTAGCCAGTAAGCTCGCGACACCGATGCAACATTCAACATGACAATAGCCCGCCAGCCCCTGATGACAAGTTAACGACGAAGAAGAAGATTTATATTCTTCTTCGTTAGTTTTTATTGGCAGTTGGCAAACAAGCTGAGTGATGCACGATGCATTACCGTCCACCACCACGCACGGTAATAGCTAGAGCTTTTGTTTCATTTTTTGCAGCTCCAGTCAGAAAGACTGAGAGAGGAAATGAAACAAAGACCTAAAAGATTCGGTGCTTTTGACAAAACATTCGGGGCTTAAGCCTAATTAGTTTTTTATGTAAAAAACTGTACCTCAGTGTATTCAAATGATTGCTGAGCCTAAACTGCACATGTACAACTCCTGTTTTTCTCTTATCTGTGTGTGTGTGTGTGTGTGTGTGTGTGTGTGTGTGTGTGTGTGTGTGTGTGTGTGTGTGTGTGTGTGTGTGTGTGTATTATCTGAGAAGTCCCTAACCTTGGCTGTTCTCTGTAAGGAAAGAAGGATTTCTCCAGTTTGCATGTAACACACTGATTTTCTATTTCCGATCTATGGCATCATTGATTAAAATGTTTTGTTATATTAGGGTTAGTCAATTCAATAAGGTTCATACAGATAGTTATAGTGGACAAATTATTCAAATTATTTGCCTAGGTAAAAGTACCAATTCCAAACTGTAAAAAAATTCTGTTACCAGCAATATTCCATTAAAAATATTACCTAAGTAAGAAAAGTATCATTAAAAATATGTACTTAAGGTATTAAAAAGCAATATAGAAAAGTCCTCACATTTTTTGAAAACTGGAAATGATCAAAGCAGTTCTGTCAATCAACTAAGTGATTTAAGCAACTCATCATTTCAGTTGGATTTGTAACCGTATGTTTTGTTTACAAAAATCCCACCAAAATATGTCAGATTACAATAATATCCAAAAGCATTTGACAAAACTGCTACTGACTTTTTTGTCTTTTGAAGAAATTAGTCATTCCTAAAAATGACATAATTTATAAAAATCAAAAATCCCTAGTTACAGCAGCTCAAAATTTCAATCACAAAAATATATTTAGTCTTTGTCAGCTTTATTTTTACAACTTCTAATCAACTGCTTTTTAGATTTTTTGCACTTTACTTTTGTATTTTCACAATTTTCATCAGCCTTTGGCATTTTCGGGCCCTAATAATTCCTTCAGTTCCAATAGGGCCTTCGCCGCTGTCGGCGCTCGGGCCCTACATATCTTTCAGATAAAGGCAAGCAGTAGATCAAATATAACTAACTTCTGAGTGAAAGTAACTGTTAAATTTAACATACAATCCATCTATAGGAAACCCATTATCCTAATTCAAAAGTACATTTAGCTCTCTAGTAGCTCTTCAGTCTGTGAAGCTTCTATGTGGGTGTGCTACAGCAGCTCAGTGTCTTCTCAGACTCATCCTCACTGGGCGTGCCTGCTTGTAAAATCTGAGTCATTTTCTCATAGACTGTCATCGTGTGTACTTCTCTTTCTCTCTAATGCTCTTGCTCATTTAACGGCTCTACTTTTTCTTCCTATTACTTTTCCTGACTGTATTTTGAAACTGTTGTTACCCCTTTTATATACAAAGTATATTAGTATATTATATATTATCTTTATAGTATAAATGTATTATATTATCTCTTACTGGTTATAAGATTTATCTTTAAGTTATATGATATCTTACTTTTCGTGTAAGATTTTATCTTTAACTACCTCCTGAATTACTTGATTTTATTGAGAGCCTGGTAACATGTATGGAGTTCACCCGAAGCTGCCTACCTTGTGCAGTGAATCTCGTCACTGGAGACACTTTTATATCAATCAAGCAATTACAGTTCAACTTTATCTCCTTTTTTTATTTTATTTTTTTTTTTTTCCCTCTACAGAGTCCTTCTCTGTCACTTGGGAGTTGCTAGCTCCCCGTCACTTTTAACGTGCTGAGTTTAGTTATTACCTGTTGTCTTCTGATAGCCTATGGACTAGTGTCTGTTATCAGACCACAGATATTCTTATTTTCCATTTACCAGATAGACCACCTGTTACTGCTTTGTTTTTCTGATTGTCCTGCCGCTAGGGTTAACATTTATACACTCTAGGCATCAAAGACATCATCACCAAAACGGTCTTAAACAAGTCTTTTCAGTCAAGAAAAATAAAATATATCTCATCTAGGCAGGAATTTTTATTTCAGTAGTCTTCCCACAAGACAAGGGACATAATGTCCTTTTCCTATCGACCTACTTGTTACTTTTTCGTTTCTCTGATTGTCCCGCCGCTAGGGTTAACATTTATACACTCTAGGCATCAACGACACCATCACCATTTTTAAACAAGCAATCTGTCCAGATAGAAATAAAATGTATCTCACCTAGGTCTTCTTCAGTGGTTCTGTCCGCTGTTCAAAAGATGATCTTGTCACCTTCTCCTCATTCCAGCGGGAGCTGACCTCTGTGAAAACAGCAATTCAAGCTGGAGGTTGTTTATTCAAGGAGTTATCAAAAATGACTCCCCTGTGCACGGTGTATCAGGACCCGAAACCTGGAAGGAGGGGAAGGATGGTTGAGATCCGGCTACGAAGGACCAATTTGTTAGGATAATTTACATTATCAAATGATAGACAGAGAACGAGGAGGCCTTCTCCGCATTACAGAATAGTACAGACAATGACCTAACGAAAAGCTCCCTACAGCAGCTTTTGTAATACAACGTAGAATGTGATAACCATGATACAAGAGTTGGTGTCGTCAGTTGTTTATCTTGTCAGAGTATATAGGGAAAGCTCATAAAGCCTTTTTTGAAAATAAAGAAACACCAAATAAGAATGAAACAGTGACATACGGTACATTGTATCATTTGAGAGAAACCGCAAACAGGTAAAAGAGCAAGGATACCAATATGTCCAGGTAAAATGTTTGCCGTTACATACACAATTGTGAAAATGTTAAAAACACCTCCTTTACTATAGTAAAACTGTGCACTTACTGTTTTTCAAAATGTAATGGAGTAATGGAGGTGTAAGCAATGGGAACACCACAGTCATTTGTATTTAGAGATAATGTACTGTAGGTTCATGGCAAGAGAAGACATCCAATTTGTTAATAAAAAACTTGTAAAACTTCTTGACTATTACCTACCTACCTACCTGATTAGTTTGTAACACTTCCAGTAATTACGTAAATTACTACAGACAAAATAAAAATATTTATTTACTGTAGGTAAGCAAACTGAGGATTTTCGTTCATTGTTGTTTACCTCAAAACTGGTATAAAATGAAAAAGGAAAGAAAATAATTTAATTTTTTTTCTTATAGCAAATATTGATTAGTGTGAAGTCACTCAAATTATTGAAACTGTAAAGATGAAAAAGTTTGTTATTTCTGTATTGTTGTTTGATGATAGTGTTTTTCTCAGTGTGTTCTGAGTGACCGTGTGTGTTCTCTAGATAAGGATTATTTAGCCTAAAGTATTTTGCTGCACTGAGCCTGTTTTGAGAAGAGTTGTGTCAAGAGTTGTGTTCCAAACATGGAATGAGTTTTGCAGGAGATGTGAACTGTTTAGCTTAGCTGACTGTTGGTAATGCATACTGTGGTTAGAGTTTTGCACATGTGGCTTCAGTTTTGACCAATGTCATTTAGCAATCAAAAAAAACTGTAAACATAATAGCAGTCATTCTCCATGAAGAATCATAATACATTGAGAAGTGGCCTGTTTTATTTTGCCTTTTTTATACATTGAATTCCTTTAATTTCTTTTGTTTGTTTTTGTTTTAGTCTCCAGGAAGTAAAGTTGTTGAGGCTCTCTCTCTCTCTCACACACACACACACACACACACACACACACACGTAAACACATCTCAAGTCCCTCTATAATAGGGAAGGAAGGTAACAGAGCTACCCAGGTCTGCTGATGAAAAGATAAGAGAGAGAGAGAGAGAGAGAGAGAGAGAGAGAGAGAGAGAGAGAGAGAGAGAGAGAGAGAGAGAGAGAGAGATGTGAAGATAAAGCTTGGTGGCACAGAAAGCAGTTCACACCATATATTACAGTTAAGTCCAGTATTAACAATTCCACTCCCTTCCTGCCATTCAAACTCTTTCTGACTTATGACCTGTGTGTGTGTGTGTGTGTGTGTGTGTGTGTGTGTGTGTGTGTGTGTGTGTGTGTGTGTGTGTGTGCTACATAAGATAAAGATTGACCTCTATAATAAATGTAGACTGGAATGTTCAGTTACAGGTTACAAAGAAACTAAACTCGAAAAATCAGTGAAATCTCTGCCAGAGATTCCATTGAAAATAAATCACACACATTCATATAGAAGTGTTTCCTGTAGCTTACAACTAGGAACCAACAGGAGTAACAGTCTGTTCTCTGATCTGTTATAAAAGGGGTCTACATAAAGAGTAGCTTGATTATGTTTAATAACTGATATTTGATGTGATGTTTGGGATGAAACCAAAATCACATGGTTGACTCCATTGGTTCAAGGAAAAAGTGAAACCAATATCTGTAGATTGGATTCAACTAGATTTAAAACGAAAGTAAATCTAAGGTAAAAATTGTAAAAAAAAAAAAATAAATAAATAAAAAAAAGTCAGCTAAAATGGACAGATGTGGTACTGAAAGTAGCAAATCTAATTTCATCACAAATGTTTCTACATAGTGATGCTAAAGATATGAGACAGATACAACAAAATTCAGTTTACAATTGTGCTTGTATTTATTTCAGGCAGACAGAAGGATTTCAATAAGGTCCATGAGTCAGACATCGACATTGAAATCAGAACAGGCAGCCACTTAGAGTGAATGATGATGTTTTTGTCCTGCTAGCAGCAGACATTAGCTGGTTGGTCTGCTGGTCTAACACTTTGTTCCAGAGCGACATATGGCCCACTCCAGACATGTTTTAAGGTATGTAAAAAAAATACTCTGTTCAGGTTCATATTTTATATATTATATAACAGCTAAAGTTAGCATGCTAGCTTCCCCAGCCCCAGTTTGTATGTACAAATACCAAAACTTGCTATCTATGAAAAATGTAGCCTCAAACTTAAAGTAACTATTATGTAACTTTTAAATGTTTCTGAAACTGTGTAATTTTTCCTCTGATGATCAAAAATGACCTGTTACCAGGGCTTAATTTGAGCCGAAAGAAGGAAATTAAGCAAAGAACAACTAAAAGCTAAAAGGGAAAGTGAAAGACGAAATCGGAGGCACACTCGGTCGGGCTTTCAACAGATGGAGACAATTACGTGATTGTAAATGATTAAAAAATGTTCCCGAATTGGCCCTCAGGTAGGTAATATGTCTATTTCATTCATGAAATAACTACAATGAGCGATGTGTTGGTATGTCAGTAGCCAACATTAAATTCCATCTAGCCTGACGCTTTATTCCGTGTCCGTCTGTGTCCGTGGGTTTCATGAAATGCGCTCTATTAATCTGAGTTATTATTACGTTGGTTGCTACAACAATCTTAATTCTTTGTCTTGTTACACAGTGACAGTGATACCAGGTGTAGCTCACGATACAGCCAAAGTAGGCTGTTACCGTATGCAACACTTGAAATGCAACGATGCATCTGCAACGTAGTCTCTTATTGTAAATGAAAGATTTTCTGTCTAAGCAAAATATTCATCGCAACTATGACCCAAACGGAAGTCAATACTATAATAAAGCATACATTTTAACCACTATACTGGCCAAAGACATGATAGCATATTGTGGTTAGTATAGTCTCGGACCCACTACTACATATATTAAAGTGAAGTAGCATAATAAACTGTGCTTACAATAATGTGTAGGGCGGCCTAAAACCTTTATACCTTTTAGTGCATAGAATACTAAGCTATTAAAATAATAATTGTTGGCATAATTTAAAAAAAATCATGTTTTAATGTTAAATACAGTGCCTTGCGAAAGTATTCGTCCCCCTTGAACTTTTCGACCTTTTGCTACATTTCAGGCTTCAAACATAAAGATATAAAACTGTAATTTTTTGTGAAGAATCAACAACAAGTGGGACACAATCATGAAGTGGAACGAAATTTATTGGATATTTCAAACTGTTTTAACAGATAAAAAACTGAAAAATTGGGCGTGCAAAATAATTCAGCCCCCTAAGTTAATACTTTGTAACGCCACCTTTTGCTGCGATTACAGCTGTAAGTCTCTTGGGGTATGTCTCTATCAGTTTTGCACATCGAGAGACTGAAATTTTTGCCCATTTCTCCTAGCAAAACAGCTGGAGCTCAGTGAGGTTGGATGGAGAGCGTTTGTGAACAGCAGTTTTCAGTTCTTTCCACAGATTCTCGATTGGATTCAGGTCTGGACTTTGACTTGGCCATTCTAACACCTGGATATGTTTATTTGTGAACCATTCCATTGTAGATTTTGCTTTATGTTTTGGATCATTGTCTTGTTGGAAGACAAATCTCCGTCCCAGTCTCAGGTCTTTTGCAGACTCAATCAGGTTTTCTTCCAGAATGGTCCTGTATTTGGCTCCATACATCTTCCCATCAATTTTAACCATCTTCCCTGTCCCTGCTGAAGAAAAGCAGGCCCAAACCATGATGCTGCCACCACCATGTTTGACAGTGGGGATGGTGTGTTCAGGGTGATGAGTTGTGTTGCTTTACGCCAAACATAACGTTTTGCATTGTTGCCAAAAAGTTCGATTTTGGTTTCATCTGACCAGAGCACCTTCTTCCACATGTTTGGTGTGTCTCCCAGGTGGCTTGTGGAAAACTTTAAATGACACTTTTTATGGATATCTTTAAGAAATTGCTTTCTTCTTGCCACTCTTCCATAAAGGCCAGATTTGTGCAGTATACGACTGATTGTTGTCCTATGGACAGAGTCTCCCACCTCAGCTGTAGATCTCTGCAGTTCATCCAGAGTGATCATGGGCCTCTTGGCTGCATCTCTGATCAGTCTTCTCCTTGTATGAGCTGAAAGTTTAGATGGACGGCCGGGTCTTCGTAGATTTGCAGTGGTCTGATACTCCTTCCATTTCAATATTATCACTTGCACAGTGCTCCTTGGGATGTTTAAAGCTTGGGAAATCTTTTTGTATCCAAATCCGGCTATAAACTTCTCCACAAACAGTATCTCGGACCTGCCTGGTGTGTTCCTTGTTCTTCATGATGCTCTCTGCTCTTTAAATGGACCTCTGAGACTATCACAGAGCAGGTGCATTTATACGGAGACTTGATTACACACAGGTGGATTCTATTTTTCATCATTATTCATTTAGGTCAACATTGGATCATTCAGAGATCCTCACTGAACTTCTGGAGAGAGTTTGCTGCACTCAAAGTAAAGGGGCTGAATAATTTTGCACGCCCAATTTTTCAGTTTTTTATCTGTTAAAAAAGTTTGAAATATCCAATAAATTTCGTTCCACTTCATGATTGTGTCCCACTTGTTGTTGATTCTTCACAAAAAAATTACAGTTTTATATCTTTATGTTTGAAGCCTGAAATGTGGCAAAAGGTCGAAAAGTTCAAGGGGGCCGAATACTTTCGCAAGGCACTGTATACATGTTGCACAGTGAATTCTTAGGATGAACTGGATCTGTGGGTGGTCCACAAATAGGCTGATTTATATTTGCTGATAATATGTTGGATTTAAGGTAATGAATTTTGAATTGGCCCCGTGGGACAAATAAAGTTATTTTATTTGTATGTTAACACATTTTAATTTTTTTAAAATCTTTAAAAAAAATTAAGAAATAATACTTTGGTGGCCCCCCTGCACTTGGAGATCTCTGTTGTAGAGCATTCTCCTATCGGGCCCCTCATCTGTGGAACAGCCTCCCACTACATGTTAAAGAAGCTCACTCAGTTGACATTTTTAAATCTTTTTTTTAAAACCTCCTCAACTCATTATACTACAGCCAACCATAACACACCATCCTTTCTGCACCTTTCACAAACAACCCGTTTTAACTAATTCTCTTATGTTGCTGGTTTTGTATTGTTAATTATTACTGCTTCAATGCTGTTCAATTGTTCTGTTGCTGTTATTTCTGTGTTCCTTTAACTGTAAAGTGATTTTACACTTTAAATAAATTTGATTAATTGATTGATGTGTAAACACTACCATTTACACTCATGTTATATATCGGTGTTATTTTTAAACAGTGTTTTCAGTGAAATCGCCATAACCTTATGATTATGTTTGTCAGCAAATGGTTTTTACCCTCTGCAGCCTGATCTACAGTGGGGCAAAAAAGTATTTAGTCAGCCACCAATTGTGCAAGTTCTCCCACTTAAAAAGATAAGAGAGGCCTGTAATTTTCATCATAGGTACTGTTACGGTTTGGACAATTTTGTTGCCTGTTTTGTTCTCTTTCTGTTGCCTGTATCAGTATTTTATGTATATTCCCTGCTTTTGTTGATTAGTCTGTATTGTGTATGTTTTGGTTATCCCTGTATTCTGTTCTCCCTCGTGTTTAGTGTTGGTCAAGTGTCTGCGTTTAGGTCATTTTATGTTTCCTGTCGGTTTGTTCCTGTTTCCTGTTTTATTTTGATAGTCTGTGTCCAATCTTGTCTTGTCTAGTTTTACTTTCTGTTTTCCCGCCTTTGTTGATTGTCTTGCCCCGCCCTGATGTGTTTCACCTGTTGTGTCACCTGTCCCTCATTAGTTCATTACCTCATGTATTTAACCCCCGTGTTCCCCTTGTCGCGTGTCAGATTGTTTTGCCTGCCTTTGCCTCATGTGTGTTCCCGTGCCGTCAGCATGTGTATCTTTTTTTGTATCCCTCTGCATCCTGCTCCTCGGTCTTTTCAGCCTCTGCTCTGCCGTGTTTTTGTTTTATTAAAACCTACGCGCTCACACCATCTCCTGCCTGCCATTTTTCTTTGCATTTGGGTCCTCCATCTCTCAGCCCGTAACAGAACAATCTGACCAGCATGGACCCAGCGGAGAAACTGCTATTTAAAAAGAAAGTGTTGGAGTTTGGGTGGACTGTACAGTGTTTGCTCTGCTCGGAGCCGGACCAGCACCCTCCCGTCCTGGAGAAGCTCGCCGTGCAGCAGCAGTGGCTATCAGAGAGGCCGTGGGTGAGTCACTTTGTTCCCCAGCTGGAGGTATTTAAGCACCACCTAGAGAACTTTTTACAATCCACCTCCAGTGACTCACCCACTAGCCTGCACCCTCCCCAGCCGGCAAACACTGTGGCCATCGGGGCATGTTTTACCAACCAGCCTGCTCCTTTACCGGCTTCACCAGAGCGCTCGTTAGACGGCTCAGAGGCTACCTGGTCAGTGTACGCCCCCAACCATCAGCAGACTTTCGAGGGTACCCGCCTGGCCATCTTTTCGGGGACCCGTGGAGGTCGAAGACCGGGGAAAGGACGTCATGGCTCCCGTCGCCATGCCCCGCTCTTCACCTCAGAGTCCTCGCTCCCTTCTGTTCCCGGGCTGACGTGCAACCCTTCTGTTCCCGGGCTGACGTGCAACCCTTCTGTTCCCGGGCTGACGTGCAACCCTTCTGTTCCCGGGCTGACGTGCAACCCTTCTGTTCCCGGGCTGACGTGCAACCCTTCTGTTCCCGGGCTGACGTGCAACCCTTCTGTTCCCGGGCTGACGTGCAACCCTTCTGTTCCCGGGCTGACGTGCAACCCTTCTGTTCCCGGGCTGACGTGCAGCTCCCCTGACCACCGGCTAGCTAGCAGCCTTCCTGAGCCCCGGCTAGCTAGTAGCCCCCCTGATCCAGGCAAGCTAGCATCCTCTCTGTGTCACAGCTAGCTAGCAGCCTTCCAGATTCCCCGCTAGCTAGCAGTCTTCCTGAGCCCCGGCTAGCTAGTGATCTCCCTGAGCCCCAACCAGTTAGCGCTTCCCCTGAATCCAGGTTAGCTAGCAGCTGCTCTAGTACCGCCGAGCAGCTCTTTAGTGCCCCCGGGCAACTCCCTAGTGCCCCCGGGCAACTCCCTAGTACCCCCGGGCAACTCCCTAATGCTCCCGAGCAGCCCTTTAGTGCCCCCGAGCAGCTCCCTAGTGCCTACGAGCTCATCGGTGCCCCCCGAGCAGCCCTTTAATGCCCCCCCGAGCAACCCTTTAATGCCCCCGAGCAGCTCTCTAGTACCCCCAGGCCCCCTGGTGACCCCGGGCCCCCTGGCGCCCCTGAGTTTTCTAGCGTTTCTGAGTTTTCTAGCATTCCTGAGTTTTCTAGCGCCCCTGAGTTTTCTAGCGTTCCCGCATCTCCTAGCGTTCCCAGGTTGCCCTGTGTCCCTGATCCCCGGCCGGCTAGCCGTTTCCCTGATCCCCGGCCGGCTAGCCGTTTCCCTGATCCCCGGCCGGCTAGCGGCTCTCCTTATCCCCGGCCGGCTATCTGCCCCCCTGAATCCCGGCTGACGTCTAGCCCCCCTGAATCCCGGCTAATGTCTAGCCCCCCAGAGCCTGTGCTGACGGAGCTTCCAGAGCCTGTGCTGACGGAGCTTCCAGAGCCTGCGCTGATCTGCACCTCTGTGACCACCCTTGAGACTTTGCCGGTCTTTGGCGACCCTGAGGCCGCCCCTGAGACCGCCCCCAAGACCGCCCTTGAGACTTTGCCGGTCCCCGGCGCCCCCGAGACCACCCCTGAGACATTGCCGGCCTCTGGTGACCCTGAGGCCGCCCCTGAGATCGCCTCTAAGACCTTGCCGGTCTCCGGCGCCCCTGAAACCAATTTTGAGACCCCCCTAGAGACTCTGCCTGTGTCGGTCAAACCGACTCCTGCCCCGCTCTGTTTCCCCCGAGTGGGGCCCCGCTCTGTTTCCCCCGGGCACCCCAGTGACTCTTCGTTCCCTGTGCCCCAGTGACTCTTCGTTCCCTGTGCCCCAGTGACTCTTCGTTCCCTGTGCCCCAGTGACTCTTCGTTCCCTGTGCCCCAGGGCACTCGTTCCCTGTGCCCCAGTGACTTTGTTCCAGTGACTCTCTGCCTCCCCGGACTCTCGCCCTCCCTGGGTTGTTTTCTGTTTTATTTATTTTTTTCTTCTTTGGTCGTCTGGTATCTGTTGTCTGTATCAGTATTGTCTGTATATTCCCTGCTTTTGTTGATTAGTCTGTATTGTGTATATTTTGGTTATCCCTGTATTCTGTTCTCCCTCATGTTTTGTGTTGCTCAAGTGTCTGCATTTAGGTCATTTCATGTTTCCTGTCGGTTTGTTCCTGTTTTATTTTGATAGTCTGTGTCCGGTCTTGTCTAGTTTTACTTTCTGTTTTCCCGCCTTTGATTGTCCTGCCCCGCCCTGATGTGTTTCATTAGTTCATTACCTCATGTATTTAACCCCCGTGTTCCCCTTGTCGCGTGTCAGATTGTTTTGCCTGCCTTTGCCTCATGTGTGTTCCCATGCCGTCAGCCTGTGTATCTTTTTTTTGTATCCCTCTGCATCCTGCTCCTCGGTCTTTTCAGCCTCTGCTCTGCCGTGTTTTTGTTTTATTAAAACCTACGAGCTCACACATCTCCTGCCTGTCGTTTTTTTTTTTGCATTTGGGTCCTCCATCTCTCAACCCGTAACAAGTACACCTCAACTATGAGAGACAAAATGAGAAAATCTGGAAAATCACATTGTAGGATTTTTAATGAATTTATTGGTAAATTCCTCGGTAAAATAAGTATTTGGTCACCTACAAGCAAGATTTCTGGCTCTCACACACCTGTAACTTCTTCTTTAAGAGGCTCCTCTGTCCTCCACTCGTTACCTGTATTAATGGCACCTGTTTGAACTTGTAATCAGTATAAAAGACACCTCTCCACAACCTCAGTCACACTCCAAACTCCCCTATGGCCAAGACCAAAGAGCTGTCAAAGGACACCAGAAACAAAATTGTAGACCTGCACCAGGCTGGGAAGACTGAATCTGCAATAGCTAAGCAGCTTGGTGTGAAGAAATCAACTGTGGGAGCAATTATAAGAAAATGGAAGACATACAAGACCACTGATAATCTCCCTCGATCCGGGGCTCCACGCAAGATCTCACCTCGTGGGGTTAAAATGAACACAAGAACGGTGAGCAAAAATCCCAGAACCACACGGGGGGACCTAGTGAATGACCTGCAGAGAACTGGGACCAAAGTAACAAAGGCTACCATCAGTAACACACTACGCCGCCAGGGACTCAAATCCTGCAGTGCCAGACATGTCCCCCTGCTTAAGCCAGTACATGTCCAGGCCTGTCTGAGGTTTGCTAGAGAGCATTTGGATGATCCAGAAGAGGATTGGGAGACTGTTATATGGTCAGATGAAACCAAAATAGAACTTTTTGGTAAAAACTGAACTCGTCGTGTTTGGAGGAGAAAGAATGCTGAGTTGCATCCAAAGAACACCATACCTACTGTGAAGCACGGGGTGGAAACATCATGCTTTGGGCTGTTTTTCTGCAAAGGGACCAGGACGACTGATCCGTGTAAAGGAAAGAATGGGGGAGTGAAAACCTCCTTCCATCAGCAAGGGCATTGAAGATGAAAACGTGGCTGGGTCTTTCAGCATGACAATGATCCCAAACACACCACCCGGGCAACGAAGGAGTGGCTTCATAAGAAGCATTTCAAGGTCCTGGAGTGGCCTAGACAGTTTCCAGATCTCAACCCCATAGAAAATCTTTGGAGGGAGTTGAAAGTCCGTGTTTCCCAGCGACAGCCCCAAAACATCACTGCTCTAGAGGAGATCTGCATGGAGGAATGGGCCAAAATATCAGCAACAGTGTGTGAAAACCTTGTGAAGACTTACAGAAAACGTTTGACCTCTGTCATTGCCAACATAGGGTATATAACAAAGTTTTGAGATTAACTTTTGTTATTGACCAAATACTTATTTTCCACCATAATTTACCAATAAATTCATTAAAAACCCTACAATGTGATTTTCTGGATTTTTTTTATTTTATTTTGTCTCTCATAGTTGAAGTGTACCTATGATGAAAAGTACAGGCCTCTCTCATCTTTTTAAGTGGGAGAACTTGCACAATTGGTGGCTGACTAAATACTTTTTTGCCCCACTGTAATTTTATGAAGGCAACATATTGATATGGTTATTTTTTTATTATTATTATATGATATATAAGTCTGAGCTTAGCATTTGGCTCAGCTTTCTGTAAGGCCTGCTTCAACAAGCTGCTGATACCAACTGAAATATCCCTTTACTGTGTCTCCCACTGTTTCATTGTCTCATGATGGGCTAAATGCTGATTTCTTCTACGCTCGGAAGAATTAAAGTAGAGTTTATTTCGCATAAAATTGGTCTAATTCAAAAAGTCCCATTGAGCCTGTGTGTACACAGACACACATCCTACACATCAGGTTTTTATTTAACTCATATGAGTGTCTCCTGTGGGTCAATAATATTCAAACCATCTACTAGCTGTGAATAATTGTGAATGGAAGCAGCAAAGATTAAAAACAGCTGTGTGTGTGTGTGTGTGTGTGTGTGTGTGTGTGTGTGTGTGTGCGTGCAATTCTTAGTCCTAATTTTGACATCCATAAAATCATCTTAAAAGTGTAACAAGCACTACAAACAGAGGCAGGCTGCATGGCTGTAGAGAAACAAACAGCCACATGGTGAATTGCAATCACAAGTTAACTGTCTGTCTGTCTCCTCTCAGCCCTCCCTGCAAATGAACCTGTTTCATCCAGCTGCAGTTTCTTTGTAAGGTTCAACCAACACAGGGTCTTAAAACTGATGTTTTTTTTATTAACACTAAATGTCTTCAACTGTGTGTGTGTGTGTGTGTGTGTGTGTGTGTGTGTTTTATGCCAAAGAAAATCAAAGACAAATATGCAGGGTTTCAAAAATGTATTTTTATATGTACATCCAGTGTGCAATTTATGAAAAAAAAAGCAAATACCATGGATATAGTGCCACTCGACCAGCCATGCCAAAACACTCATTTATGAACTTCAATATCCAATGGATAATAATCTCAAAATGAAATAGCTCAACGTGGTGTCAACATAAAACACAGCGCTTTCAAGCTGGTCGAAAACAAAATACTTTCACTCAGAAAACACCCGTTCGTTCCTCGGGAGTGTTTTAACCATCATCTTTTTCCTAGATTTAACTGTCATCGCTGCATGACGCTCAGTTTTTCTGGCTTACTCCACTAGCACGACCGTCATCTGGCGGTGCCTGTACCCGGCTCACAGTCACCTGTTGGCGGTGAAACAACAGCCGCTGTTAGCCGGCGTCCCGGAGTTCAGTGGCAGCTAAATACAACCAGCAACTGCTGCTCTGATTTTATCGTTCTATGGCACTATGTGTTTACGTTACAGCACTTAGTTTGAAATACTTCTATTTTAGGTATATAATATATGGTCTATTGGTGAAGTAGCATTGATCACTTTGAGGGGGGGGGGAGATACATTTTGTTCCTACTTGGGATAAAAATAATTCAGCAGAGGCAGGGATTTTTAGGACTGTATATATGACCCAGCACACAGAGATACCACACAGGACACAGATTAACAGTTCAAGTAATTTAATAAGAGTAAATACTCAGAGGAAGATGAACAATTGAGGCTGAGCTTGGAATGGAAACGGATCTTTTGTGTAGATTGTGGATGCAAAATCACTGAGCAAACCATTTAATACCAGCTGCAACAACGGAAATTGTGGACAAAGTTAGGGTTAAATAAGTGTGTGTAATCAATTTGAGTTTGAATAAAAGTATGTGATGTATCCAACCATGTTACAGTATGTACCTATGAAACCTCTCCACCATCTGACCTTCCACTAACTCTGAACATGCCTGTCAGATGGGATGCCTATCAGCCAAAATACGTTTTTATTTTTTTTAACATCTTTGAAGCTCTCGCTGGCTGTAGTGTGTGTGTGTGTGTGTGTGTGTGTGTGTGTGTGTGTGTGTGTGTGTGTGTGTGTGTGTGTGTGTGTGTGTGTGTGTTTTAAGAGAGACAGAAACAGTGAGGCAGAGTTACCACTTCTCTCCTCTGGTTAAAACAACATAGAGGCCGCCAGCACTGGCAGACACTTGGTCTAGCTAATATTAAATCCCTGAAAAACACACATTATTCTATATAAGGTCGTTCATTTTGAGTTCTAAACATGGAATGAAACAGTCAATCACACGGGACATGAAATATTTAATGAACATGAACCTTTATTTATGGCAGATCACCTCTCACATCATTGAGAGAATGTTTTCAGAGGGATCTGGGGGTCCAAGGGGATGTTCAGGTTCAGGGAGGTTGTCGTATCAAATATTTGACATCTTGATTCACTTTATTAAAGTGCTGTGTGCTTAGTGGAGCATTATAGCTTTCAGCAAAGTAAGGAAAACATGCATAAGCACACATGCGGAACAAGACATGAAGAAATGTATGATGCACTAGCTCATAAATATATATATATATATATATATATATATATATATATATATATATATATATATATATATATATATATATATGATTGCATTATGAATGGATAAATTAGAGGTCCAAAAACATGTACTCTGAAAAGAACTAGAGAAGAAAGCGGGACCCAACACCTACAATTTTGCACATGGTGCATTTTGCAGCCACACATTTCTGTCTCATTGCATGGATATTGTTTTCATAATAGACTGAGATAAAATGGCACAGAGATGCAGCCTGACCTAAGTTCTAATAACCTAGAACTATCACTTAAATAAAAAATAACCTGTGTTCTTGGGTTGTTGGGCTTTGTCAAATAATAACTTAGAACTTAGAACCATGAGAAGTATTGCTGGATTCAAACTTGAACCAGCAGACACTTGAAAAGCTGGGCCTGAGGCGTAGTTTGGCTTTGGTCAAGTTGAGTCCTCAAGTTTCCATGGGGTTAGCTTGCTCAAAGACGTTTTTCATGAAAGACTATTAACCTCCTTGTTCGGCCCTAACGTATACATCTTGCTTGGCTTTGGTCTACCATTCAAACCCACTCACTACATAATAATGTCTGTTTAACACATGCTGGGGTCAGCACAGTCTATAGTCCCTGCTATTGCTGGAGGGACAGATTCTTCAATGTTTTTAAGGCGTCAAAAAGTCGTGATTCACCCAAAGTTTTAGAAAAGTGTTTTACAAAATATTGTTATCATTGACCACTGTTCACCTTAACTCTTTGGTCTGAATTGCTACCAGGCCCTGACATTTCCTGAAGGGATGGCCAATCACTTAATGGTTCCAGATCTCTCAGTCTGTGCCAGCCAGCAAACTGTATTGTAGCATAAAATGCTTAGCAACAAGACTTTAGCTCCATGAAACACACAAGAAAGACTGAACCGCTTGACGCCTAAAGTGCTTCCAGACACCTTAATGTCACAACTGTTACTCATATACAACTGTGGCCAACAGAGTTTGACTGGTCCTCCCAAAGAATGTAAGCCTTCTCGACCCAATGTGTAGGAAATGAGTCAAAAGTTAAAGTAAACCTTTCTGCTAAGATGCATATTGTGACATTACTAAAAGTAACCTGGAACAGTTCAACAGTTGTTCGACAGTCAGGCATTGCTCATTTTATGTGTGCATTGGGGGTGGTAACCAACACAACAAAGCAGTATTCATTTACCCTTGACGTTTGGTTCTCCGCCAAATGTGGCTAAATACTGACACCTGTTGGTCTGAACAAGTACCCTCAGAGGTTTAACATCTACACTAGTATGGTCCTTCAAGGGGTGATAGAATGATTATATAGGGTATTTTACACTGTTCCTTAAGGTCTCCTAATAGGGTATGTAACATTGGTTGGATTCTATTTTATTAGGCCCTTAACTAGCCTGTGAATTCGGCTCTATTTGGAACAAGAGCTTTTCTTCCAAATATGGTATGCTCATGAATATTTAGATGAGCTGCACGCTGATTGGTTTGAGCGAACCACATAGAAACACATTGGAGATGAGACAGCAGGTCTCATATTTCAGACACTGCAAAGTTATACATTGTTTGTCGTGCTATTTCGTTATTAAATTCACTTCTGAGACTTTTTTAAGCGAGAAATCAACTATATAAAGCTCAAATATGGGCTGTTTTACGAAAATGTATGGCTAATTGCAAATTTGGTAAGACGTGTCGGACTTTAGCTAGGACCTCCACACAGTCTGACGAGAAAGCGGCAACCTCCATACCCAGTGAAAGTCACCGTTTCCCTGGGTACTGGACTACTGGAATACTCGGGGCTTCGCTGGCTGCCAGCAACTAGATTAGCTATATTTACAGTTTGAATTCCGTCACGCCACTTATATAACATCTACCCCAAGGTCTTATAAAGCTAACAATGGTGTCCGATTTCAATTTAATGCATTTTTGTGAACATTAGGGGTTTCGTTAGCTGCTGCTGTCCCTTCAATCCTATGCGTACAGATCGCGGCTAGTTAGCTTAATTTTCGGCGTAATTAGAGTATGTCTACAGTTTGAATTTCGTCACGCCACTTATATAACATCTACCCCAAGATCTCATAAAGCTAACAATGGTGTCCGATTTCAATTTAATGCTTTTTTGTGAATATTAGGGGTTTCGTTAGCTGCGACTGTCCCTTCAATCCTATGTGTACAGATCGCGGCTAGTTAGCTTCATTTTCGGCGTAATTAGAGTATATTTACAGTTTGAATTTCATCATGCCACTTATATAACATCTACCCCAAGATCTTATAAAGCTAACGATGGTGTCCGATTTCAATTTAATGCATTTTTGTGAATTTCAAATGAATTCTAAGAGGAGGCTAGCTAACTCTCATTGATAGAGCTCCATCCAGCCACAGGCTCTATCAATGAGACTCGCAGACAAGAGGCGTTTATTTCCGTTTGTTTAAATAACTCAACACATTATAATTACACACATTATAAGATTAACTGGAACCTGTGGTTCGCTGGCCGCGCTCTCACCATTTAGCAGGAAGAGGGGAGCTACAGGCCCTGGAGCTCTGTCAGGGCAGCAGCGTTTGGTAGTCCATTAACCCCAAAAACGGTGACTTTGCGCGGGTATGAAGTGCCGTGGGCTGCCAGCCGTGACGGAGCTCCTTCTACCTCACAGCAGGCCAGGGTCTGTGAAGGAAGGCAGGCCGGGCAGCGAGGCAGCAACACAGGCAGCACGGGCCGACACACAAGTCACAAAAGTCTCAGAATTGAATTTAGTGGTAAAATAGCAGATGAACAATGTATACAATTTCTGAGATCTGCGTGACCTATTCAGAAGAGAGGTGTCAATGGGATTTTGAGGTTCTATGCATGTCCTAGTTACCCACTAAACTGTCATTATTCAACTATGACAAGGTAAAATCAGGTTTGCATTCTATCACCCCTTTCATAGAACACCAGCATCCTTGAGCTGCACTGCTGCATGCAAATGCAACAATAACGTCCTTCTGTTAAAATCAGCTAAATGCTGCCATCTTGTGGTCTTATTTAAAAACTAAAATAAAGCAGGATGATGCTTGCAGCATGGATCTCGACTGATGATATTTTATTAGGGCCCGAGCGCGGACAGCGGCGAAGGCCCTATTGGAACTGAAGGAATTATTAGGGCCCGAGCGCCAGCAGCGGCGAAGGCTCTATTGAAACTGAAGGAATTATTATTATTATTACACCAAATGAAATGGCTTTTTGAGGGGCTTAACATATTCAAAAATGCTTTAACCATGCCCACTTATTCAGGCCACGTCTCCTTTCATAACATTTGAACCATCTAAGGTAGAGTCTTGTGTGAGGTATCATTGAAATCAGAAGAGAGTTCCTTCTTCATTGGTGATGGTTTGACCCGCCCCCTATGCTTTAGCCACGCCACTTTTCACAGCTAATGAACTGTATGACGTAGAGTCTTGTGTGAGGTATCGTTTAACTCAGCAGGGAGTTCCCTTTCAGTGGTGACGATTTGCAGTGTCTGAGTCCCGCGCAAATGCACGGTCGCAAGGAGCGGGGGCCCGTCCATCGCTACTTGCAGCTTTAATTAGGGCCTGACCGCCGATAGCGGCGAAGGCCCTATTGAAACTGAAGGAATTATTATTATTACACCAATGAATTGGCTTTTTGAGAGGCTTAACATATTCAAAAACTCACCAAAATTGGCGGTCGCATCAAGTCTGGTGAACATTTAGGTATTTTAAGGGTTTCGGGAATAGGCGCCCAAAAATGGCTCGCTAGCGCCCCCTACAAAGTTAAAAGAATTGAGCCCCTGCAGTGCGTTTAACGTAGACTCACAAAAGTTGGTACACATATGTAACATGTAAAGATGTACAAAAAATGTCTTTGGAGCCATACCCTAAACCCAACAGGAAGTCCGCCATTTTGATTTCAAAGTTCAAAACTTTTGCGATTTTGGCCATTTCCACATGTCGTACTTTAACAAACTCCTCCTAGAGATTTCATCGGATCAATTTCAAATTCGGTCTGTGCCATCTTAAGACGTTAAAGATGAAAAATTGTTAAAAGAAAAACTTTTCGTCATAGGGCATGGCTGTGGCGAGGCGGCCATTTTGGTACGTTTCGCCGCCGAAACAGAAAGTGGGTGTAACTTGAGTGTACATTGTCCGATTGGCACGAAACTTTTCAGGATTCACAAGAGTCCAACCCTGAGGACAAATAAAGGCCGATATTTACTTAAAGTCATAGCGCCCCCTAGTGGCAACAGGAAGTAGGCCTAAAAGACAAGGTGCTATACGTTAACGAACTCCTCCTAGAGATTTCATCCCGTGGACTTCAAACTTGGTCTGTATCTTCTCAACACCTAAAAGATGAAAAGTTATTAAAAGAAAAACTTTTCGTCAGACGGTGTGGGCGTGGCGTGGCGGCCATTTTGAGTGTTTAGCGATGAACAGAGAAGTTTTTGTAACTTGAGTGTACGTTGTCGTATCTGCCCGAAAATTCTCAAGATTGACAAGGGTCCAGGCCTGAGAACACGTACAGGGCAAAATTGACTTTTGATCATAGCGCCCCCCGCTGGCAACAGGAAATGCGCCTTATATGACAAATATCATCCGATTTACATGAAACTTATAATGTGTGGTCTACCTTGAGTAGTAATATAACCCCAACCTTTGCGCGTGCACATCACGTAACAGTCACGCGCATGCTCGTGCGCATGATACACTTATCCAACAAGGTAAAAACATTGATATAGTACAACACCTTTTCAGTATAATTTGTTAAAAATTAAAAAAATTAAAAATTAAATGTAAAATGGCTCCACCTTACAAAAAAACAAAAAAAATCCTATCAAATGCATGTGTGTGTGATGAGACTAGCGATGAGACTAGCGATGAAGATATAGATTTGGTGTGTGAGGAAGACTATATCAGTGCAGGTTACGATCATAATGCATATATACGATTGTGTGAGAAACAGAGAAAAATATTCGATGTTATGCTGAGTGAGTTAAGTAATGATAACGCTAGTATGACAACAATACAGGAACCAGTCATTCTTGACACTTCTGCGCTGTCAATTCCAATTCAAGCACCAGAATATCCATGTAATATTCGTCCCATCATTGTCGAAGCGCCCGCAATCGTATATCAAGAATGTTCTAGACCACCCTGTTTTGAGAGGGGTCACTCATCAAAACGTATCCACACAGAGGACTGTATCGACCCCCAGCCGTCGACAAGTGCCGTCGTGGTACCTCCAGAAAATCCTCAAGTGTCTGTACAGTGTGGGGAGGGCAGAGTATCCAGTGTGGTATCTAAAACAGCCTCCAGAGAGATTCCTTTATTTAATGCAACAGAGTTTCGCCAAGATGTTGATCTGCGAAATATTGATTTGTCCAATATTGATAGCGTACCAGAACAAATACACAGTACTCTAACAGGGTTAATTGACACCTTAGACACTGCAACACAGGACAGTGTTTTAAATGTAGAGTTGAGGGCTGCCGCTCTAGCTGCCCCTATCCAGACAGTGCTGACCTCAAACGATGAATATAGTGCAGACGCATTTCTGGAAGAAATTTCAAACGCTATGCAAAGTAACGACACCTCATTGACCGACGACTCTTTAGAATTCATTGTGAAAATAGCACGCAATATGTCGGGCGGGAGTGGTCGGCGAAAACTGGGTGTGTATGCTACGATGAAATACTCTCTGCAAAAGGTAATGCGCTATATAACCCAATGAATAGAGATGACAATGAGAATATATGCTTCGCTCTCTGTCTAGCTCACTATGTAGACGCTGGGATGACTAAAAGTGAGAAGATAGATTATGCAAAAAAAGCTACATAGGGATCTGGGGTTTGAATGTGCCCATAAGGTATCGTTCTCCGATGTTGACAGATTTCAGAAACATCTGAATATGAAAATTGTAATATTTCATCATGCTGCCGGTCATAAAAAAACAGAGATCTTCAAAACACATGATGAATGTGAAAAACAGCATTGTTGTATCTACATGGTGATCATTTCTATCTCATTGTAAACAAAACCTCCTTTTTTGGAGCTAAGTACGTGTGCGATGCATGCTACAAAGCCTACGACAACCCACTGGACCACTGCTGTAGTCTGAAGTGTAATGTCTGTCTCACGCCTTGTATACCGGGGAAAACTATTAGATGCGCTGACTGTAAACGCATATGTAATTCTAAGCAATGCTTTGACAGGCATAAAGTACCCGGTGTGAAACATCGCCTCATACCCTGTGACAGGCTCAAATATTGCGATGCATGTCACCTCACTTACCGCACGACGAAAAAAAATCACACGTTTGTAGACTGCCGAAATGCCCGCATTGCGAAGAGCATGTAGTTGACGCAACGCACGAATGTTATATACAGCCCGCCAAAATCACAGAAAGAAGTGACAAGTACATCTTTTATGATTTCCAGACGCGATGCCACCAGGGTCGTCATGAAGCTAATTTTGTATGTGCTATGAACATGAAAGGTGAAAAAAAACACTTCGAAACAACAAAATGTGTGCAATTATTCGTCAATTATTACAGAAAAAAGAAATATTCGAGGGTGCTTCTGATCAATGATTATGCTTTCAATCAACGGTGGATAGACTCGTTCAGTTTTCTACCTATGGCTTTAGCTAAAACCCCTTCAGCTATGGGCTTCTCTGACATGCTAAAAGGCTTCTTCCCCCATGCCTTCAACACCCGACAGAATGAGAAATACATAGGACCGTACCCCGAACCAGCTCTCTATGGCTATGACACGATGAATGAGACGTCTAAGAAATCATTCTTGGAGTGGTACGACACGGTTAAACACACACAATTCAACCTTCATGATGAGTTGACCCACTATTGCATTAACGACGTGGCTGTCTTGCTTAAAGCATGTCAGATGTACAGAGATGCCTTCAATGAGTGTACTGGCCTAAACCCCTTTACATTCACGACGCTAGCTGCATCATGCATGGGTGTGTTTAAAACATTATTCATCCCCAAAGACACAGTGGCACTAACCTATGAGGGCGCGTACGTTAGGCAAAACGGTATTGAGACGTCTCAATACAGTGGCTTCAGTACGTAGCATACAGAGACAACATCAGCATCCCACACGCTCTTAACAGAGGTGAGAAGGCCTTTGGCCCATTCTTTGTCGACGGGTACTGTGCCGCCACAAACACTTGTTATGAGTTTAACGGGTGCTTCTTCCACGGCTGTAATAAGTGCTATGGTCAGGCCGAAATCAACCCTATCACAGGAGGAAAAAAAACACATGGTGAGTTACTCAGAGAGTTCCGTGACAGAGTGTCAACGCTAGAGACTGTTTATGGGGTAACTGTTGTGGTGATGTGGGAATGTGAATGGAAAAGTGCAGTGTGCATTGATCCAGACGTTAAGGGTTTCATATCAACATATGAAAAGCCAGAACGTCTCAACCCCCGTGAAGCCCTCTTTGGCGGTCGCACGAACGCAATGAAGTTGTATCACAAGGCAGAAGGTTGTGAGAAAATCCGATACTATGACTTTACTAGTCTGTACCCCACTGTCCAAACAAAATGAGACTACCCCATTGGTCACCCTCAAATAATCCACAGTGATTTTGACGACATAAATACATACTTTGGCATTGTGAAATGTACTGTGGCTCGTAGTCACAAAAAACTGATGTTCCCTCTGTGTGGTACCTGTGCCGATCAGTTGAATCAGACAGCCAGCTGCGACCACACTGACCGTGAAAGACAAATGTCTGGTGTATGGGTATCGTTTGAATTATTAAAATCCCTGGAGAAAGGGTATAAAATAGTCAACATCGCAGAGGTGTGGCATTTTCCAGAAAAATCGGATCAGCTTTTTAAAGGCTATGTTAAGACATTCCTCAAGCGGAAGCAGGAGTCCTCCAGATATCCAGGGCATATACAGACGGAAGATGAGAAACAGAAGTGCATAGAAGACTATTATGTGCATGAGGGTATCCGCCTTGACCCTGACAAAATAACCGTTAACAAAGCAGTCAGAAGCTTGCAGAAGCTCTTACTTAACAGCCTCTGGGGTCGCTTTGCTATGCGTAACAATATGACGTCTGATGAGCTCATAACAGACCCTGAACGTTTCACACAAATCATGTTCAGCGATGCTATTGACGTTCGTCACTTCTCATTTATTTCACCAGAGGTAGCTATTGTTCAGTGGCGTCATGCAGAGAGTCAAGGCTCCAGAGTGAAAGATGTGAATGTTTTTATTGGTGCTAAGACTAGTGCCTACGCTCGCATGGAGCTATATGATTGACTTGATGATCAACACCCGTTCAGTGCAGTTATTAGTGGTCCGTCGAATTGCGGAAAAACTTATTTTGTCAAAGATCTCATTGAAAATTCAGCAACAGTAATATCGCACAAGATCGACAACATAGTATACGTTTATTCATGCTGGCAGCCAATATACGATCAGTTGCTTAAAACAGTGAATATAAATTTTGTGGAAGGTATCCCTGATTCACTTTGCGACGACACATCGTGATAGCCTTCTTCTTAACGCTTTTCGACTGCGCACCATGAGACCATTTCCCTGTTGTCTGCTTGCTATGGTATTGCGAACATTAGACACCACGTCCCCGATGATACTCGTGGCTGCAGTTTTCAGGTGAGGTTTGGCTAGATTAAACCCCTTTTTTAAAAGGGGGACAGCCATTCGAAACAGAGTTCTGAACATCCCCCCTAGACCCGTGCCATTTTGAGAGCTGGAGCCTATGAACCCCGGCAGGTCTCCACCGGCCTGGTTCATATAGTAGGCCGTATATCTCCCGTCATCTGAGGTGTATGCTTTCCGCATCATTTTAATGGTGTTTCACAGGTCTAAAATGTAGTTTCACAATTATTTTTCTGTATGAGAAAGGGATGTGCTGGTTCTGGTCGTCTCGTAGATCTATTTGAATGTCAGTAATAGTGGAGCGTGACAATGATGTGTAGTGAGGGTTGTCGTAACTCATCAGAGATATTTATACAGCGTAGTAGGGGTACATGACTATCTCCGACTAGCTGGTAGTCCACAATGTCACTATAAATAAATATATTATAATGCCCCCCATGAATGTCAGCAGGGTGCGGTGCTTTACATTTTAAATGGGGGCCAACGTGAATTTCGAACACAGTGTCTGGAATGAACCCTAGAATTTCAGCCAGACGCCCCTTAAACACTATATGCCATCCATCTCCCCCCGTGAAAAATATCTTATTAGTGATATGGTTGTGACTTATAGTTATGTGGGCAAGGATCGGGTTAGACGCACATCTCATATTATATTCTTTAACAAGACTGTGAATCGTATTATAAGAGCCAATGGTTAGCCTTAGCTTATTGATCAGTTTCGTTTTTTTGTCAAAGAATTCAATCTTGGAATCGCTCTCACTGAAACTATTCCAGACCCTGGGGTATTGTATTTCGATAAGACCCACTTCATATGCCTGAGGTGAGTGGTTTTGCCAGTTTTGTTCTGAACTGCCAAATCTTATTATTTGGATAAACTAGGGATGAGGCATTACTAGGTAGCATGACAAAAAAAACGTTCTTATTCATAGCTCCGACACCTTTCACTAACAAGTCACAATGACTAGTTTTAAGAGCCTGCCCCACTCTATTATCTTACATCAACTATGTCCTTTTCAGAGATCCATGAATTGAATTTCTCTGGCCATCCTAACCATTTCACAAGTACTAGATTTTTACGACCTGTTTTCTTTCTAGCCAGCACTTTCTCAATTTTAAACACTTTGTTTTTGTCTACAATTACAGCCTGTAACTCTGCTTCGTAAAAGGTCCCGGTCAATGTCTCCCCACTATTGTCTTTTAGTATATAAACAGGAGGAGTCCTACCTATACGTTTTGATATTGTAAAAAACTCATCTGTAAAGGATTGTTCGTAACCTTTACGAAACAAGCCTCTGTGCTTTGATATCCTAACGGTGTCACCCGTCTGAAATTGAAACATCACCATTCCCTGTGGTTTCAGTTTGTACAGAGTGTTAAAGACTGTTTTCTCATTGTCTTTACACACAGCGGACGGAGCTATTTTTATTGAACTATGGTATGCAGAGTTGTAAGCAGTAACCATATCTTGTACCACATCAATATATCGACGTGAGTTAACAGCCGTTAAATATCTCCACATTCTGGTTTTGAAAGTCCGGTTTAAACGCTCAACAACACTTGCTTTTGTTTCGTTCGATGTGGAGAAATGATGAATTTTATATAGAGTCATACATTTTTGAAAAACCTTATTATAAAACTCTTTTCCAGCGTCTGTTTGAAGTTTCAGAGGTATGCGTCCTTGTTCCAATATTTCTTTAAAGGCACTTGTGACAATGGGACCCTTTTTGTTTTTAAGCCCTATTACCCAGGAATATTTAGAAAACACATCAATGCATGTCAATAAATATTGCACATTATCGTTTTCCATAGAATATTCCGACATATCGACCAAATCAGCCTGAAATTGTTTATCGATACCATTAACAATCACTCTGTTTCTGGGGAAATGTTTCAAGGCAGGGGCATGTAGGGTGTATGCGTCCTGCCTCAAGAGAAACTTTTTAACCATGGGGATCGATGGAGACAAGCCAGTACATTCTTTAACGGACTCATGAAGCTTGTGTACACCTCCTAACCCCCCTCGATGTGCAGGGTCATAATATATATGTTGCATAACTCTCTCCATGTTTAGTCTAGGACACAAGTGATCACATCAGTTTTATGCCAACCTTTTTATTCTGTAACACACACACACACACACGACAGTTATGAGTACAGTGAAACCCGTTCTATTACGGACAGAGTTTCAGCTAAATCACTTACACCAATTTGACTGATTATGAACATGTATAGCTTTTGCAAATCATCCAAGACATCGTTGCATTGTTTTTCTTTCACGTACAAACTCACAGCATCTACAAGCATAGTGTACATTGTAAGTATATAACATACTTTCAACATCTTGAAATTGTGGGTGATGCTTGTTATAACTGTACAAAATGTCTCCACAATACTCTCACGTCTTGTTAGCACGGATAACAACATTTGCATCAACTCATCCCAATGTGGCTTGCTATACTGCCTCCTAACAAGACCCATACATTTTTCTAGCCTACACACATCAAGGCTATTTACATTACACATACTTTGGTACTTTTTAACATCATTCACATTGATGGCAACGGCGGTGACCTGATCAAAAGAGAGGGGGGTAGTGGAGGTGACATATCTGGCGGCGACAGGAAGCGCTCAGGCGTCATATATGTTGATGATGGTGACTGTGATTGAGGTGATCCTGTTACAGTCAGCGGGGCAAATAAACTGCGTTTGATAGGAGGAGACTCCGGTGAATAACACCCCCGCTCCACACATTCTGGAGAAAAAAGAAGAAAAAAAGTCCATACATTACATACACAATAAAACACAAGACAAGAAAACTATTTTTTAACTATTTTGTAATTAAACAACACATGCAAGTAGACCCACCATTTTACTAGTCTTTGTGTCTGGCGATTTTAGGTCTATAAAGCGGTCGGGGTAGGGCCAGAGAGTGCTGTCCGCAGTCATCGAAAAACAACTTTTTTCTTATGGTCTCATAAGACCTCCTTATCAGGTCTCTTCTAATGATATAATCGATGGTATCAAACTGCTTCTTCAAAATCTCCCAGTCACACCATTGTATAAAGAAGCCATTTTTAAACCACTTGTCACATTCATCGTGAGAAACATGATATGGCTTTAACAACCAATCTTCACGGCCTCTGGCCGCAATGAATTTCTCCCTTTCTCCACATACATTGAGGAAAATAAAATCCTCAGCTGTTCTTGTGAAACGGTCTGCTTCCACGCGGTAGATTTTCTCCCCCTTACAGCTACTCCATTGTGATACATACACGACATCGGGAAATCCTGGATTGTCGAGATCCATACGGACAACATCTCGAAAAAGCTTCCAGTCTTTCACTGAAAGCATGCACTCTGTTTTAGATTTACTAGATAGCTCCACAACAACGCTAGTGTAAACAACTAACGTCACATACCCCGCATTGTAGCGAATAGAATAACAATATCCATTGCCACCCTCATATTCCATATCAGCTGTACAGGAATCAGCCATGCTTGGCGTATACATCTCTGGACGGGGTCTCTTTTTCTGGGGCCCCAGATTCAACGCAAAACGATTATCTGTAACAGCAGTAGCTTCTCCAGCAATAGATGTGCCATTTTTTCGGGGTGCGCGGTTCATCTCCAATGTACTGGGTCTCAATTCAAATGTACTGGGAGTGCATGTATCAAGCGTACCTTCTTCTTCAACAGATGTTCCAGCTTGATATCCAAATCGGTGTGTAGACATGACTGAAAAGACGATTTCCTCCTTTTCACCAAAAGAATTAAAAAAAAAGAGCAGCGTTGATTGTTGAGAAACAGCTGTGGAGAAAAACGAGCAAGCTAGCTAGCTAGCTAAAAAATGAGTGGAGAAAAAAGTGACCAGACTGCAAGAAACAAAGGCTTTTAAAGCACATAAACCACACCCTTTATGACGAATTACCTACATAAACCCACCCCTAGCTTTTTATCCATTAACATAGTCCAACAGTACGTTTTTAACACCTTCATTCATCTAAATAAATCGTTGTCACACGCCCCCTATACAGTCACGTCCGCCCGCGACAACAACGTCAGCATTCCCGCGAGATGCGCACTCCATTACGGTTGCTATGGTGACGCCACCAAACACTCGATGTGCGCACGCAATGCGCCCCCGCTCGCCAAATCGGCACCGTTGAAACCTAAAAAAAAAAAAAAAAAAAAAAAACTTAGAAAAACCTTTGCGCGTAACAGTCACGCGCATGCTCGTGCGCATGAGCGTGATGTGCACGCGCAAAGGTGGGGGTTATATTACTACTTACATGTGATACTGAGCCGCCCCCTATACTTTAACCACGCCCACTTACTCAGGCCACGCCCCCTTTCATAACATTTGAACCGTTTAAGGTAGAGTTTTGTGAGAGGTATCAAATAACTCAGCAGAGAGTTGCTTCTTCATTGGTGATGGTTTGGCCCGCCCCTATGCTTAAGTCACGCCCCCTTTCATAACATTTGAACCATTTAAGGTATACCCTTGTGTGAGGAATCATTGAACTCAGCAGAGAGTTTGTTATTCATTAGTGATTGTTTGGCCCGCCCCTCTGTGCTTAGCCACGCCCCCTTTCATAATTGGTGACCCGTTTATGGTAGAGTCTTATGTGAGGTATCAATGAACTCAGCAGAGACTTCCTTATTCATTGGTCATGGTTTGGCCCTCCCCCCTATGCTCAAGCCACACCCCCCTTTTATAACTAATGATCCGTTTGATGTAGACCTTTGTATGAGGTATCATTGAACTCAGCAAAGACTTCCTTCTTCATTGGTGATGGTTTGGCCCGCCCCCTATGTTTAAGCCACGCCCCTTTCATAAATGCTGACCCATCTAAGGTAGAGTCTTGTGTGAGGTATCATTAAACTCAGCAGAGACTTCCTTTTTAATTTGTGATGGTTTGACTAGCCCCCTATGCTTTAGCCACACCCCTTTTCTTAACTGGTGACCCGTTTAAGGTAGAGTCTTATGTGACATTGGCTCGAAACTTTTCAGGATTCACAAGAGTCCAATCCTGTGGACAAATAAAGGCCGATATTTACTTAAAGTCATGGTGCCCCCTAGTGGCAACAGGAAGTAGGCCTTAAAGTTCTTGCAAGAAATCATGGTAAGGCAGTGTTAGATGGAAATATGGTTTTCACGCCACAGAAAGCATTTGGAGCTCAATACACATGATTCTGAGATAAAAACATCATTAAAGATTCAGTTAAGAAATCATGGTATGTCTGTGATGGAATATGGTTTTCACGCCACAAAAAGCAGTTTGGAGCTCAATACAAATTATTCTGAAATAGAACATCTCAATTAGAGTTTCTGGTAAGCAATGACTGCAAATTTGTTTTGTCAGGTAATCAAGGTTTTCAATTCACATGAATTGAAAACATGGTAAGACTGTGTTAGTAATGGAAATATCGTTTTCACGCCACAAAAAGCGTTTGGAGCTCGATACACAAGATTCTGACATAGAGACATCTCAATTAGAGTTTATGGTAAAGCAATGACTGCAAATCTATTTTAGTTAAGTAAATAAGGGTTTCAAGCAACAGGAGGTTGTTGACTCTCAATTCACGTGAATCTGACATAGAAATCATGGTAAGGCTGTGTTAGTAATGGAAATATTGTTTTAACGCCACAAAAAGCAGTTTGGAGCTCGATACACATGATTCTGACATGGAACATCTCATTAGAGTTTCTGTGCTTACCAGAAACTCTGAGATGACTGCAAATTTGTTTTGTCAGGTAATCAAGGTTTTAAATTCAAATGATTCTGTCATAGAAACATCTTCATTAAAGCTTCTGATAAGAAATCATGGTAAGTCTGTGATGGAAATATTGTTCTCATGCCACCAAAAAGCAATTTTGGAGCTCGATACACATGATTCTGACATAGAAAAATCTTCATTAAAGTTCTTGCAAGAAATCATGGGAAGTCTGTGATGCAAATATGTTTTTTACTCCACAATACAAATGATTGTGACATATAACATCTCAATTAGAGTTTCTGGTAAAGCAATGACTGCAAAACTGTTTTAGTCAGGTAATCAAGGTTTTCAATTCACGTGAATCTGACATAGAAATCATGGTAAGGCTGTGTTAGTAATGGAAAAATGGTTTTCGCGCCAAAAAAAGCGTTTGAAGCTCAATACACATGATTCTGAAATAGAAACATCTTCGTTAAAGTTCTTGCAAGGCTGTGTTAGATGGGAATATGGTTTTCACGCCACAAAAAGCATTTGGAGCCCTATACACATGATTCTGAAATAGAAACATCTTCATTAAAGCTTCTGGTAAGAAATCATGGTAAAGCTGTGGGAAATATGTTTTTTACGCCACAAAAAGCAGTTTGGAGATAAAGATCTTGCAAGAAATCATGGTAAGGCTGTGTATAAGATTTTCACACCACAAAAAGCAGTTTGGAGCTCAATGCACATGATTCTGACATGGAACAGCTCATTAGAGTTTCTGGTAAGCAATGACTGCAAATTTGTTTTGTCAGGTAATCAAGGTTTTCAATTCGCATGATTCTGACATAGAAACATCTTCATTAAAGGAGAACTCCGGGCAATTTTTACGTTAATCATGATAGCTGTAAGTATGTGAGTACTGTCGATAGGAAAAAAAACGAGCCGAATCGGTGCTAGTATCATGGAGCTACTGCAGCTAAGGCCGAGAGCTCCCACTTAGCTAAAACGGCAGTTTTGGGGGCATATCATAAAGAGTGCCTTTGTTCCTCTTAACAGACACAAAATGCAACTAAAATGTGCAACATGAACAGGGCCCTTACATGAAAACAAGATGCGTTTTCAACTCAGACATTGTTTAAATTCACCTACCCTGTTAGCTGCTAGCTGCCGTCTGGGATGAGTGAGTGTGTTCAG